>OX608075.1:102381134-102981134 GCA_951509635.1 Eupeodes luniger
AGCAGTATATATTGAAATAAATTAATTTAAACTAAACAGGCTAAAATGAAAAACTCGCTTAACTAAGAATGATGTGTACTTATTTCGTATATTTTGTTGCCAAAACTAACCTCAAGCCAAAAAACCACAATTTCTGACATCTTTTGCTTATATTTTTTTTGGGTTTTTGGTTTTAAGTTTGCATTGAGTTTTCATTTTTAACCTAAGCGGGTTTGAATATACTCAAAAAAAAGTAATAAGTAACTATTAAAATAAACGTTCATTCAGTAGGAAGCTTTTGTTTCGTTGATTACCAAAGTCTAGAGTCTATAAAGTCTTATCAAACACTTTCCGTCAGCAATTCGGCATTCTTTAAAAATAATGATTATGATTATAGGTTTTAGAAATCCCATGAGATATTTATCTTAAACAATTTTCAATAATTTAATATGTGAAGTGCTGATTTATAATCCAATTACAATTATTTGACATGCAATCCGATATTAAAAGTGGGAAATGGTACTTTTTTAGGTTTAAATGTTTAATCTTCAATAAATTATCATAGGGCTTGGCACAAGTGTTATCGTTATCGTTATTAAAAATGTGACTGATTGGCGTGGATAAATATTAAGGAAGGCGTTAAAGTCAAGTGATATTTATTTATTGTAAATCTTTTGATTTGTTATATTTGCCTACGCATATTAATATGAGGGTTGTAAATTTTTCACGGTAATATTATTAATCTTAACTTTTAAATTTAATAGACGTACATATTTAAATAGAACTGCAGATAACGTTATTTTGTATACATTCAATTTTTGTATTATTTTTGAATGCGGTCTTTGACGTTTAACTAAAGCTAAGTACATACGGTTGTTATATCTAACAGGTATGAATATAACTGTGGATAAGCTGACAGTATAGGCAAACACCTTTGAAGAACAAATTTTCTGTTCACAAGGGTGGCAGATTTTGCCAAAATTTTACTGTGAAATAATGAACTGATTCGATTTTGTGATCAAGCAATGTAAATTTAAACATTGGCAGCAATTGTCAGATGTCTTAAACAAAACTATTGCATCTGACAGTTTTTACCTTTGTATGATTTTTTTAAGCGATTAAAATGTTAAATATATGGGGAACTGAGGACCGGTACCTGCTAAGAAACTATAACTATAACTATAACAAGTTTACTTCAAGCTACACAAAGGAAAATTGTCATAATACCTCTCTTATTATAGCACTTGACATCAATTTTCAATTCAAATTATTATGTTTTATTGTTTTAATGTTGCATTATTCAAAGAACACAAACGTAATGTAATAACATACAAAAGATAAAAGCAGAAATGACATACGGATACGCCATTTTGTCATAATTTGACAGATGAAGCATATTCAAAGTTGCTCCTTGTTGCCTACAACGCCACAAGCATAACTGTTTTTTTGATTGTTCATTTGTTCCATATGATTATTCCGCTTTTGATTTTTTTTCTAGAGTGAATAAACTTTGCTTTTTGACGTACATGTGTATGTGATGGATCAAAGATAAAATTGGGTTTTTTTAAGCAATGAACTTTAATAATTGAAAATTCTATAACAAATCACATCATTTTGGGAACACAATTAATTCCTAAAATTTATAAGTGAAGTTTTAATTAATTTTGGAAAACTGTTAATGTTAGGTTTTTTTTTATAAAATAAATATAAAAAATTCCTAGTAAAACCAAAATCATGAAAGCCTCAAGATTAATTTGAAAGGAAAGAATAAGATAATCAATATTATTAGCAAAGATAAAAAATATTATAAAAACCAAGGTCGCAATAAAATAGTTACTGATAAAAATACTCAATTTATTTTTGCTACTATGTATAGATTAGCAACATTTTAAAACATGTCCATATACATATATATACAAGATATTACAAATTTTTTTATATCAAGTCATTTAACTATCAATTGTAGATTAAAATAAATTTTTCTATACTGAATCATCTTAAAACATCAACATTATTCAATACATACACACATACATAGGTTTTTATATGTATGTATGTATTTAATCTTGTGCTAATTTCAAAGGAAATCGCTTCAAGAGAACACTTCACAAAGAACGAGATAGAAAAATATCACCACGTTTTTTGGGATTTTTTAATATAGATTATTAGGCCCAGTTTTTCAAGTGTTGAGTTAACTCCGAGTTAAGCCCAGAGTTATTTAATCCTGAATTCATAGTAAACTTACGAACAAATTCAGTGGGGGTTCAATTTTAACTTCATGGGTGGTAGAATAATTTGGTATCACTGAAAAGTTATCGATTCTGTTGTCAAAAAAACTATCGAAGTTGATAGATTTTGACATTTTGGTTGACAGTCACCATTTTTTTTTTTTTTTTTTTTGTATTATACAAAATGAAGAAACGAAATTCAAAGTTTTTCTCCAAAAAAATGAAAAGATTTGGTCAATATCTGAAAAATCTTTTCTTCTCAAAACAGTTAAGTCTGAATATTACAACAAAACTTGGCCTTAACAGGTTTTTGAAAATATATTTACGGCCATAGAAGACTGAACCAAATGACTGGTCGAGGAAATTTTGACAGGTGTGATTGGAATGCTGTTAATATATTTTTAGGTATTTCGATTTCCGAATCGATTTGGACATTGAAAAGTTTAATCAGAATAAGTTTTGCAGAATGTAACATAATTAACATATTTTAGCCCATACTTTCGCTCTTGTGAGACGTTTTTATTTTAAATATCCCGTTATTTGTTCAACTGTCACTTTTAAAGCTGTCATATTTTGACGTTTCAGCAGTTTAAACTACGACTTTTAGAAAATGGAATGATATATGTTTTCAAATATGCATTGAAAATGTTAAAATTGACTATAAAAGTGGTAACAAATTTTGCAGTCATGGTTCGCAATTCTTAATTTAGCAAGAAAAGTTCCTGATCCTGTCAGTTCTCGAACAGGTGATCAGAAATTTGTTGTTTTCTGTTAGCCCTCCTGAAATATAAGGTCTATGCCAATGTTTCATAATCGATCTAAGACCTTAAATATGGAATTTGAAAGTTACGCAAATAAAGGAATATAGCAACTTAATAACACTCTACAATAAAATAAACATCCATGGATCCTTTTAAAAATAGTATTAAAATGAAACCTCTTATTGGAAAACGCTATATAATGCCCTTATTTTAGGTCATAAAACCTTTTTCTAAATAAAACCTTTATCGTTGTTTGAATTAACTTTATAGGTCTATAATTTGTATGAGTTTAAATTAAATATATTATTAATTATATTATTTTACCTCATAGGTAACACCTTTTTCTAAATAAAACCTTCATTGTTGTTTGAATTAACTTTATAGGTCTATAATTTGTGTGAGCTTAAATAAAATATTTACTTTGTGATTCAAGTAAAGATATTTCCACAAAAAAGTCATAAAAATTTAAATATACATATGTACATATATAGCCCATTGTAACAACATTATAAATCTGGTATTACAAACGAATTTTATGACGTTTTTTCTCAAGTCAATTGTTTTTCTGTTGATATAATGATTAATGTACGTAATTGTCAATGCATTCCGAGAATTTTAAAATAAAATATATACGACATTGAGTTGGTCAATATTAAGTTTAATTGATGTCATGCTTTAGTCTATAGTCTAAAAAAATGGCCCAAACAACTTTTGTCTGATGTACATCTACAACAAAGCTTTGATTTACTCGTAGTTAAAGTTTACTGATTTTTTTAAATTTCTTGTTAGAGTTTCTAAAAAAACCTAGACAGTTAAGGCGGGTTGTTGACAAAAGTGTAAAGCCACTTATTTTTCTAAAGTCGGATTTTGATATAATTAACAATGTCTTAGTAAACATGACAACTGGTTTGATGGCTTAAAGTTCAACCAAAAGAATTAAATGTTGTATTTTTTCTTATTTGAAAATAATGCTACCAATAAAATGTCAGCAATGAATTTATATTTCCTTTTAAAGTAAACAAATATCAGTTCAGAATTTTGATAGATGTAGAGAAAGCTCTATACAATAAATCTTTTATATCTAAGTATTCTTAAATTACTTCAGGAGAAGAATAACAAGGTCGAGAGTATACTCGTACTCGATTGCATCAAAAGTTTAAAAGTAGCCAATAAGTTCGTTAAACTTTTGTGGAATGTCATAATGTGTTTTTTTTTGTTATTGTTACTTCTTGTTAATTTTATGATTTTTATCATAATCAAATTATTGGCTTATTTTTAACACAAAACCTTGACGCACAAAATTTACGATTGTTTTTATTTCACAATATTGATATCAAGTTAATCGAGTTTTTTTATCTTTTCCATATTAATAGATTTTATTTTGAGTTGAGGGAATTGGTGAAGCTTCTATTGAACTTACAAAAAAAAAAATAAATATCTAACATTTATTTGGATATCTTTTTCATTTTGTAGGATATGTTTATGAGTGTATGTATTATATTTAAATAGATCCACTTCTTTTTATACTTTTGAAAGGATAATAAATAATTTAAGGGTAGTCTAAACAACCATTCTAATAAAAATAAAAATTCGCATTAAAATATTTCAATTCACTCTAAATTGGTATGTACATATTTTCGATTGAATTTAAAACAAAGTGCATGATTATTTACTCGTTATTTCATATACATACATACAAACTATTTTCACCCTTAAACCTTATTATTTGCTTAAAATTTTAATGGTGTTGTACAATTTAAAATCTTCTTTTTCATTTACCACTTTTTTGAATTAATTCATATTGAAATGTAAGCACAACCCATTTATCTTCAATCAATATTGTCAGTAAATTTGTTTCGTACAAATATTAACATATATGCAAATGACAGTAATAATTGTTTAGGCAAAAATATTTTTATTTGCACTGTGGCGTATGAGTGTTTTTTTTTTTTGTTTTCTGTCGCGGCATAAGCTCTTGAACAATTATTATTATAGTATTATTGACTTAGATAAAACTGAAGGGTGATTTAAGTTTTTATTATATTTGAAGTTGTTAACTGATTGTGCTAAATTTAATATTATTAAAAAACATGTGCCTGATCGAAACTTACAGTGAATATGGGAATTTTGAAACAAAAGATGTGTTTTAATTTATAACCATTTACTTTTTTGATTATATTTATTGAAATGTATTAATCAGTAAATTTGTATTTGCCAAACAATAACTTTGAGAATTTAAATAAAATTAAAACACTTTTGCCAAGTTAAGCTCAAACATTGGCAGTTGTAGGAGAAATAAAACACAAACGTTTATAGCGAAAGCATCATCGCGAATCGGTGGTTAATGTAAGACTGTCACGTTGATATTCGCTTAGGGAGTTTTAACGAAAAAAATAATACATTGTGATTTATTTTATTTTTATCGAGTCATAAAATCTAAAGCTTTGAATAAGAGGGTTAAGACAATAACAACAATTTATTAATCGCTGGCGCTGTTAAGTACTTTTAGATAATAAAATGTGAAAGTTATTTGTTAGGCATATTAGTTTTGAAATATTCTCAAATAACTTTGATTCTCAATCATATATTGTCAATCCATTCATTCAATAAAAAAAAATAAAACACTATTAAAAATTGTTGTTGTTATTTTTAAGCTTAATTTTTGTACAAGTTAGATGCAATAAATATAAATATTGTGCGCATCTCATTTACTACATATATCAGAGACATTGAATGAAATTTGCACGTGATGATGATTTTATCATTTTAATAGAAACTAATATTATAACTAGTTGATATTATTTGTAAACACTGAAGTAAATGTTTAACTATATTGTTGTTACTTATAGATTATAATTAAAAAAATACGTTTAATGTTCAACAAGTGATTAATATTGAATTATAAACACGATTAGTTCTTATACTAGTGACGTAAAGGGGACATCAAGCTAAATATAATCAAAAATTACTAAATGACTGGATGAAAACTATAGACATTTATCAACAATAAAATGAGAATTTGAAGTAGGGTGTGAAGTGTCGTATTAGATAATAACGATTGATTTTTAAAGAGTTATCGGATGTTAACAAAAGTGAAATAGAATGCCAAAGATTGCATGCAATCTTTATTTGAATCGATAGTACGGTCAATATAAATTCATGTTTGAAGACTAACTAATGCAAATGTTTTTGTGGCTGCGTCTTAAATGGTTTATCCACTAAGTTTAATTTTGGCATACTATTTCTAAAATGTTGGCCGGTATCTCACGATAAATGCTTTAATGTTACATTCCAAAGCGTCAATCAAAGCGGGCTTGTTGCTGCAGCTATAAGCCTTAACATAGCCTTACAAAAATAGCCTAGAAGCATTTTTTTTGTTTATATTATGCGCGCACTCAAGGGTATATGAATACCCTTATAATGATTACACACAGTGCGAGCAATTAGGAAGGGGGGGTAGGATTAGAAAAGAGATACCGATGCACATTGGTTTTGAATGTCTGCACATTGCAATGAGTGGGAAATATTGAGTCTGGTAAAGCATTCCACATTCGTGTAGTGCGACTAAAGAAAGAATCTCTGTACTTTACAGTACGTCCGAAATTAGGCTCAAGGGCAAACTGATGACCATTCCTAGAAAAACGGGTATTATGGTTGAATTCTTTGAGGGGAGGAATGCAACTAGCTATTTCATTAGAGCATTGTTTGTGAAAGTAGCGAAAAAATAATGACATGCATGAAACCTTACGACGCACGGTGCTCAAGAGATACAAAAGTTTCAGTTAGGCAACGGTCACCTATCAGTTTTAGGGCTCGCTTTTGAATTCTGTCCAAGAGACTCAAGTGAGTAATAGAAGAGAAGCACCCGCCCAGATATGGGAATTGTATTCAAGTTTCGGACGAATATAGGCTTTATAGATAAGCTAGATCAAAATCAGAATTTAATGAGCTTATCATACGCTGCCGTTGGTAGTCCACATCCAAAGAACAAGGATGCGAATCTAAAAACAAATATGAGAAGCTTAGGGTACTGTCATCAGCGAAACAATTTAGTGGGTTAGAAGTTTCAGACATAAGATCATTTATAAAAATAAGGAAGAGCGTCGGAAACAAAACGGAGCCCTGGGGTACACCAGCGTTTATTTTGTGGATATTAGATTTAAACCCGTCCAATACTACTTGAATTAAACGGTCTGAAAGGTAATTTCTAACCCAACGGATAAGAGATTCATCAATACCAAACGCATTTCCGATAAGAGAGCTTGATGCTAAACTCTATCAAATGCCTTTGAAATATCAATTGTAATAATCTTACTTTCTCCAAAACGATGTAAAGATTTGTTCCACTGTTCGGTGAGATAAACCATGAGATCACCAGTGGTTCTATTGCAACGAAAGCCATACTGTCGGTCATTAAAGAGCTTTCGTTCTTAAAGATATTTCTTAAGCTGAAAATTATTCAGCATTTCCATGACCTTGTAATGAAGGTTGAACAGGCTGGACAAATGCAGTTTTCCATCCACTCGGAAAGAGACCTGTAGAATAGGACAGATGGAAAAGCTTACGCAGTGGTTTTGCCAGCGTTGAAGAACACCTCTTCAGAACAATAGGGGGAATACTATCTGGGCCAGCGGATTTGTGTATGTCAAGGTCTTTTAGTACTCTTGCAACTGCACGAGTGCGAAAGAAGATTCGTCCCATAGAATTGTTTACGCTCTCAAGAACAGGAGGACTTATGACACTCACTGGTAGCGTCGAATTAACAGCAAACTGTGCTGCAAGCAAATTGGCTTTATCAATCGAGCTTACATAGGGAGTGTCATTGTGGACGAGCGTTGGAACCGAGGATGACGTGGTGTTTTGTACGTTTTTTACAAATGACCAGACATTTTTACTACCTTTGGGACATTGTAGTATTTTTTGCCTTAATTTCTGTTCATGCAAAAATTTGGTTCGTCGAATATGACTGTTGCAAGTGTTTCTAGCTTGTTTAAACTAAATTGCACGATCTAGGCGGCCACTTGATAGGCTGGAAACGTAAAATAAAACTGTTCACCGAGCTCGCTTCTTAACTGGCCCATTGCTACGCATGGTGTATCGCATGTTTTTGATGAAATGTGGCTCAATGATTCCGTCAGCTCATAAACAAATCAATATTTCACGGACATTACTAATATTTACTGGCTGATACAGCTGTAATATTTTTGTCACGTCGCGTCGTACTCTACGTAAGCGTGTTGGTGGTTCAATGTTCGATAATTTAAATTTGGTGAGAAATTTATTCACAATAATCCAAATAAATCAGTAAGTCGATTAACGCGATCAAAAATTGGAATGAAAATCAGTGTTGCCAAAAAGAAAACAGCACAAAAACCACCTATTACAATAAGATAACAGGGTCCGGATTTATGTGCGATTGCATTTTGTATAAATCAAATTTTTTTGGCGTTCAATTGTAGGTGTATATTTTTGCAAGGAAAAATTTATGAATTCGTTTTTTGGATTATTGAAAATATTTTGAAAATAAATGATAATTTTTGTGCACACTTAAATGAAAAAAAAATATAAAATTTAAAATTTAATATTTAAGATTTTATATTTAAAATGTGAAATTTAAAAACTTCAAATTCTAATTTCACCGAAAACAAAAGAACAGGAAAATGCTGTTGTTAACTTTTCAGAACTAAAAAATGAATATTGATAATTCTGTATTTTAATCATTTTTTATTTATTTTTAAATGAAATATTTTTTCACATTATTTTAGATTTTTAATGGAATGTTTTATTTTTTTTATTTTTATTCTGTTTTATTTTTATTACATCTTTTAGATATTTCAAGTCAGACGCAGACTTCATATTTTGTTCGTATATAAACTTTTTATTATATAACTCAATAAATAACCCATCAGGTCTTTCACAAACTAAAAAATGAAGAAAAATTATTAAATAAAATTGTAAATAAACATGTATGTTCGTCTAAGTGTACTGGTCTTTAAATTGTCTTTTTAGAAAAAATAAGTTTGAAGTCAATATGTTTTATTTTTCTCAAGATATTTGAGACGAAAACAGTCATTTAATTAATTTTTATGTATTAGTATTTTTGTCAAAAAATCTGTCAGTTGAATTCTTCTTAAAAAATTAATATACATAAATATGTCAAGGACGTCACTATACATAGTTTAAAATTATTCTGAAGTAAGTGTCAATTTTGTCGATAAAATTATTGGTTTGTCATACATACTTTGAGCCCAACAAATTTGTTCACTTTTTTTTCTTTAATAATTTCTATAATACAAAAAGCACTCACTGAATTTTTTTTAAAGGCGGGCGTAAAAACGTCTAAAGGAGTGAATCTATATTTCTCTAGAAACCATGTCTTAAGATTCTAGAGGACTTAGGAAATTAATAAACAATTTGATGTGTCGAATAAAATATGTTACAGCTTCAAAAATAACAACAAATAGAATAGAATTTTCTGAATTGTATTAAAAAAATATTCCTAATCTAATTCGAAAGCTTAAAAATTAAAAACCAAAACAAAATTGGTTCAAGAGTAATTAAAGTTAAAAATGAAGAAAAAAACAGTTTTTAAATACTTGTCATGTTATGAAGTTATGATTATATTGATATAACCTGCAAGAACTTTTACTGTTGTTTATCCATATTTTAAGAAAAGATAACAATTTAATTCATAAACATTTATATGTATTCTAAACATAAAAAACAGCGACACAAATTGTTTGGTGTATTTATTATGCTAAATAGAAAATGTTTTTATTTTAAGAAAGCAAATAATTTAAAAAATATAACGGGTTATCCGTTTTGCGGTTTCAAAAGTGTAGGGCTGTAATTCAAATCAAGTTCTTAAACCAATTGTTTATTCAGTTGAAAGTCTGACATTTACGAAAATGGATGGCTTAACTATCATAATCTTCCAACATAATCTTCCAACTACGCAAAATTGTGATAAAATTTGAAGAGACTGGATTGGTTACAGATATTGTAAGGCCTGTGCAGTGCATCATCGTTTCTCTCGTACCACTGAAAATATCGCTGCTATAAGTGAAAGTGTTGCCGAAGACCCGAATATGCCGATTCCTCGTTCTCAGGAAATAGGATTGTCTTACCGCACATTATGGCGTATTTTGCATTTGGATCTACATGTACATCCATATAAAGTGCAGCTCACACAACAACTGAAGCTAGTTGACCATTCACAACGTGCGTCGTAGATACGGTGCTTAACCAACAGGCGGTGGACGGCGATTTTTCTAACAAAATTTTCTTCAGCGGCGAAGCACATTTCTCACTCGGTGGGTATGTTAATAAACAAAATTGTCATATTTGGGGTTCAGAGAATCCTCAAGCCATTAAATCCACAAAATGTCACTGTTTGGTGCGCTCTTTGGTCCGGAGGTGTGATTGGACCTTATTTCTTCGAAAACGACGATGGTACGACTGTCACCGTCAATTCGTCAATTTGGAGCGTTACTGTCATATGATAATCGACTTTTTTTTGCATGCTATAGAAGACTGCGACTTTTGAAACCGCAAAATGAATAACCCGATATAATTGAAAATTTTGACATTTTTGACGTTCAAAGTCCCTAGAATTTAAATAAAAGGTTCATGGAGAGATGTCCTTTGACCTTTTTTCGTCGGCCATATCTCCAGAAGCGGTGGAGCCATCGAACTCAAATAAATTTTGGTTTTATAGATAATAACATCAAAAGATGCAGAAATGACTTTCAAAACATATCTTTCGAACCAATAACATTAGCGACTTCAATTTAATTTTATGTTAAAAGTTGTGACTTGATACCAAATTGGTATAAATTCGAAAAAAACCAAGAAACGTTTTTTTCATGAAAAAAAAACTAAAAACCGAACGAATATTAATATTACACCCAAAACAATTGTATGCGTTGAAGAACAAGGTTTTTGACAACTGGTATAATTTTTAGAAAAATCGAATTAACCTACAATACTATGAATGTTGGTAAATATTGATTTTCTATTTGAATATCTTGGCAACAATGAAAGAAATTGGCTTTCAACTAATTTTATCTTATAAAAAATATTGTTTTTAACATTTATTATTTTGTTTATTATTATTTATTCCTAGAAGATCAGTCAGTCCACTTTTAAACAGATGGATTAAAAACAAGTGAAGGGGTTGGTGAAGGTGTGTACTCTGAACGATTGAAATTATGTCTCTTATTCCGCCTTAAAAATAATTGTAGCGTGTTCCAGGTGGAACTTTTGGCGATAAAAGAAGTGATGCTTCTCAGGTAGTTAAGCCTCTATCACATCTCTGGACTCTTTCTCTACAAACTCTATATCAGTCCATAACTGTAAATCATCTCTAATAGAGATGGCACAACAGTTTAATATTCACCTTTCCTGGGTGCCGGGCTTTAGAGACATTCCAGGAAAATGTAAGGCAGATCAACTCGCCAGGAATGGTACAGTACAACCCATTCTACAAGGTTTGGTTAATGCTGCTATACCAATCGCTATATGTAAACAATTGCTAAACATCAGGTCACAAAAAACATTTGGCCTACACTAGATTAAAAGCTATCAAGGTGCTTGGTATCTCTAAGCAGATCGCATGTAAGCGCGATAATCGGTGTCATAACCGGGCACTGTTTAATAGAAAAGCACGCCAAGTGGCTAGGCGTATTCTTAAATGACGTTTTCAGAAGCTGAGGTGTTCAGGTTTTCGTATTTTAACGAAAACCTAAAAAAAAAACACTGAAAATTAATATAAAAGAATGATATTGAGTGCAAACTTTTTCTAACTTACATAAAATGTTGTTGTTATTAATATTTAGTTAAACTCTTATCAATGTGGGTCACATCCCAACCTTTTTTTGATTTTAGACTAATTAAATCGGTCATTCAAAATATTAAAGCATAGAATTCCCGCTTCCGTTTTCTTTTTCAAAATCACAAACATTATATGAATATGATATATTTTTTTAAAAAATATTAATTGTTCTAAAACTCTTTTTTATTTTTGAAAAATAAACAAAGAAAGAAATCAAACGAATTCTTTATTTTTTAAATTTTCATTTATTGTTTGCATTATAATATGTATTTTTGTTTTATAAATATTAGTAAAAATAAACTTTAACCAACTTTAAAATCTAACTTAAATTTAAAACTTCTTATTAAAAAAAATAATAATAATTAAAAAAATATAAAATAGTATTTACATGCACAACTTAATACAAGCTGATTATAATTTTATTCGAAAAAAAAATCTATTATAATATGAAAGGTCAGAAAAATGAATTTCAAGTATTAAACATCTGAATTATTGCTTGCCTTTATATGACCTTTCAGATCAAATAGGTTTTTTAGGTTCAATATAATGATACATAATTATTAAAAAATTCAATTCAATTAAATTTGCTGCATTTATGTTATAATAATAACTTATAACTTATAAATCAATACGAATAGAAAAGTAAAAACTAAAAAAAGAAAATAACTTATTTCTAATTAATGACTTTTTATGCCTTGATATATTGATGTTTAATTATGTCCCTCTTAATTTTTATTTAGTATGTACTTAATATAGTTTTTAAGCACAAAAATTATATTAACACACACATTTATTTATTTTATTTTGATATTTTTCTCACACAAATTGAGTTTTACTTTTCAACCACATACAATCACAGTCTCTTAACATAAATTTATAATAAAAACAAAATTGGAAGAAATAATTACATATACAATTTACTAGTTTGTTTGACAAAAATATTGAAAATTTACTTATTTCCAGGATAAAATTTGTATTCAATTTCTTATCCCTGTGACTTTAATTTTTGAGATTCGCCAAAAACAAGATCCCTGAAATTTCAGAAAAACCTAAGAGGTTAATATTCTTAGATTTCCTGGTATTTATGGGATCCTGTTAACCGGAAGCCTCATTGTAAAAGTTTAAACAAAAAAGTTCAATTTGTCATTTGATGTTTGATTTTTCAGAGGTAGTACATGCATTGAATTGTTCACTAGGTAAATATTTAACCAATTTTATAAAGAAACAAAAACTCACGTTTAACTAAATGCGAGGTAAAGGCGCACTAAGGCCACATAAACAAGAAATATTTAACAAAATTAAAAAAAATTAAAAATACTATTTACAAATATCGGGAAATGCAACAAAATTAGTTGATTTTGTTCGTTTGTTCACTCTAATATCTCACGTCATTTACACTTTATAAAGTATAATTTGTTTCCCAATTGTTTAACTTATTTTGCTACAACCATTTTCTTTTATATAGACACAAATAAAAAAATTAAGTAATTGGCTCATTTCAACAACAATGATATTTTTAAAAAAGATATAAATCAACTTAAATCATCACTATGATATGTTAAAAAATTAAAATTAAATTAAAAACTATTTAATTTTGATTTGTTTGTTTTTTGAAATTTTTTTAACTAACAATCTGACGTATGGCTACTAATTTCTTCACTTGACATATCTGACCGAGTACTACCGGATGTTGCAGCAGTTGCACCAGCAACACTACTTCCGTCAGCATTTGGAGCTGGAGAATTATGTGAATGGTGATGATGATGTCGGGCATGTCGCTGTCGGTGTCGATGGATTTCTGTTGAATCTGATGGAACTAAGAGATTGTCTGTGGGTGTTAGAGATGTGGTTGATTCCTCTGAATTGTGATTTGAGATGCGATAAATTTCACGATTGAGATTAGAATTTGGACGAGCTTCTGGATTATGCGGAAGTAGAGTAGCATCAGCACTTATGAGTTTGATGTCTATTCTTGGGTATCTAGAATTAAAAGAAAACATAAACAAAACAAATTATTTATTAATAAATTTTGAATTATCGTTATTAGGGCGAAAGAGATTTTAAGAAAAAATAGTGCATACTTTTAGGAAATAAAAGTTGGTGTGTGAGATTTGAAGTTTAAATAAAATATTGTAACGGTATGTTACATACATGGTGGCATTGTTGTTCTATTAAGCTCGTCATGCATTTGGAGGCATACAATTTTTCAATAAAACATTTCGTTTCGGCAGCTGTCAAAATCTGATATTTGACAAGTAAAAACTATGACATTACCAAAAATAGATAAAGTCAAAACTTTCCAAAAATCGTGAACATTTTACAGTCGCAGTCTACTAAAGCATACGTCTTTTGGGTCATAGTGCAGCACCTTTTCGTCCGAAAAACTGAAACTGGTGGTAAAATTTGAATTGTTGAAACTAGGTATAGTGATGTCAAGAATCGCAAACGTTGTGCGTCGCTAGAAAAACAACTAAGAATAATGCAGCTATAGGTGTATCCTTCAGTGTTTCCTCGTCGATCTTTGGGATTAGTCATTCCACAAACTACATTTTGCCGTAAAATAAATTTAGACTTAGTTTGGTAAGCACTCAAGATCACCAGCAACATCGGGTCTTTATTATAATAAGCGCACTGCTAATACCCAATGTGAGCATTAGCAAAGGGAAAGCGGGCTAAAAGGTGATGTCCATGCACAATGATATAGGATTCTAGAATATTGCAAATACTGGGAAAGACAGAGTGTGGTAAAGCATCCCACATTCGCGTAGTACGGCTAAATAACGAATCTCTGTATTTAACAGTACGACCGAATGGTAAGAATTGTTGGAGGCGCGATTATTACGGTTGAATTGATTGAGGGGAGGATTGCAACTGGCTATTTCTCTAGAGCATAATCCGTTAATGTAACCGTAAAAAAAGGTGAGACTTTACGACAATATTCAAGCGACGTACATAAATTCTTCAACGATGATATCATCACTAATCAATTTGACTGCTCTACGTTCAATACTGTCTCAGAGACTTAAGTAAGTTGCAGGACCACCAGTCCATAGATGGAAGTTATAATCAAGCTTTGGATCAAGCCTGGGAGAAAAAATGTTTGCATCGCCTCAGAAAACCCAAACATCTTGCGAAATTTTCGGCGACAACCCGTGTGTGATCCTTCCGCAAGAAGTAATTGGAGATACACATACTGAGAGTTTCCAAGTGCAATTCATGGATAGTGACAAAGGTGGTAAATTGTTTTTAATGACAGTAGGCAGCATCGACTTTTTGACGCATTAATTTCTGCCCTTTTTTTGAAAACAATATTTGTATTGTTAAATTCTTTTTTAAATAATGTCTTTAGGAAAAATTGTCCTTTTTTGAATATCAAAATGAAACCTCTTATTGGAAAGCTCTTACAAGAACTCAAGATTTTCAAATCATCGTTAATTTATGAAAGAACTTTTATAGACTTTTCAAATATTTAAATTTAAAAATTTGTATGTAATGATTTAAGTTGTTTGTAAAAAAGAATAATTAAACTTACGTGGGCACTTTGTCCGTAAAAGGTGTAGGCAGAGTTGAGTAAGATCTGTAAAAATTCCAGGGGATTGCATAATCTGAAATATAAACATTACAAAAAAACAAAATTAAATTACATTTCCAATGATTTTAACCATATTAATTATTTTACTAAATAAAACAAAAAACTAAAAAGAGTTCAATTTTATATTTTTAAATATTCTTTTTTTATTTGTTTTTTTTTTTTGTTGTTGTATTAAATTATTGAAAATCGAACTCTTTTTTATTTTAAAAACAAATTCAAAACAACAATAAACAATAACACACAAGCTGATATTTTATTTATTTTTTGCCAAGCCAAGCGAAAAAATAAATTATTTAATTATGACTGACATTATTGTTATTAGCAATGGGAAGGTATTTTTGTTTGAGATTTGATTATACTTTTATTTGTTTCTTATCAAAATATAATCATATACACACACATTTAAAGCAGAACACCAATACACATGCAAAGCACGCAGCAACGTCTGTTAGCAGTACCTTTGTTTTTGTTTTTTCCTGTTTAATTGCAAACATAGGATCGTATTTCTTACCGTTTTGTTTTGTATCTTTTTAATATTTGTTCTTTTCCTAAATACACAACATGTACCTCTATATAAAACATACATTTTACTTTCATACATTTTTTACGCATTTGTAAATCAATATTTGCGTTTTCCGAGAAATAAGAACCAAAAATAACAGACATACCTATACATTTATCATTTCATAAAAAAAGAATTATTTTTGTTTGCCTACCTTTTAATTAAATACAGTCAAAACACTCTATAGTTTAATTCCAATTAGTGAAGAACTTCCTTATGACTCAAATTTATTTTCCGGAAGCAAACAAATTTAAAAATTTTGTGATAAACAATTCAAATATTTTTTAATTAAAAAAAAAAGTGTTTTCCAATGAGATGTTATATGTCCAACAGAGGGCTATGTTAGGGGAGCTGTCAAATTTGAAGTTGTCATCTTTTGACATTTGAAAATTAAAAACTAAAAAAGTAAAAATGCAACGATACTTGCTTCTACAACTCAGTGTTTTAAAAATGCACTAAAAAAGAGTGAGAATTTTGTAGTTCACCAAGGAAACTTTCTCTGATCGTGTTATTTCCCGAAGAGTTGAAAATCTGACATTTACGAAAATGGATCGCTTAACTATCGCACAACGCATAAAAACTGTTAAAAGCTACTACAAAAATGCTGATTCTGCCACAGCCACATATTGTGCTTTAAGAGGTGATTATGGTTTACATAATCGTCCAACTACGCAAGCAATTGGAAAAATTGTGAAGAAATTTGAAGAGATTTTTGTAGTTAGATTGGCTTATTGTTTCGCTCGTATCACTGAAATTATCGGTTCTGTTAGTGAAAGTGTTGCCGAAGACCCGAATGTGCCGATTTCTCGTCGTTCTTAGGAATTAGGACTGTCTTACGGCACATTATTGCCTATTATGCATTTGGATCTACACCCAAATCTATATAAAGTCCAGCTCAAACAACAACTGAAGCCAGCTGACCATTCACAACGTGCGTCATAGATACGTCGAATGGGTGCTGAAAAATAGGCGATTTTTCGAACACAATTTTCTTAAGCGACGAAGTACATTTCTCACTCGGTGGATATGTTATTGAACAAAATTGTTGTATTTGGGGTTCAGAGAATCCTCAAGCCATCAAATCCACAAAAAGTTACTGTTTGTTGCGCTCTTTGGTGCGGAGGTGTGATTGGACCTTACTTCTTCGAAAACGATGATGGAACGACTGTCACTGTCAATTCGGAGTGTTATGGTCAAAATGATTGCAAACTTTTTTTGCCTGCTATTGAAGAATACGAGAATATGTGGTTTCAACAAGATGGTGCCACATGTCACAAAACTCGAGCGAATATGGCTTTATTGCTCGTCTTGGCGATATCGAATGGCTTCCAAGATCATGCGATTTGACACCGCTCGACGAAAGACCGTGTTTATGCATAGAAACCTTTAACTCTTGAGCACTTAAAAACGAACATTCGTCAAGTTATGGCTGAGATGCCGCCAATATGTGTCAAAAACTGGTCGAAAATTGCCTCAAAAGAATCGATGCTTGCAACAATTCGTGTAATGGTCACTTAAATAATTTCAAAGTTTAAATTTTCTAATAAAAAAGAACTATCATGAAAAAATATTTTATGTGTTTTATTTACGTTTACTTTTGAAACTGCAAAATGGATAACCCTGTATAATAACTTTTTGTTAAAAGTTAATTTTAATATTTTTTTGACTTGTTTGTGCATATGTACTTTTAGAGAGAATTGACTGTATTAAATAAAAATCAAAAAAGTAATTGTATCAAGCTTATGAAAAAGAATTCGCTGAATATCTGTTTCCTCGTATGTTTTCGTCTGTTGATTTGTAAAACGATACAATATCCAGACGTTTAGGCGGCTTGCCTGAAAGTCGTTTCTTCAGCAATTATGAATTATGATAAACGTAATTTAATGATTTACATCAGCCGAATATGGTATTGAAATATTATTTGCTTGTATAGATTTTCTTTTTTTGGTTTGAATTTGATATAGGGATGTAGGTATGTATGTATGTAAGTAGCTTATTCGGAAGGCTCTTTTGACCTCTTTTATAAAATAAAATACTTATGATCAATGTAGAACTCAAGGTCGGTACAGTATTGCATAAATTGAGTATAATTATGAAGAGTATCAATGAAACCTAAAGAGTTTTGTTTTTAATTTTGTTTGTTGTCTTTTAATTTGGTTTTTTGGTCATTAGCGTTTTAGTCGGGCTTAAGCTCACAAAACAACACACATACCTGCCTGATCGCATTTAGGTGGTCTAAAATAAAGACCAGCATTCCGGGGACGATCTTCTTCATCATGAACTTCAATCAAAAGCCAACCAACAAGTACAGAACTGGCACGATGACGTTCAACAGTTTCCCAAATGTGTATGGCACGCTTGATGTCAATTTCAACCCAGCCAGTTTGTGAGACATTCATCATTAAAGTGTTACAAATGCGTTTCTTTCTCTCTGCAAAACAAAATATGAAATGCATTTCAATGAATATAAAGTTTTTTAACATTTAAGGGTGAATTATGAAATAACTACCTCGGCGATTTTTACGAAGAACGATTGATACAGTGACACGAATTTGAGAATCGATATTAGGCTCAGCACATCCTTTAGTTGGGGCTGTTGGCTCGGCAGCTGTGTTATTTGGATTTAGTTTGTAGAGCCTGAAAGAAAATTAATACAGAAAATGTAAGCATTTGATAGATTTGGGTTTTGGACTTCAAATTAGGATTTTGGAAAAAAACCTAACCGAAGATGGCACTTCATAAAGTTTCCAAACAAATTGGATTCTAACCTTGTTTTTCAATATCCCATTGTAAATAATTTTAAAGGTTTCATTTTGATATTAAAGGAAAAACCAGTATCAGTCGTTGTTTATTTTATTTTAAAGCGAAAAGTACGCCCTTAACAAACGGAAACGATATCGGCCAAAGGGCCACCATGGTTATTGCAGCACCATATCCTTTTCCTGAACTTTTACATATATTTTATCTTTCATATTTTCACATAGAATAAAGTCTAAAAACAAGTTCTCGGTGGCCAATTGTGATTATATTCTCAAAAAATATCACGTTCTTGCAATACTCAAAAACTGTGCCCAAATTTGTATCAATTTTGTAGTTAAATTTAAAAATTTGTGTTTAGTAATGGCGTAATTTTGACTTGTCAAATGTTAAAATTGACATCTTTCCAAATTACAAACCGCTCAAAATAAAAAATGGAGAAATATGCTTAAGAATGATATTGGTAAATAAACTTCCTAGTGGATTCTAATGGTCGACTATTCACATGAGAAAGACCATTCCATGAATAAATAAATGTGATTTTTTACAATTTATAAACCTAAGATCTGTGTGAACAAAAAGGTAAAAATATAGCATAAGTTGATAAGTTGTCAAAACAAGAGAATTCAAGAATTGCAATATGATTGTAACGAACTGTCAAACTCAATTCGCGTTCCACATACGATCCAGCACTTCAACGAATTAAATGTTCGCGTGCGTTTTTTTTCGTCGTTCTCATGTGAATAGTCCTTAAGAGCAGTGGAAGGAAAGGTCCAGTCTAATTGTGAATTCCAATCAATAGGTCCGTTTAAGTTAGTTTTCTTTGTTTATTTTCAAGAACTATCACTGTTTAGACATGTTCTCTTCCCCGTTTTTTAATAATAGAGAATTCGAAATTTTCTAGTTTGCAAATCGAAAAGAAAGATTTACAAGTTTCGAGTATTTAAAAAATTAGTTGTTTAATAGTACGTTTCCACCAACAAATAATCCGAGATTTAAGGCAAGTGATTTTAAATAAATCATGAGGTGTTTCCACCAAAGAAAAGGAGATTAATTTGACGTTTGGTTAATGTCATAACAACCAAACTTCAAATTATTCTCCTTTCGAAAAGAAAAAAAATATGTATTTGCTCACTCATCATCTGTAAGTTATTAGTTTTATTATATTCTTGTACATATTTATTATTTTTGTTTACTTACATTTTATTTCGTCTGTGATTTCTTGAAAGTTGTTTATTGTTTTGAATTTGAATCATATGGAAGTGAGACAGATAGTTTTTGTTAACATTTCCATCTGTCAATAAACGAAATTGGCGTTTAAATGTGTCGGTTCAACAATTATTCTCCGAAAAAAAAATTTGTTTGATTTGACAAACTAATGTTTCCAAGTAGATTTCAATGAGTTTTATTTGAAATCTTCATTTGAGGAGATTAAAATTTGTATGGTAAATCTTCGAGATTTCAAGGAGATTTGTGACAAATCTAGCTAAATCTCGGTTTAGTGCCTGGTGGAAACGTAGTATAAAATTAAACACAAATGTTTTTAAATTTGATTCTTCTTATAAACAATTGTTTATCAGCATTTGGTCAAGAAAAAATCAAAATACCAAAAATACTACGAAATTGGTTTAACTTTAAAGTATCAAATACAGCTTTAACTTAAATTTCTGATTTCATACTTTTCGAAATTCTTTAAATGACAATTTGTACATTTTCGAAGACATCGATGGGAAATTATCAGTTTCAGTCGCATCTTTTTCTTTAAACTAACATAGATGCTCGATAAAGAGTTAATTGTTATAATTTATAATTATCTTACCTTAAAATTGCACTTTCCAAATACAAAGCATTCGATTTAGCTTCAAATAAACTATCCGAAAAACGAATTGTAACATTAAGATCATCCTGCCATGATGATTCATTTGAATTGCATATTGGATAAGCAGCCATTTCATGTTGTATATTATCAGAATTTTCACTCGACATCGTTCCATGACCATTAACAGCCATTTGAATTCTATTTCGTATATCTTCAAATCTGAAATAAAATAAGAAGGTATGGTACTTAATTAATTTTGAGGGAATTAAGAATCAAATTAAATTGAATAAATTATACTAATTGCAAGAAATCAAATTCAAGGTTTCTGCAAATCGAAAAAATAACAAAAACTGCATTCTAAAAAGATTATTAACATGAATATACAACAAAGTATAAAATACAAATAAATATCAACTGCAACCGGCCCGGCATGGCAGCGCGTGGCGTCGGGCGACATGCAGACGTAAATTATTTCTCTTCATCTTAACGTATAAACAAACTAAAGATGCACAACGAGACACAGTCTTGAAGTCGACATACCTCCCTATATTTTATCTAACAGGCATAAAAAGCACAACACCGAAAGACAGACTTGGAGTTTGTCATACCTATAACCATTATTTTTATATACAAAAAGATCCAGACAGTCAGACATACCTACAAACAGACAGACAGAGAGGAAAATTTAAATAAAAATATATTGCATCATTAGCATCACACACCAAAACAGCATCAGCATCAGAATTCCCTGCCTGGTCTGGTATCGTGTGGATGTCTTGTCAGAGATGAGGATGAGAATGACTAAAGTGCATTCATTGAGTGCATCATTTTTATAAGGGCCACAAATATGTGATTGCGTGGACTCGAACAACTCGAATCCGAATGCAAGATTTCAAACCAGACATAAACGAATTCAGATATGGAATCAAAGGAACTCCAAAGATCAAACGCAATATTTGTTCTTTTTTGGAGGCACATGATTTTTATTTTTAACAGCAGACAAGACGTCTGCTCGGTTTTTTCCACAATCCGCACCATTTGTGAGATGTGTGTTTTGCGTGTTGACCTTCAAAAAGTCCTTATTATTATTTTTATTTTCTGATGGATTTAGAAAGTGCATGTGAATACTTAAAATAATGTCAGACCAAACAAAATTAAAAATGACAAGACATCCAACACAAAAAATTGTCTGCATGTCTCATATAATGACATAGTGGATGTTTGACAAGAAGTGAAGAGAAAGTAATGTTTGGTTTTCATTTGGACAGCTAAATATTTGGGTTTCCAATAAGGGAATTCATTTAGACCCTCTAATTGGGCAGCTGTCATCTTATTGACATTTGACAGGTAATTACTAAAAATTGAAAGATACACGCTGTTATAACGCATTGAAATTATTCAAATCCATAGTGAACATTTTGCAGTCACCAGTTCGCAATTTTGCAAGAAAAGTTTCCTGGTCATGGTACTTCCTTAAGAGGTTTCACAACTTGTAGATCTAAAAATATTGTAAGTACTTATGTAGCTTTAGTTATGGGGTTTTCATGGATAAACTCAGATTTCCAACAAAAACTAATTTTTTTTCGTGGCGCATCGAACACGAATTGAATTATTTTGCTTTTTTGTCATTTTATTAGTGTAACTTCGTGTACCTGTTAACGAGTGGGGTATAGCTGTCAAATGTCCATCCAAATCAGCCGAAAAATTCAGATCGGCAGATTTGATCTTAAATAAATCAATTTTTTTCCCCATGGAATACAAAAACAGGGTAAATTTGTGTTTTGACAGATTTTTTTACCCATGGGAAACCTGGTAACCATGGGTTACCTTTGATCAAAAATAGCTTAACCACAATTACTCCTTCGGTTATGCCGACTTTGACATATTGATTATTAATAGAAACAATTAACTCTTTTGAGGCAATCTTGTTAACTCAAACTTTGTGTTCGCTTTAGATCGTAAGATCGTTCTCAATACCCGAATATATGTATGTATTTTCTATTTTGCTGCGTTTTGACAGCTGATAAATCGAAAAATTAAAAAGTGTGAGTAAACTTTCTTCTTCTCTTTCGCCCGAGGTTTAAAGCTACGTTACATTTATGCTTAGGTCGCGCTTTATGACACATGATGTCGTTAAATATAGTAGAGTTGGTTAGAAGCCTGATGTCAAAAGCCCGACCTACTTGACTTGTGATTGTGGTTTAGCCATCAAGCTTGTCTTACCAAGAACAAAAGAAAAAAATCTGTTTTTCGTTTCGATTGGGGAGATAGGTAGGTGAAGTTCGTGCTATGAACTTAATTCGAAATAATAAAGGCTGTTGTTTTTATAGACGTGTGGTTTCCATGAAGAAATAAAACGCATAAATCTTATGTTATTACCAAATATTACCAAAATTATTGTCGTGACTGACTCGAATAAATTCCAGCCGAAGCGCCCAGTTCTTAACACTTTTCCAAAGTGTCAATTGTCTCGGGTTTATCTACGTGAACGACGGATTTGACATAAGAAATTGTAAATCAAATTTAAAATTATGCATGAGTATGTTTTGCCAGTATAGTGACCGCATATTTACAACCTTATCAATCAAGTTTAATTAGTAAATTCTGTATTCTTCAATTCTGCAATGAAGAAAATATCTTTCTAACAGCTATTTATACAAACAAGCGCCAAATTATTCTATCAATTTGTGTAAAACACTTATGCATAGATGCTCGTACACCACATGGCGTTAGATCATAGCCTAAATAGATTCTAACTTCCAATCTTCTAGCGGCCTGCCGGCTCAGCTCGGCTCGTCTGGTGTGGCGGCACGCGGACGTGGCTGGGTTTGTAACAAAAATTAAAAAATAAATCGCATGTCAGAAATTCTCTGGATGGCAATCATAGTAAACAACAAATTAAGTGTGGTTTGCTTGCGTAGAGAATAGGGTTGCTACAGTTAAATTTAACTACTCAACTCTTAAGTTTGGTCAATGCAACACAATTCATTAAAAGAACGGTCTATAAGTACCTATGTTGACATGTGGTTTTGTGGCGAGCTTAAAAATCGCTTCGACTCTTTTTAAACTTGTGCCAAGTTGAAAAGAGCTCGATTTGTCTCCATTGCACTCGGAGCGTAGTTTAATATTTTGTTTGACAGCTTTATTTGCAAACCTAATTCGATTGGCGACTAAATTATATAGCCGAGCGAATTTGAAGTAAAGTCCCAAATGTCATTTTAACTCAACTCTAATTTGATTTGTCGGCTAAAATAGAGACTTAAGTCGAAAATTCTAGCTTGAATTCCCCAGCTTTCGATTCAGCTTGTAAACATTTCTCCAACTCTGGCAACTCTCTTTAATAGAAAGGAGCAATAATATAAAAATTGAAATTCAAGACAAGAAAGTCTAGTCTTTTAAGTAACCACAAGTTGAAACGCTATACTCGAGATAAATAAGTACAAAACAATTAAAATGTTTTGCTTTTTTATTCATTTTTTTTTTCTAAATTTGTTTTTATTACTTTTCTCGCGTTCCGCTCCAGACTCTGACTAGACAGACATTACGGACATGACAAACATGCAAACCCAAGGCAATTAATTTGTCTGCCTCATCAAAGATTTCAACACCTCCATGATGATGGACCATGAAGAAGTTTGTTCGTTATAGAAGCTACATAAACTGTTTGTGGTCAATAGACCAAATGCTAAAATACCAGACAGTATAGAGATGCGTTTATTCAGGAAGGAATACTTCGTAATGTGCGTTTTTGATGCGTGATGCTAATGCGTTTGTCTATTAAGGCTACAGTATAAACTGGAATTTAAGTCGTGTTTATATTTTTTTTTTTTATTTTTTAAAATTCTTTTAGACAAACTTAAACGATGATGGCAGCGTTATGATGATGATGTATAGTGTCATTATTGTCGCGCCACACCATGCCATGCAACGCCATACCACCGCACCGCACCGGTCGGCTGGGCCACTGAGCTTCTATGGTTAAATAATCCATCCACATGTGCACATGAAATTCAATCGGCTACAATGTCTTGTTCTTATGGCGGATAAGTTAGTTATAGCTCGTTAGGTTGGTACATGAACTTCGTCTAGCTTTGTGGCAAGTGGCAAGACTAGTTTGAAAAATCTATTAATAAAATATCGTCTGGCATCAGAGACCTGATGCATACTCATATGTAAAGTGTGTAATGTGTATAGAAAAGATTGAAATAGAGCTAGACATACATTCCTTAATATGTTATTAGCTACACGCGTTGCAACATTTGAAATTATCATCGTAGACTTTGTCAAATTTCTAGTAGGTAAACTTTAAGGTGGAAGAAAAAGGCTCATTTGTTTTGAGAATTATCAAGGATTGTGCTATAGAAAGGATTCCGTCGAAGAGTGGTTTGAAAATAATTGTTAACCAGGCTCCAAACTTCAAGCACTAAGCCATCTTACCTTAAAAGTCTAATGTCCGATTTCATAAACAAACACTAAAAGCACTTTTATCTAAAAGGTTTTTAAATTTTATCAGGCCTTTAAATTTTTTCAGTTTCACCAAGCTTAAAATGGGAAATTTCAGGGATATTTTTGTTAAAATAGAGTTCTCCTCACAACCCTGTAAAAATAAAACTCTTTTTTCTTTCTATTAAGCGAATTGTGTGAGAAAAAAAGAGAAAGCATTATATGTTGAAATAAATGACAAGAATCGCAAAATACAACAATGTAAACTTCTTCAAAATCAAAAATCAAGTGTCGTTCAAAAATAAAAGATGAAAATCTTTTTCAGATGAAGATGACCAATCTAATATTCTAATTAAAATTATATAAAAATGATATTATAAATGCAATGTTGAATTTGTTTACCTAATCATTCTGTATCTCGAATTATTGAGAACACAAATTTTACAAAACAAAACATCAGCTGTCAATCTATCATATTAATTTTTAAATGACACTTTTAAAATTTAATGAGCCAAAAATGGGCATTTAGTTTTAAAAGGTGTTTAAAAGCTTGTTTACTTTAAAAACGCTTGGTGAAACCAAAATATCCCATTTTACAGTTTAAAATCCTGTTAAATGTATAAAAGCTGTTTATGAAATTGGGCATAACTGTGTTTTATCTAAGTGGCCAATTGACGTTACCGAAACAAACGAGAAATTATGGGACCAAGACTCTTTTCACGCAATAAAGGCGTGTCGTGTTGCATGGCTTGTTGTCCTGTCTTGTCTTGGAACCACAAATCTTAAAAGTGAAGGTCTTCATCCGCCAATTTAATATTTGGTGTACAACATGTTCCATTGCTCCATTCCATGATCGTAAACATTTAAACTAATATTATGATTCCCAATGACAGCTGAGTTTGACAGGTGTCAAATTCCAGTGCACCCAACTTGAAACCACGAAATAAATGATCCTATACAGTAATCCCCGCTTAGTTGCACCTCGCTTAATTGAACATCCCGCTTAATTGATCGAAAAAATTGTCTTAGAAAATTTCCCGTATAAGTAGCAAAGCTTTTTAGACGGTTAATTGAACCCCGCTTAGTTGAATTACTCGCTTAATTGATCTTAAAAATATGCAGCAGAAAAACTAAATACATGGACATTTTTCGGATAATTGGACGGGCAAAAAAATGATTGTGATTGACAAAACCAAAACGTCGAGGTGTTTTAAAAATAATGTTGTACCTTTGCAATATTTCTCCAACAAAAATGCATGGATGACCCAACATTTATGGGCCCAAATTTTATATAATTTTGACGAAGAAATGATAATTCAGAAAAGACAAATACTTCTTTTTGTCGACAATGCTGCCTGTCATAAGAAGTTGGACGATTTAAAAAATATAAAAGTGCAGTTTGTACCCACAAATACAACGTCCATCATTCAGCCTTTGACCAAGGCATTATTCATTGTTTCAAAGCTTACTATCAGCAAAATATATTAAGGAAACAAATTACAGCCATCGAACGTGGCAAGACTATTGAAGAATTTTCGAAGTCGATCACATCTTTGCAAGCAATGCACATAAGCAAACATTGTTTGTGCCTTATAACACCTTCTACTATAAGAAATTGTTTTAGAAAGGTAATATTGGAAATATTTTACTACTTAACCTACATTTGCAAGTTCTTTTTATAAAGGCAGACTTCATCCAAGAATCGTGGTCATAGATATCGTTCTTGAGGACAATGCAGATTTCAATGCTTATTTGGCATGTGATGACATAACATATTCTGTTATGGCGAACTAACATACACTGAAATTAAGTTGACACTGAAATGTTTATAAAGTAAATTTCTGGGATGAATATTTTATTTTTTAGTTGACCTACACGTGCAATTATACGGGTTTCGCTTAATTGAACAGATATGTCAATTAAGCGGGGTTTCGCTAATTGAACCACCCGGATAATTGACCGAAAAATCTGACAAAATGGTCAGTGCAATTAAGCGGGGAATACTGTATATAATAAATGTGGTACCCATTTTTTGTCTCATCCAAAAGTCAATTTAACGAACAATTTTAGGTTGAAAAGTATGCTTAGATCGCTATTTTATCTTAAAACCCGCAACTTCTAAAAAGATGCATTTAAAATCACTTATTTACTTAATATAGTAAGTAAGTCCTTAGGTACATACATATATACATAGGTACCCTTGATTAAGTTTTAAAATCAACCCTGGCAGCAAAAGCTATTTGATTAAACCGTGTGAAAAAGTCTAAATGAAGAAAAATCCAACCAACTTAACACCACGTGCTGCACAATCTAATCGTCATACAAAAAGCTACACAAAGTGCCAGTATTTTATATACGCAATTTAACAAACACTCTACCATGCCCCGTATCGCCCACCCTCTGTAACTTGAACTACGAGACCTAACCTATAGACGTATGAGCATACAAATTTCTCTATCCGCAAGTGTGGAAATAATTCGTCAGGCTCTCCATGCCGCCGCCAACAGGCAACTTCTAAATTCTCAGAGGCACAACACAAGGCACAAGACACACGTATACGCTACTGATAATATGACAACCTCCTCCCGACCCGACACCATCATAAAGAATTATAAATCTCATCTCATCATCACCGAACCGACCGACCGTGCGTCGAGCGTTAAGCATCGCGTTGCATTCACATGGTTCCCATTGTCAACAGATCTGAATGACGATGACGGTTTATAATACCAAAGGTGGCAGATCAACTAAACGGCTGCTGGGCTGGGAGCTGGCTGCTGTGAACGCTGAGGATGGCAATTGCTGGAACTGTGACTGGGACTCGGAGAATGAGGTTTTGGCTTTGTGCTGTTAACTGGTGCAAGTTGACTGATGTTATATGCATGCTTACATCTGGTATAAGGTATGATATCATTTTTCAGTGATTGTCTTGTCTGGCCTATGGATATGGAATGGAGTCGCAGTCGAGTCGAGTCGAGAGTGAATTCGATTGCTATCCGGCTAGACGCCGAGCCGCTCCGCACCGGCCGAGACGGGTATTATAGCTGCTCCCTAGATCAGAAATCAAAACACTGCAGCCGCAATTGTATCTCCTAAAGTCTGGTCTGGTAGTCATATAGGATAGGTATAGTCATTTTCGTCGTAAGATATGCGGTCAGCAGCCATAGAGCCAGCAGCAGTCTGGCTCTAGAGTCTAGAGTGCGCTCTCTGCTGCGAGAACCGAACCGAGTTGCATCGTGCCGGTGTTTTATTTTTTGTTTTGGTGCCGCTCAGCCGCTGCTGCTGCTTTTGTTGTCGTCTTTAGTTTGCTCCTTTTTTTTAAATGAAATGTTTGCCTTTTGCCTCCTCAAGTACCTACCGCTACCTTAAGCAAGCTCGGCTAGACAACATCGTAGACAGGGTGTTTGGAGATGTGAGTGTGTTTTTTAACAAAACAAAATTGTGTAGGCAGGTAGGTGTCTATATTTAAACTCGGGCAGCAAATTTCCCCCTACCTCTACCTTGTACTGAAAATCTATGAATGAAGAGAAAAAGTTCGTATTTTGTAGTTGCAATGCGAACGGCGCGCGGTGGTAGTGGCGTGGCACGCGGCGAGTTGGTGCTTCGTCGCTTTGTGCAATAGGAGACAGAGGAGAAAAGGGCAAGGATAGGATAGGATAGGAAGGATGCCAGGGGAGACAGGCACAAGGTTCGGTCTGGTCGTGGAGGTCTGGGGCTGAGGCTGAGGTTGAGCGTTGAGATTAAAGCTGAAACTGAGGCTGGGGTTAGGTTAGGTAGTTGAGCTGTGTGTGCTCCCGTATTTTATTCACTTATTCACATTTTTACTCTCACACATGGCGACCTACAAAAAGTTCATTAACGGAGTCGCTAGACATGGCCCAGACAGTTTGGTCGTCTCGCCGCCGCCGCCGCCACCGCCGCTACCACTGCCTGCCACCGTACGTTGTACGTATGAGCTACGTTACCCATTCGGATTCCAAACAACACACACATCACATGGTCGGATTCGTATTATTTATCTTTTGAATTCTTGAACACTTCATCATCATCATCATCTTCATCATTACCACCTTATCGTGTTCTCTGGATTATCATATTGATGATGGTTTAGTTGGTGGTTGGTTCTTGGTGCCATGGATGTAGCTTTGTTCTCTTAACTTTGTCGCTTGGTTGATGTCTTTTGGCTTTTGTCAGACTGTTGCATTGATGGTGTAGTTTTTGTATTTCTTCGGAAATGTCGCAGTCACAGTGACGACTGACGATGAGTCGTTGAGGTTGGCAGCAAAGAAAGGGGCACGGCTCTTGGTCTTTCGTTTGCCTATTAACGGCGGGCGGCTGCCACCTATGTTATATGTTATATATACCTACAATGCCGGCTGCTGTGGCTGGTTGAAGTTGAAGCAAACATAAAGCGAACAAACTTATACCTACCTACCTACGCCTTCGGGCCCGTTTGACTTTTTATTTTTATTTATTTGTGTGAATTAAGGTCCCCAAGTCTAGACAATTTTTCTAACAGATTGAGTGTTTAGATGTGAACAATGTTATGGGAATGGGAGTTTTTGTTTCTAAGATTTCTGTTATGGGATGCCCAAACGTTAAATGACTGATGGATATCAAGTAACTAAATTATTTTTTTAATTGAATATGAATGTTATAGTTACTGTAGGTAGGTATAAGTACATAGGTATAACTTCTAACATCTGAAAGTGAGCATAGGCACGGTAGGTATAAGGGTTATCAAAGCTGATACCTATCTATGTATGTAGATGATTAATGAAAACGATAGATGAGTATACCTACGCATGAGTTCCTAAATAAAGGAGGTAATAAAAAATCCCACATATAAAATAAGGGACGCAGAACATACCTAGGTAGGTATACCTACCTTATTTACATTTAAGCTGGAATTTAACCAACTTAAGGGTTTTACAATTAGAAATTTTATGGCTATTGGGAGGAGTACGATAACTTTTAGAACAAGATAGGTAGGTATGTAGGTATAATAAATATTTTTTGAACTTTGTTTTCATAAACTTTTACTTTGAGGTCAATTATGTATTTCAAAAACTATTGATTGAACAACTTTATTCAAAATTTATTATAAAGTGTAGAATTCCGGCTGTTGTTGTGTTATACCTAACAATAAGTGTTGCCGTTGTTTTTAATTTTTTTTTTTAGATTTTAAGAAAATTTAAAATTGTCCTCCTGCCTAAACGAGGGAAGATAGAAGATAGCAGGGTTGTAAAAGAATGCAATCTTTTGGGAATGCAATCTTCTATGACTTCAATATAAAGATTGATTGTATTCACCTAAGATTTGAGACTTCAAATTTTGTAATTACCAACCATTTAACCTTAAAAAGTTTCAAATGATTGGAGAAAAATTGATTGTTCCATTTTTAAGGCCAAAAGATTGGTGATTGCAAAATTTAAAGTCACAATCCTTAGGTGAATTCAATAAATGATTTACCTATAATGATTGTATTCCCAAAAGATTGCATTGGGCAGGTTCAGACGACATAAGGGACTTGAAAGTAAGGCAAGTTTCTAGCATTTGATTGGCCAGCTGCCAAAAAATTGCCTTCCAATTAAGGCAACTTTATTGGAAAGTTGACTGGAAAGTAAGTCAAGAAAAATCTCTCTAACTATCAAGTCAAGTCAACTTATGTCAAAATGACAATTGATCATGTTTTTTCGTTCAGCTTTCAGCTGAACTTTATTACTCTATGATTTATTTATTTTCTGCACAACTTCATTTAATGCTTTCTGTAAAAAGCTTCCTTCTGAATTTGGAAAAGAAATAAGTTATTTCTTTACAATACAAAATACAAATCGTGATGGACTTGTAGCTTGCCTGAGGTGTGTTCTGTAGACAATAATGATTTTTGTAGTTTTTGTACTATGAACTTGAAGTATAGGTTTGTGAAGTAAAGTTCTGAATTTGAAATGTATGACACTTAAAAAACTAACTAGTTGCCTTGGTCAAAATTTACGTTCAAAGAATGAAGTTGACTGCAAATGAAGTCCCTTATGTTGTCTGAACCTGCCCATTCTTTAAAAAAACCTGCTAGTAAGGTAGCTGTCATCTTTCTGACATGTTTGACATTTAAGAAACTACGCCATTATTAAAAATGGAAGTAACTAAATACAATTCAACAAATCTTTTGGTCGTCGTGAAGGAAATAGTATAGGTACCTATGTACCTACTGGTGAACAATTTTAACCTCTTGGGTTAAGTTAACGATGTGATGAATTGAAACTGAAATAGATCAAAGTGATCCTGATTTGTATCGAACAAATCATTAGGCCCGTTTTCACAGTTTGTCACTTTTAGGACTCGGAAAATTTATGAATGATTGTTGAAAAGCATCTCGTGGAAGATATGTTTGGTGTGATTTTCGGGCTTTCGATGTTGATTTGATTATGGACCTTGCTTATTTGAAAATGGCCAATAATTATATATTTTGTATGGCCGGAATTAGAAAGCATTGATATAGATGCCATTTATTTTCAACAAGATGGACGGCCGGTGGTGGCGCAGTGCTTTGTGACACACAAATAACAAAGCAATCTCAAATTTGTTTTTTTTTGCCAAATAGAAGATACAACATTTAAAAATGCTCCACAATCGATTCCGGACATTACAAATTTTAAACTCTTTTTGTAACTTAAGATTAAAAGTTTACAATTAAATTTCTGAAACACGATGAAAACAGACTTCAAAAAATGATTTAAATTGGTAAAAGAAAAAAATTTGTTAGGATATTTTTCTATCGTTTACATATCTTAGTTTTAAAAAAGCTTCAAATAAGTATTTTTAAGTAATTTTGTCTCAATATTCTGGGAAATTATTTCATATTAATCACAAACCATAGTTTGGTATGAAGAAAAGTAACTTGAGAAAAGGTTCATCAAGGTTTATTAATTTAGTTCCTAGATATCTGCTAATACAAGCAACATTCCAAAAACTAGGTTTTTTAAACTTTCATTTATGATATTTAGATCTCCCAAAAATGTCTTGAGTCTCAAAAATGCAATACAAGTTGTGTTTAATTTAAAGAAAAATAGTGAAATTCAGACATAAATTGGAAAAATGTATTACATTAGTTGTGTTTCTCCCGAATAAAACAATCTATTCTTTTTCTAACACTTGCCACACACAATTTAATTGATGACCAACAATGAAAGCAGTTTTCCACCTGATAAAATATTTTATTGTTATATTTAGTATGTCAACACACATGTTTCTAACATTAAAATTTCAAATTATCTACACTTTTGATGTATACGCTCATCAAATTGACACACCTCTAAAATATATAGTAGGATGTGTGAAAGTGAATTTGACGTAATTAAAAATTTCATTTTACTCATCATACATATACTACATAGCTAATAAAATATACTATAGAGGGTCACTTAACACCACCCACCTATCATCTGGTATCCTTCAGTATATTATCTAATAAAAATTTAAAAGTAATAAATTAAAGTAAAAATATTTAGATAAGTATGTATGTAGGTACGCAAAAATTAAATTTCCAAACAAAAATAATACAAAAAGTTAATAAAAGTTGCAGTCTTGCTTAGTGATAATAAATATGATGATGGTGTTTGCATTATTTAAATAGAAAAATAGAAATCGTCACGCCAATATATGTACATACGAGTATATGTGCCTACTTAAGTTTATTTTTGTTTCAAATTTTTGATTTTATTTGCTGTTTCCAAATTTATTATCTTCAATATACTAACTACAAATTTGGATACTTATTTTGTTTGTTGATATACCGGCAATTATTACATTGAAACGATTTTTAATAGTTTTTTCAAAAATGCGCTGCTGATGATGAAATAAACAAAGATATCTTGTAAAAGTTGAACATTTGACGTATTTTCTGTATTAAAAATTGGCAAACAAAAATTACAAAAGTTTTATTTGCAGTTTTTATTGAACTGAATTAGGAGATTCTACCCAATTTTTACCAGACAATAAACAGACTTATATAGTAGATGTTGCCTACGCCATCCATACTGAAACGATTTTGGAATTCACGTCTTTACGAAATTCCTGGTTAAAAAATTCAAAACTTCGTACTTAAGTAGTAAGTTCATGCCTATACATATTAATAAATAACAATAAGTTCAATATCTCAAAAACGACTGCAACGATTTTTATTTAAAGAAAAGTGTTGATTTTATTTGACAAAAACATAACGACAAGGTACTTAAAAATTTTTAAAAATATTCTTTGGGTTTAAAATATACCTATAAAAAGTACTTTGATTTATTTTTGATACTATCTTTGTATAAATTTAGTGTAATATGTTAAATTAAGGCAATTGTTCAAAACTTTAAAAAAAAGGAAAAAAAACCATACAGACAATTTTTGTTTTCGAAACATAAAAAAGAAAGTTTTTTGAAAGGTCGTTTCTTGATTTTTGAATTATGATCTAAAGAATCTTATTGTTTTAAATGGCCTAAAACAGAAACAGCAATATAATTGAGTCATATCACAAGTCAAGAAAATCCTAAATCGATAGAAAAATAATGCTCAAAACTCCCCTAAAGTTTTGTTTGTTGCGTTGATACCAGAAATATCTTTTTCATATTTTACATAGAAACAATTTGATCATCTTGTATTTATGAAAGTGCGCTGAAGAGCCAAGTTATTGATTTACTGAAAATAATTTCAGAAATTCAGATTTTTAAAACTTATGTTACGAAATGTGTCTCTTTTACAAATAGACTAGACAAGAATGGATCTACCTACTAAATGTCGATAAAAAAGTATTACGTTGTAGAAACTCTTGAATTGTAATAATGAATTCATCTATTCTGTTATTATTGGCCAAATATTAAATAAAACAGCAATTTGTATTTTAACTTTGTAGAGTTATTAATTTGCTACACATTTGTGGTAGTGTAAAACGACTTATATGAGGAAGCCTGCTTTATTTTATAACAAATTTGTTTAACATACAAAGTTTATAGTGAGCCAACTTTAAAAGATAGACATATGCTGTCGCGGACTTTTAGTTAGAACTTTTAAAGGGGAACAATTCTGTCAGACATAATTTTGGCAAAACTTAAACCGTTTCCGAAGCGCACTAAAAGGGAAAAATATCAAAGATTTTTCTTTATTGGTGCTCCTCTCTATATATAGCCTTCCTCGATAAACGGGCTATCTAACAACGGAGCCGTCATTGCTGAGATTAGCGCGCGTCCAAACAAACAAACAAACAAACTCTTCAGCTTTATAATAATAATAGATAGAATATTGAAAAAAGCCCATTATTTTTAAGTTCTCGAGTCCGCAATATTGTTTTCGGTAATAAAATAATAATAGTTTTAAGAATATGATTGATTACTACCAGTAATATTTCAAGGAACTATTCTATTCCACATTTTTCAAGAAATTGTCTTCCTAGAATTAAATGAATCATCTTAAACTTTTGGGATAGTTTCGAGTTTTTACGAAATCAACGCACGGTTAATGTTTTTTTTTATGGTAGACAAATATAGGAAAATTTAGTTCAACCTACAAAAGCGAAATTATTTTTTCTTTAAAAAAAAGGAAGTATTTTTCCTCAATAATGAGTAACAATAAACCTATCAAAATTGTATATTTAAATCTCCGAGACAATTTGTATTTAACCTGAGAGTTATAATCGAAACAGCTCTATTAAAAATGTGAAGACAGTTAGTTGAGATGAGAGTTATTTTGGCTCATATTCTTGCACATTACTTTTTTCTTTTTAAAGTTTACCAGTACTTTCCTGTATTGAGATAATTTAAATATTCAAATAAACCTGCTTTTATTTTCAATCATATTTTTTCAAAATATTTGAATTAAGCAACTCGAATCTCAGTTTTGAATTTTCACTTAAAAATTAAAAAAAAAATATACAAATAATAAATATGTTAAAATAGAAGAACTTAACCCAAAAACAATTAGCTTGGCAGGAATAAAACAACTCCCAATTAATAAACAAGATCGATTATTTTTCAAAGAATATAGAAACTTCAAATTATTTTTTCAAATTCTAAACTTACCGATACCCTTTGATATTGACAAAACGTTGATTATCTTTGGGTGCAATTGTCGAACCGGCCTTAGTTGCTGCTAGACTTTCAGTTCTTTTCTTTAATTCATCGGCTGTTAAATTAAACAATCGCAGAACTCTTTCATCTTTCATATCAACCCGTACAGATTCGACAGTTTGATCTTCAATCGAAGTTCTCCTCGATCTTATACCACTTACACTATTCAAACATCCCGCACTGATAAAACACAAGGCGGTGATAAGTTTTAAACACCGACACATTTTTTTATTTAAATTTATACAAAAAATAAAAATTTAATTAATATCTAATTCACAATATGGCAATATATACGAGTTAAGATAAAACAAAATATCCTGTTCAAAAACAAGGATCAACTTTAAATAGTTTGTTTTGTTTTTTTACAAAATTGTTAATTTTTTATTTTTGTCACTTATATAAAAATTGAAATAAATTTTTATAACATTTAATAAAGTTTGTATTTTTATTTAATAAAGAAGCACTATCTCAAAAATTTCTCAAGGATTAAAGATAATAATAATTTTGTTGTATTTTAGTTTGGAAGATAGATTGGTCTTTACTCTTAGAACACCAAGTATAAAATGATTTGCGCGAAGCACTTTTTAAGACTTAAATAACATTTCACTTCTGATATTGCTGGCATTATATCGAACTGATGTACTGTAGATAGAGAGATACTCGGACTCGACTCGACTCGGATACATGCTAATATCTTCGTTCTTGTCCAACCGCGCACCTCGCGTAATACACATATACACGTAGATACAGTATCTATGTGCATAACTAACCTATACTCATGCACTCAGAATTCGGATTGTTGGTGGTTTGAAAAAATTGAAGAAAATAAAAGGAAAACAACAAACAAAATCACACGGAATCAAAAAAGCAAAACAGAAATTAAGTGAAATGAAACAAATCATAATAAAAATGTATCTAGATACATGAATAATTGTATCGCATTGGGTTTGTCCTCCCCCACCCCCTTCTAACCACCCGCCTCCTCTTCCGCCCCAACATGAAAAATGGCAGCCGGCATTCGAATTGGAATACGACGAACTTGTTCTTCTTCTATATTGAGGGAAATTCTAATAGGCAGTTTTTGTATATTTTGTTTTTATAGATACATTATGTAGATATTTTGTTGCTTTTGCTGTTTCATTGGAAAATTGTTTTTCTTGTGGTTTTTGACTCGATTTGCACCGCTAGAGATACACAATAATAATAATTAAAAGTGTAAGCGGATGACGACGATGATGACGACGCACGACGACAAATGGATCTGGAAGGTATTGTTTGATGTTGTGTCAAATCGAAGATCCACAAAAAGAAAAGATACTTTTGTGCATTTTTGTTTACGTTTTTTATTTTTGGATAAAATAATTGTTGGCCAAGGCTAATAGGAAGAGGGAAGGAAGTAATATAGTAAATGCGATTGCAGTTTAATTTACTTCGCAGTTTGTGGATTGTAAGCGAGTTGAAGGCCATGGGAAAATCGGAAAATCATATTTTCCTGACATTCTGACTCGTGGCTGTAATTTTAAATATATCTATACTGGTGTTGGAATTATGTCAAACATAAATGTGTGTTGGCAAAAGTGTTTTTTTTTTTTTGTGTATCTTTTTAATTTGCAAAAAAGCCGGCTTTTGAATACAGCATCAATGCTATATTTGAAATTCATCATACACAATTATTACAGATGGCGGGAAATTTTATTTAGTTGCACACTGAACAGTTGATAAGTTGCAAAGTTGCATGTTGCATACAACAACTGTCTGTAGCTCTTGGTTATTTTATTTGTGGTTCATGGAATATTTCTACTTCTTGGAAAAGTGGGTGGTTTGGTTATAAACAACTTCTTTGGGGCAAAATGCAAAGTGAAATTAAAGAAATGTTGCTGAAAAATTTTGATGCGTGTCTTGAATATACTTCATATATGTATATGTAAGGCTTACAGAAATAGGTACATAATTTTATGATAGATTTTGATTGACGAAGCTATTAAAAAAGTGGCGGCACGGGTTAGTGTGGTTTCTCTGTAAAGTAGTTAAATTTATGTTGAATGAAGAGTATAAGAGGAAGAAGGTAAGTGACTTCGTTTATCAAAACTTACACATATGTATGTCAATCAGGATGGTAACAAATTTAATTGTAGTTATCCTGAATAGGAAACAATCTATTACACCAGTGGAAAACTCTGGTTTGATTGGAGCTGTAAAAAGTTTATTAGGATAAAAAATGTAAGTTTCCTTTCTTACAAAGCCAACCCTACTGAGGAAAATTGTAATAAGTTGAAACAAAGTTAGAAAGAACTGTAAAGGTCATATTGGATAAACCACATTCTTTAATGATCAGACATTATGGCAAAAAAAAACTAAAATTTCTCAAAGGTTATACAAAATGTCTGGTCATTTTTAAACAACGTTACGCCACGTCTCGTTCTCGGTACCAATGCCCGTTCACAATGACAATCTTTAGTTTGCTGTTGATTCCACACTAACAGAGATTGTCATGAGTTCTCCTGTTCTTTATAGCGTACACGATTCTATGGGACTAATCTCCTTTTCCACTCGTACAGTAGCTAGAGTACTATACAATATATTGATATTCACCTTATATTGTTCTTCAACGCTTGCAAAACAACTGCGTAAGATAAAAAACAGCAAGTCTACAGCTTTTCCACTAAAGAAACGTAATCCTCATAGCCTTCTAACTTGCGTGCAATTGCACTCACGTCCCTTCTTTCCATGGGCATGCAAACACTTAGGAAATGGGCAGGTTCAGGCGACATAAGGGACTTGAAAGTAAGGCAAGTTTCTATCATTTGATTGGTCAGCTGTCAAAAAATTGCCTTCCAATTAAGGCAACTTTATTGGAAAGTTGACTGGAAAGTTAGTCAAGAAATATCTCCCTTACTTTTCAAGTCAAGTCAACTTATGTCAAAATGACAATTGATCATGTTTTTAATTCAACTAAAAGCTGAACTTTATTACTCAATGATTTATTTATTTTCTGAACAACTTCATTTATTGCTTTCTGTAAAAAGGTTCCTTGTAAATTTGGAAAAGAAATAAGTAATATTTCTTTAAAATACAAAATACAAATCATGATGGACTTGTAGCTTGCCTGAGGAGTGTTTTGTAGAAAACAATGATTTTGGTAATTTTTGTACTATGAACTTAAAGTAGAGTTTTGTGAAGTAAAGTTCTAAATTTTAAATTCATGACACTTGAAAAACTAACTAGTTGCCTTGGTCAAAATTTACGTTCAAAGAATGAAGTTGACTGCAAATGAAGTCCCTTATGTTGTCTGAACCTGCCCAATGTCTCTAAGATCATAGCTTATCAAATATTGGAATAGATTTTTACATCGTTTTGGAGAAATTGATAGAGTTTGGCATCAATCTCCCTTATCAAAAATTCGTGCTTTTGGTATTGATGAATCTCTTCTTCGTTGGGTTGAAAACTACCTTTTTAATTGCTCAATACAAGTTTTAATGGATGGTTTAAAGTAAGTCTGTAATTCAAATATTAAATGCTGGTGTTCCCCAGGGCTCCGTTTTGTCTGCGATTTTCTACCTTATATTTATTAACGATCTCTTGTCTTTTACGTCTAACCCGTTAAAATACTGCCAAGACGGTAATACGCTCAGCTTTTCATATTCTTTTCTAAATTCTCATCCATGTCCTTCCGATGTGGACTTCCGACGACAGCGGAAATTCTGGTCTTGACAGTATTGATAAATGTCGAAAAGTCAATTCTGTCTCCTGTTCTTAAAGCGAAATCCACGCCTAACGCCAATATCCATATGTGGCACTTGCTTCAAAAATCACCTATGATCATATATTCAACATTGCCAAAAATACAGCTTGGTGCTTATAGGAAATTTGTTACCCCTTCGGATCTGACAAAGCCTTAATTCATCTAATACTTGAATATGTATAACTAAAATATTTGGACAGGTGCCCTAAAACAAGTAAGCATTTTGGAAAGAATCCAAAAAAGAGCTTTGAAAGTGGTAGGTGATGGAATTTTAATTGAAACTTTTACATAGCGTTGAACACCACCGCAACGTTTCATGCCTTTCGTTATTTTATCGATTTTTTTACAAATGATGTTCTGTCAAATTAGCCAGTTGCATTTCCCTTCAAACATTTCAGTCGTAATATTCGCACTTTCAAAAACGCTTACCAGTTAACTCTCGAGCTGAATTTTTAGATGTACTGTCAAATATAGAGATACTTTTTTAATCACACATGGAGAATGTGGAATGCTTTACAAAATTCGGTATTTCTCTTCCATTTTGATACTCAAAACTTTAAGGCCAATGTGAACCGATATCTCTTCTGTGTTTATTGTAAACATATAAAGCATACAATACATCATTAACTATAATGGTTTAGATCCAAACCGCCATCCAACTCCAATGGAGAGGATTTTCCGAGGCGCCAAAAGAAAGAAAATAGTGAAGATGATTTCTGGATGAAAACAGCGAAGATATGACGTTGCTAGTGGTCGACCGCCTTAAATTTTTGTGTTCATTGAACTTGAAAACTTTAAGAATTTTGACTTTACCTATACAAAATACGAGTACAGTGCCATGTTGTTTGGAACTGGGTTTTTGTCAACACTATGCGCTATAGCAGTAATATTGAGACTTGATCTTGAGCGACGTTTACGGTTTCGTTTCTTCAAATCGTTAACTAGTGGGTTTGTGAAATAGTATATTACCTCCTGATATGATTTGGTGCATTTGTATAGAAGAAAAGTGTTTACTCCATCTCATCAATTGCTTGATAATCTATTTTGTTCAGAAATAAATATTAGAGATTTGGTTGGAAATTTAAATATTTTGTAATGCTTTATTGATTTCTTTTCTGTTAAAAGTTGGAAATGTACTATTAATATCTTTTTCTTCAAAAAATCATTTCAGTTAAATTGTCAAATAAAATCCCACATAGAAATGTAAGAACCAATAAACCTACACAAAGTGTTTCCGATAGTAAACAATAAATTGTTTGAAAAGGCAACACAAGCGAAGATACTTTAACCTTTAAGCATTCATAGCAATAATAATAGGTATTAAAACAAATCATAAGAAATTTCTAGAGAATTGAATGAGAACATTTCAACTATTTACACGTGTTTTTCAAAACCCACGAATCTAGAGTTTTCATCCTTCAGACAATAAATATTTTACATATTGGTGACATTTAGTTTTTTTTATTTGTATCTTTTTGATTTACTCGTTTTATCGTTGAAAAAGTTTCCAAGAAAACATTAAGCTCTAATTTTGATAAAAAATTTCTTTAATGTTGTTTTCATTTGAATTTCAGGATATTTATAGATCAAATTTGTATAAGGAAGAAAAATATAGAGTGTAAGCAAACATTTATGAAACATATGCACAAACAAAGGAAAAACAAAACTAAAACTTATATGTGTTTTTTTAGGGCCCTGGAAAATTAGCATTTGTGTAAGGTGTTAAGATTTTTTTTATCGATTATTTAGAATATAGCTGAAAATATTTTAAATGAGATTAAAAAAAACTAAGAGGGGGATAGCATACAATACGAATGAACTTTTGCAAAACTTGTGATGTTCAACATTCTTTATGTACGGGTAAAAAAAGAATCTTTTATTGTTCTAAATTTAGTGAAAACCAGCTCACACAAAAAATATTTGAAATTCAGAAAAAATATCAAATACAATTTTCGAGGTTTCTCCTTTGGAAAATAAAAGCCACAGAACTCCGAAATTTGTTACCTGTTTCTTTATTTTAGTAAACAAACAATAATTTGGTTCAAAGTGCCTAGATGAAAATTTGTAATTTTAAAAATAACAATGTTAATACAAAAAACCAAAAAAATTGTTAATCGAAATATTATTAGATTAAATTTATCAACTTCAATATAGGAATTAGTAAAATCGAGATAAATCAGCAATAAAGTGGTTTTTATTTTTCTTACGAAAAAATTACTATGGACGGAATTGCGTGTATTTCATTTATAAAACTTAAAAACTCATTAAAATTGTCTGTGAATTCAATTAAAATCAAAAGTTTCGTCTGTTTTTGTTATTGTTGTTATAAATTTGAATCAAAAATCATATCTATGATAAATATTAGAGTCATACGTTTTAAGTTAACTATAATGTTGTAGGTTGTCGGCATCGGTATCGTCATAATAAAAATAAATATCCAATTACACTATTTTGATGATATATTTTTTTCTTAGAAAATACTCCTCGTATCGTCAAATGCCTCTTCAATCAATTATGCGTTTGTCTCCGACTATACATTTGTGCGTAACGTTTAAGGTCAAAGAAAGTGCGTAGACTAATGACCTTAATAAAGTGGTTTGTTTACGTGCGAAAGAAGAGAAGAATTATTTAATAAAAACACAAAATTCGGCGAATATGAAATGTATATACAATGTGTTATATTTGAGTCCTATGACTACTCGACTCGTATACGTTTAGTGTTTAATTCATTATTATAGTAGGCCTAGGGGACCGGACAAACTCAAGTAAATCTACGACATTCCTAAGTAATAGAAATAGAAATTTGGAAGGATATCACTCATTATATTCAATTGGGAACTTAAATTGTTATAAATGAAATTTGTTTTTATTTGTTGGTTATTTGAAGACACATTTTTGCGTTTTATTATAAAGTTTTGAGCGGATATTAGGCAGTAAATTGTACCTATGTATATAAGAAAACAACAAAAATTGTTTTGAAAACGTAGAAAAAGTTACACAGACCTTTCGGTACAAACATAGATATCACAACATCTACCTTAAAGTGATGTTGAAAATTGGTCAAGACTAATAATGAAATTAGAATGAAGAGATGTTACTTTGAAATGGGTATATACATATCTGTGGCAATAAGACAGTGATTTTCAGAAAAATTGATTTTTATCTAAAATTTCTATTAATTATAATTTATAACTTTTTTTTTGTGCCAAATTGTAAAATTAGGAGGTTATTTAATATTTTTACCTATTTCGTGAAAATCTTATAGTAGGAAAGTAGAACAAAAATGCAGTTTTATACTAAACTAAAAAAAAGTCTTAAGTAACATGAGTTGTTTTTTCAAATATTTAACAAATAAAAGTTCCTTAAGTGGACCTATGATTTTATGTCTAATCACAAATCTTAAAATAAATAGACATGAGGCAAAACTTTGTTTATTTTCAATTTATTTTAAATATTTCAAGTTGAAAAACTTATTTATTATAAAAACAAACATACATTTAAAACAAAACAAAATTTACAAAATTCATTAGATTAGCGAAATTTAAGAAATAAAGGAACTAAAACCAATACAAAATGAGAGTTTAAAATGATACTTTATATACACTTAGATATAAGCTAAACCTTCTTCTTCGTCAGCTTCGGTTAAGTCTTAATGAAATTCTATAACTTTATTATTATCGTTCTGATTTTTGTGAAAAGGATATTAAATACTGTCAATCATTGGAAGGATGTCCAGTAAATCCCCTTTTTTCTTTTCGTTGATTTCGAGAAGCGTAAGATAACATTTATTTAAATCCTTAAATTTTATGGAATTGAACCCACGGCGTCTAATGTTCAGCGTCCTAAAATATACAGTTTCAAACTTTTTGTGAACCTCATCCACTTAATGTGTTGCCAACAGAACTTCTAACCATCATTGTCCACTTTACGCCACATAATTTTTTCTTTAGAAACTGCTGAGAAATTGAAAATCTGGTCTTGATTCATTTCTTGAACGTGAAAATTTGTGTTGAACACCCACAGTTCTCACGAATTGGTACCAATCACGAGGATGGTGTATTCTTTCGCCACTAACTTCCAAAAAGGTTTTATTGCAGAGCTTCCTTTTCCTCGGATTAGTAAGACTCTTGTGTTTTCTTTCAGATTTAGTTTCTTAAACTGCAATGGAGCCAGATGCAAACGCTTGTCTTAGCTCATAAGAACCAAGTTGACAATTTTTTTTTTAAAATAAGCTTTTGGTTTTCATACATTTCGTTATTTTAAACATTCTCCGAAATAGTTTCGCAATCTCCAAACACTAAGTTTTGCTCCAGCTGATGATCAGCGTTTTTTGTTTCAAAAGAAACATCAGATTGTCAGAAGCAACAGGAACAAAACAAGGATCACAAATAGAATCATCGTCATCGAAATCGAGAAAACAGCGTTTTCTTCACAGGCAAAATCTTCATTTTCTTGTTCTGATATTTTCCGAAAGTTTTGGTTCTCTGAAATATCTGGCGCTTCACTTGCAAGTTAATTTTATGAAGGTTATTGACTTTTCCTAATCTAAGATAAACTTGCTAAAAGAACTTACCAGTTAAGAAACTTGTATTCTCTTCGTATTCTGTTAGTGATGTGGTATTTCTATAACACATTTTTTAGACATGAATAACGTATGATCATTTCAACACTATTGAACACTAAACGCAACGTTCCCACTTAAGTCTATCTTATTGTGACATAAGCAACGGTTATTTGAAAAGTTAAATTCAATAGAAAATCGTATGTACGAATAAGTGCTTCTGTCAAACTTAATTTTTCTTATTTGTGTTTTTTTAATTTTTACAAAAAGAACTTACTTGGAGATAAATGTTAGTAGAATATAATATGTAAATAAAATTTAGCAAAGAATTTTAAGTGCACATAAGTTTTTACAAAAAACGAAAATGGAACCGGATACAAAACAAATTCACAAGATTTATTATAACATAAGAATTTTTGTTAAATCATAAAATTTAAGTTTGTTGGACATAAGAAAATTTAATAACATAAGCTTTTGTTGTTACGAATTGTACGATATCTTTGTAACGGACAAATCTTTTTAAATGGGGGTAAGACACCGTAGTAGTACCCGTGGCATGATGGTTAGTGCGTTGGACTGTCATGCGAGAGGTCTTGGGTTCGATCCCTGCCTATGCCACCTAAAGTTTTTTCACGGGTACTGCCTCTTGCGAGGAATTGACAAATTCTCCAAGAGTAATTCTTGAAACTGTAGGTCCCTTCCATCCCTGACAACAGTACTCGCACACAGGAATGGTTGAGAGTTGTAAGTCACTAGGCCCAAGTTCTCAAACGGACTGTTGTGCCACCCAATTAAATTTTAAAGACAGAAATATCGATTTCAAAATGCTTATATGAATATCCATTGAAAAACAGAGAAATTACTTATGTCGACATAAGTCACTCTGTCTTATTACCACAGATATAAAGATTCATTTATTTCTTGGTTTTAAGTTGGTAGCGTTGACATTTGACACCTGTCAAAATTAGCTGCCGTTTGAAGTTTTCAGAGCACAGCCTGAACTGTCAAACAAAAAATTGTGTTTATTTGTTACCTCTGAACTTTTTGAACTTTAAATTTATGTTTCTTTCTTAGTTCTGTTCTGTTGGTATTAAAAAGTATTCAAAATAATAGGGAATGTTAAACTAAGTGTGTGAATTTATCAAATTTAATAAGTAGCAGTCAGTTTTGAAATAAAAAAATGTTTTTTGAGTCAGAGTGGCATCCACAATTTCGTTGACGCAGCAAACACTCAAAAAGTTTTTGGCATTTATGTACTTACCGGAATGGCTTTCTATTGCTTTTGTATTTCAAGCCAACCCTAGTAAGTGCTTATTGTTGAGTTGAAAACCATATTGGCTAGAGTTTTTCAAATCCGCTCATAAATTCTCAATCGGGTTTAGATAGGGGGACTGAGATGGCCAAGGTACCACACAGATTCGATAATGGCGAAGCCAAGCACTCAACAAATTTGAAGAGTGCTTGGGATCGTTAACTTGCTAAAGATTTCACCTTATTGGCATATTGCTCTCAGCATACGAAAGAAATACCTCTTTATTGTTGAAAACCATGGTAGCTAAAGTTTTTCAAATCTGCTCACAAATTCTCCATTGGGTTTAGAAAGGGGGACTGAGATGGCCAGGCTACCACAGAGATTCGATAATGGCGAAGCCAAGCCCTCAACAATTTTGAAGAGTGCTTATGGGATCGTTAACTTGCTAAAGATTGGCATATTGCCCTCAGCATACAAAAGAAATACCTCTTTCAAAATATCACGTTTCCTTGGGCATGATTATCATGAATTTTGAAGATCGGTCCAATACTAATCCAAGAAAAGATGCTATTGTCTCCGTGATTTACCGATGTTTGTATTACGGAAGTGCAACTCTTTCCTTGAGGAGTCTTATGTATATTATGTCTGGCGTCTTATCAAAAAAATTTCCAATTTTCCGTTTATTTTCAAAGGTCGTAAATAACTTTATATTTAATTTTTATATTACTTCTTAATCATAACTGTAAACTTTATAAAAATAAATGACATATGTGAGTTAATACCTAGTAGAATATTTTATGGAAATGCTCAATATTGATTTGTCGTTAATAAAATCATTTAACAACATTTTTCCAGACAACAGCGACTTACGTAGAAGGCCACGCCACGTAATGTCAAAGCAAGCAACGGAATCATTGATAGTGACTATGACGGTAAGTCGCTCCTTGTTACATTCGCGCGCCAAATAGCTGTGATTACTCACTGTCTAGAGTGTCTGGTCTATACAACAAGACTACGACTACAACTACGACTACGACTACACTATACCTACCTTATTATAATATGTTGAAGTTTTAATGAAAGACACGCTGACTCTGATGTCTCGTCTGTCTACCATCAGCCAACACAGCCCAGTCATAACACTTTAGCTATGAGATGAACACAAAATCACAAAATCTCAAAAAAAAAAAAAAAAAAAAATTAAACTTGGGCCTGGGCCTGGCTGGCCTGGGCATATTATAAACTATCGTTCTCCCATGTGAGAATTATTGCCACTAAACAAGCAAGAAGAGAGCTAGTTGAAGACAGCGGGGCTGAGACAGCAGGGTGCCAAGTGCAACGAAAAAGGTAGACAGCGAGGAGGAGTTTAAGTAAAGCAGCAATCGTCTGGCCTGCTGTCTGGTCTGGTGCGAATACGAATGCGAATGCATTCACAATATTATACACGGTACGGCAATACGCCCGGCATGGCATACAGACCAGACACAAGACACACGGGTCTTATATACCTATAGCTAGGTACCTATGTATATAAAGTCAGCGAATGCAACTTTCTGATGTCGTCGTCGTAGCACACATTCTGGCACATATCACACACAACGTCATCGTCGTCATCGTGATTATGATAATTATCGTCTTCGTCATTATTATCACAACTATCACTTGCTGGCTGACTACTGGCTGGCTGACGGTCTGGAACTGGATGGGATTGAGGCTCACATAAACAGTGTGACCAATGTTATAGAAACTGTATAAAATTTAATGAACACTTTCACATAATGGAGACGCACTAATATGAATATTTTTCTGTAGCTCTTAATAGAATTACACCAAATAAAATTTCAGGCATTTCTACCCTAGAACTCGCAAACCAAATTTCGAAGCATTAAATAAATAAATTAGGTGGCGCAACAGTCCGTAGAGAAGCAGTGCCTAGTGACTTACAACTCTCAACCATTCCTGTGTGCGAGTGCAGGGATGGAGGGGACCTACAGTTTATATGCCGAATCCGAACGTCTAATTTGAGAAAGCACTTTTTCATGACAAGAATTACTCTTGGAGAATTTGTCAATTCCTCGCAAGAGGCAGCACCCGTGAAAAAAAAACTTTAGGTGGCACAGGCAGGGATCGAACCCAAGACCTCTCGCATGACAGTCCAACGCACTAACCATCAATGATGGTCCATCATGCCACGGGGCACGGGTACTACATTCCAAAGCATTGGGTTTTCTAAAATAGGGATTTGACAACTTTGAATTTAATTTGTGAACGCACCCTTTCCCACTAATCATCGAACTGTCATTGTAAATTTATTCAGCAAACTCAAAATGTGTATCATAGTGTATTACATGAACGAGAAATGTCTGCAAAAATGTTCTTCCGACATTCGGAATGTCGGTGATAGCAACTTTAAGAGTGTTAACCTTGAGGTTAATTCCGTAATTCTCGCCCTTGTAGATAGGCAATAACAAGCTTAGTGCAAAAATTAAAAATTACATATTCCTTGCCGAGTCAGTGAGGAAACGAAACCATTTGATTGAGCGTTTTAAAAATATAACTGCCAACCAGTTGTTCTTAGTTAGCGATACAAATCAGTCAATTGAACGGTGCGACGACGTTCTCAAGAATTGGTCATCACTCAGACCACATTACGGCGTATTTTGCTTAATGATAATGATCTTGGTTTATACCCTTACAAGATCAAGCTGACTCAAGATTTTAAGCAGATGGACCTTTTGAAAAGACGTACGTTCTGCGATTGGGCAAGTTGTGAAGTTCATTTTGAAAAGCCTTAATTTTGAAGCGGCGGCTGTAGTTCGAATTTAATCAACTTTTTGAAATTGACTCAGAATCTTCGGAAATTAAACTATCAATTGATATATTTAGTTGATATTCGCAATAGGTATCTAGAAGCCGAACTATGCTGCTAACCAGTTACCATATATTTATTTCATAGAGTTATTATTACTCCAAGCCCAAAAGCTAACTGCCTTACTTGAGTCAAGCGGATAGTTAATTAAAATTTGTAAAGTGATTTTGACGTTTTGTTTTTCGACTTAAACTTATTTCAACTTCTTACTTTAACAAAATTGGTAGAGCAACAGCTCGTAGTGAACCAGGGCCTAGTGATTTGCACCACTCAACCACTACGATTAATGTCATGAATGGAGGGAAAGGGGACCTTTAGTTTTTATGCCAAATCCGAACGGTTTATTTAAGAAATCACTTTTCATGACAAGAATTACGCTTGGGGTACCATTATCATTTTGGGTTTTACCTTTTCTTTTCTACACAATTGAATTCTGAAAATTTTATCGAAATCATTCGGGAATTCCGATTTGAAGTCAACATTTTTAAACTGTATTAGATTTTTGGATAAGTACAAACATGAATTTTCCAAGTAATTTAATCACATTTGTTTTGCAGGAGTCAATAATAATCACAACCCCAAAGTTCACTTGAGACTAGTTTTGAAATGTTAACGTTGTTCGTATATAGAGTAATTTCAAGGTATTTTATAATATTTCATAGAGCTTCCAATCCGAAGTTAAAAATTGAAAATTGAAATGATTTTTGTTGGGCATCCACGGGAGTAACCATTAGCTCACATGTTAAGTAAGCTCCAAAGCATACAATTAAATAATACTAAATATTAAACTATACAAGAACTACCACACTAAACAGGACACAGCTAAGGAAATTATTAATCGGATTTAAAGGCGGTAGATTGTAGAAGCAGTAGCTATTCGAGGCGTGTTCCTCTGCAAGTAGTCAATGAACAGACAATGTAACTTGCTCCGGTCGGAACCTACCAGTAGAAGAACAAGACATTTACTCTACATACATATGCCATAATATTATTTTCCTCTCAAGTCTCAACCAGGCCAGAAGCAGTAAGAAGGCCAGAGAGCTAGACCAGGCCAGACAAGACCAGAACAGAGTAGAACAGACGACGACGCGAGGCCAGATTAAGTTTGCTAGTCGATTCCAGAACGAGTGCGAACTGACAGATTGACTGACTCTCAACTGACTGTTTTGTTGGTGCTTGGTCTTTGGTGTTTGGTTCTTTGGGCTTGGTGCTTGGTGCAGCTGCATTGGTTGCACCAGTGCACTTCATGTCTGGTCTGGGAAGATTGCTCCTGTTATCATGTTGTGCATAGTTTTCATTCCGTTTTTTAAATTTTGTTTGCTGCTGATGTTGTTGTTGTTTTTGTTTAAACTGAAACAGTCTCGTGTTATGTGTGCTATGAAGGTTTACCTAGGCACTCGGCATTTAAAAGTTTCAATATTTATGCGTCTGAATGTCTGGTCGGGTTTCGAAGAAGACGAACAAGAACAAGAACAAGCACAAGAATGCCCTCAAAGTCGAAGAAATGACTGTGTAAAAGCCTCTTCCACATGGCAAACTATAAAAATCCTCATAGTCATAGGGTGTACGAGTATCCAAGGAATATTTCTATCTATGTTTATGGAAGATATGGAACTAGTGGTGCAAGGCGCGAGATTGTCTGCGCTGCCTTGCAGTGTGCTGACAAGGCAGCAGCAGACACCCATTTCATATGATAGAGCCGGAGATGGAGACGGAACCGGAGAGTAGAGGTGAAGGCACATCATCGCCGCCGAGACGATTAAATAAGCATTTCATACACGTCTGGTGAATCTGAGATTTACTAGACGAATTAATGATGCACGCACGTAACTTGTGTCGTCTGAGGCTTTAAGTATCATTCCCAGTATAGTGGCTTGGTTATCTTTTTTTTTTTTTTTCGTTTTTTTCACCTGAGCCTCCTTGGAAGGCTGCATCACTACAGTGGCGTGCTTCGACTTAATGACCAAATAAAACTAAAATAACTGGAGTTCTTGGTATAAATTTATTTCTCTTCCGGTACAGTAGTTTTGTTTTAAACATTATTATTGTGTGGGCTTAACTATTCATGTTATATGATGTTCAACTCATGAAGATTATGAAATGTTGATAGGTAGGTACGCTATGTTTATTAATAAACATATTTAATGTGATAGAAGTTAGGATTATTAATATATATTTGGGTTATAGGAACGGGCTGATTTTGACAGCTAATAGTGGCCATATTGTTTCAAATAATAAAACTTATTTTCAAAATGGGTGTTCTCTAGTCGCGCACTTTTTATAGAGTACAAATCGATTATGTATGCAACGTTTGGTGGCCAAGCTCAGCTCCGCCAAAGGTATTGACAATCAGTCAATACCTTTACGTCAACGAAACGCAAGACCTGCCGATAACATCGCTGCTGGTTTTAAAAGTGTACAGCAGAATCCGAAGCAGTCAATTCCGCGTCACTCACAAGAACTTGACCAGTCGCAGATCACAATATGCGCGAATTTTGCGTCGTGGTTTGGGCCTGCACCCATACAAAATCCAACTGAACAAGGAGCTGAAACTTAACGATCATACGAAACATCGTGTGTTCGCTTATTGGATTTAGAAGCAGTTCGAAGTTGATCCAAATTTTGATGGAAAAATTATCTTTGACGATGAACCTCATGTTTGGATGAATGGGTACGTGAATAAACAAAATTGACGGATTTGGTAATACTCCAATCGACTTGAGGTTCACTAGGTGAAAATGCATCCAAATAAAGTTACTTTTTAATTTAGATTGATGCTGCAGTCAAAGGCGATCACCCACTTCTTGACACCGAAGACATATGGTTTTAACAGGATGACGCTACGTGCCACGCAGCTCAATACACAATCGATATTCTGGGTGAAGGGCTTCATGACATGGATATATCGGGCCGAGACGACGACGTGAATTGGCCAACAAGATGGTATGATTTGACCAGTTTAGACTTTTTCTTGTGTTCGCAGGTCTTTGTTACGGTATTGATTTTTTCTTAAAACTTTATCAAATGTTTGCAACAATGTTTTATATGAGATGAAATAAGTTTTAAGTGATTATCTGTTTCTTTTTAAAGATATTAAATTCAAAAACCAATTGTTACTAGTGATTTTTAATTTTTAAAAGCTATCAGTTTTATTTTTAAGTTTACATTAAGTCAAAGCTTGTAAAATAAAATTAAATCGAGTCGATTACATTATTGCTTGGCATAGTTTTTGGGATTCCTTTTTATAAGAATAATATTAATTACAGTAATTTTAAAAAGTCTTTTCTACTATATTTTACCAATGGAATTTTACTGTAATTTTTCCAATCTCCTCTTATCTGCAAATAAAATAAAAGGTTTGGAGATACGTAGGCGTGAACGTAACATTTTTTTTTTCGCTTTTGTATAATTATTCTTTAAGTTACAATAATTGAATTTATTTAGCTTGTATTATTTCGCTTTGATAGTTTTAATATTTATTTAATGTGTAAATTGCTCAGTATTATAATATTATTTAATATTTCACATGACTTTTGTTTTCAATATTTTTTCTATAACTACGGTTATCAATTACTAATTACACACTGTAATCATTTGGGTATAAAGCTATCCAAATCATCACAAACTTTCTTTAAAATATATTTCCAAACATACTGAATTTCTTGGAAAAATAAGATAAGTTTCCTTCTTTCTTGTAGTTAATTTTTATTTTAAGATGATGCGACAGGTTATCTATTGGCAGGGGCGTCTTTAGACTTTTGGGGTTCCGGGGGCCAAAAAAAGTAGGTATAATATATTTTTTTTAATTCTTTAGGTTAAAAAAATCATTTTAAAATTAATTTGTGTTTTTTTTTACATATTTTCACTTTGTAAAAAGAACTAAAAAAAAAACATAAAACAGGTATTTTTTTTATACTTTTATAATTTTTTTTAATTCACCTTCAATAGTTGAAATGTGTTCCCAATTTCATCCACTGTAATTAGACTTTACAATTTTGATATTGTAATAAGATCTTCATTTACATCTTTATTGAATTCTTTTAAATACTGTTCGAGGTGCAAGCGTTCTACCTCAAGTTCTTCTGCATTAACATCTATATGGTTTTTTGAAAACTGTTCGCAAGAATTTTGCAACTCCACTGAAGTCAAATATTGCAATCGACAAAAAAAGCCAAACAATGCATTAATTTCTTGATAGCAATTGGATCGTATTTTTAGTTGCAAAGTAGTAGTGTCAATAATTGGACAAATATTTTAGACTTTTCCTTCCCAATTAGCTGGACGGGTGGTGCAGGACCATCAAAATATGTGGCACGCGAACTTCGTACTATTTTTCGTTGCAATAAGTCTTTATAATTAGCATCCGGATTCTGAATTTTGGCACACGCTTCAAATTTATCAAAATTCTCCAAATTCATGCATGAAAGAACAAAGCAAATTGGCAGCAACGTCAATCGTTATTGTTTCTTTTTTAAGGCTCTTGCTGGTTTTATGAATTCTTTCTAATATTGTGCTCCAAATTTCTGTTAAAATGAGGAACTCCAGTTTTGACATTTTCTAAGACAGGCTTAGCACTTCGCTTTTTGTGTCTGGAGCTTGCTCTGGATCTTTAAAGATAGATGTCAAGGCTTCAGTAATTTGCTTATAATCATGATGGATTGCGTTAACTGCATCAGCTCGTGCAGACCATCTTGTTTCAGAATGGCTTTTAAGAACTCTATGTGAACCTAAACATTCATTCAATTTATTCCAGCGATGGGTAGAAGCAGGAAAAAAGTTGTATATTTTTTGAACCACTTGAAAGAAACATGTTGCCTCCTGTACACAACCAGCCGCATGAAGGCCTACTAAGTTAAGAGAATGTGCTGCACAAGGTACAAAGGTAGCAAATTCGCACTTCTTCTTTAATCTTGCTTGCAAACCAGAATATTTTCCCGACATATTAGACGCATTATCATAGCTTTGTCCTCTACAATCTTCTATTGAAATATCATGATTTGCAAGAAATGTCAAGATTGTGTCAGCCAAATATTCAGATTTATGCTCTTAAATAGGCATACATTTTAAGAACCTTTCGATGGGAACACAATTTTTAACATACCGAATTATAAAAGTCAACTGGTCGATATGAGAAAGGTCGGGTGTACTGTCAACAGTTAGCGAAAAATATTTTGCCCATCTAATTTCACCTTAAATTTTCTTTAAAACTTGTTTTCCCAGGAGGAGAATTTCAACGGAACGGAGAGTAAAATGAAACTTGTTTTTCTGTTACTGTCTACTAACCTTATTTCGTTTTCTATATAATTCTTGTATAGATTCATTTATTTTGAGTTATGGGCTTGGGGGCCAAATAACTGCGGGGCCCTGGGCCCTGGCCCACCGGGCCCATGCCTAAAGACGCCACTGTCTATTGGGCTACGGTCTGGGCTGCACGATAACAAAAAGAGAGATAAGGTTGTATTAAACCATTGTTAAGTGTTACTAGTAGTGTGTCTTGGATGTTGGATCATTGTCTTGCTGAAATTTCCATATTACGGTTAGATTTTCTTCCACTTAAGGCAGAATAGCATTCTCAAGGATACTGCAATATTGGATCCTATCCATATGATCGGGCCAACGCACGCCAATCCAAGACATTGCTCCCTACATCATACCCCAGCATGCTTGACAATGGGAATCTCGAACGGCGAACACAAGCTTTTCCATCAGAATTAACCCCATTAATTTTTTTTTCGACTGATTAACTGTCCAGTGCTTATACTTCTTATCAAAAGTCGAGCGGGCCTCTCTGTTATGTCCTTGCTATGGTCCAAAGAGTCTAGATTCACGCAACCTTCTTTTGACACTGTCTACCGACGACGGTCCACTGTCTGTTTCACCAAAAACTACCCTTTAAATTTCAATCGCAGTTGTAAAGGTTTTTTTTCGCAAACAATGAACTCAACTTCCCTATGAGAAATTGACCTTGGTCTCGGCTTACGTGGTATGATGGTTCTTTACATACCCATTTTTAAGACCTAACTTAAAAAATTTAAATTCAATTGTGGAAAAGTGTAAATACAAAATTGTAACTTACAATGCCCAAAAAATAATTTGTAGTCTTGAAATTAGTGATTCGTTTCAAATTATGTGCCCTATAGAATTTGCAACTTAGTGCTTTTTGCTTTCCATAATATAGAAATAACGGTGTCTCTTGTCAGTATTATGATTTTATAGTGAAGTTGGCTAGATTTCAATGTAAAAGAAACAAAAGATGACCGAATTGATTTTAAGAACACATAGAATTCGGACGTTGAAGTTAGACCTGACAAGCGTTTCTATTTGAGTGCACGGCACTGTACGAACGTTTTAGATACTTTATTTTATTATTATTTACCTGATTTCCCAAGTAAAATATTTGCTTAAATTAAAGTCTTTTAGAGCACTCCTTTACCTTGACTCCTTATTATGATTCCGGATCTTCCCCTATTCAAAACACTTGGAACTGGAGGGTTTTTATTTTCAGCATTTTGAAATAAAGTCTCTATTTAAATATCAATGTTTTGTTATTCATTTTAAACTTATTCCTTCTACGTCACTGTGTGTTTAATCATACAAAAAATGGTTCTATGTGTCATTCTTCTTCCCAAACATCAAAATTGAATTTCATTTATCCGTGAAAAACTTTATTTAAACAAAAAAATAAAAACAAATTGAACAAAAGGAAAAGTGAACGCTTGTCTGTTTTATTATGCCACTTTGTCTTTAGCAACAGGTGACTTTTAGCAAGAGAACCAATATACAACATATCTGTGTTCTATAGCGAATGTAGCTCAGGACCGCATCGAATTTTGACAGCGCCTGCAAGATGGTTGACAGTTTTAGTATAGTTTTTAAATTTACGAAGACATTTTTTAGGAGCGAAAAAGAATTCATAAAATTTCGAACTTGTTTCGAACTTAACGCAAGGATAAATGCGTTGGTTGCTTTTAACATGGTAGGCATGGTTCAGATCCTGAAGAATCAAATTCAGTTCGAGGGGTCCGTGAAATAACTCCCCAAAGAATAACCACCAAAAAAAAAGTTGAAATGCCCCACCCCCAACCCCACAATGAGGAGTTCTTTTCCAATTTTTGGGGATTTAATTCTCTTTTTTTTGGGGACTTACTTTATTTTTCATTTAGGGAGTTATTTCATGGTGAAATAACTTTCCAAATTTAACTTTGAAATACATACATACATATGTATATGTATACCCAAATTTGGGAAGTACAATAAGGCCATTTTTGGGATTTGGTATTATATCAGTAAAAAATGCCTTGCCGTCTGAAAAGCGCATTGGAGAAGAAATACAATAGTCAGATAATTCTTAAAGTTGGGGCTGATTTCATTATTATTTGGGGGGCTTATTTCATGCCTTTTTGGGAATTTATTTCATTTTCGAATTTCATAATGCAATAGAGCCCCAATTTGATGAGCTATTTCATAGTTTTTGGGTGGTTATTTCTCGGCGAGTTATTTCACGGAGCGGAATTCAAATTCAAAATTTAGAAGTGCTTAAAGTCCATAAAAGATATTAAATAAAGCTCCATAAATGTGTACGGCTTTCGCCGTATTCATTTGTACATTATTCATCCAAAAGTGGTGCTATCCTGGCTGTAGGAGGAAGATATAGGTACAAAGACATAAACCCACTCAATAAAAATGTATAAAAAGAAAAGAAATAAATACAGTACGAAACATGATAAAAAAGAAATGAAAGCGTGCACATTTAAATGAATGCGAATAAAAATAACAAACTAAAAAGTCATCATATCGTCTGCTCAGCTCAGCTCAGCCAAGCCGGCCACCGTCTTTCCACCTCAAGTTGTTGCAAATGAGTGAATGCAGTGGCAGTGGCAGCAGCAGCCCCCAGGTTTTCATCTCCATCACCATCACCATCGCCATCAACGATTGGAGGCGAGACAAGAGGCCATTAGGCCAATCGTTGTCGCTGTCGTTGTCGGTCGTTGTGGTTGTAGACGTCTCCGTGTTTTCTGGCGAGACATTTGATTAATTTGAGGCGAATGTATTTTTGGGTAAAATCTTTGTTGATGATGACGATGGAGCAGAGGCAGATGCAGACGCACAGAGATGAACAGAGGGGACGATGCAAGATGAGTTGGGTCCTATGCCTATCTCATTGCCAGCCAAAGCGATGGTAGGTATCAAGTGCATGCAATCTAAGTTAGGTAGGTAGGTATATGATGATGCAGATTGCACTGCCTTAATGCAGCTCCTGGTGTGCCTGTCCAAAATATAATAAGAAAACAAAAATAATGTTTCACATTTGGGTTACGAATTCAAGATTTGAGAATTACACCACGTCAAACATTTCCCTAACCACATCCACATCCACATTCAGATGACGATGAGTAGTGCGACTGCGAGTGCCTCGAGGAGGCAGACAGTAGACAGACAGACAAATTTGTGTTTTGGCTGCTCCTTCCCGCCTCCTGCATCCTGCTACTCAGCTTCAGATACACAGCTACTGGCATTGGACACATGGTTATGCCCCCGAAAATAAAACTAATGACGGGTTGTTTTGACTGAGATTGGACACAAACAAAAATGGCAAGACAGCTCAACTGCTGCGCGTTGTGTTGTGCTGTCCATGCGCCCATCATGGCCCATGGCGCAGGTGTGCAATCAGGCATCACGAGGGGATTCCATATAATTGTGTAGGTCTATCATGCAGAGTTTGTTCGTTCGTTCATTCGTGTTGGGATTGGGATAGGGAAGCGAGACGATCGTGCGTCGTCGTCGAGAACAACCAGAAGCGAGGAGGAGCAAAACAAAACAACGAGGTGCAGTTCAAACAGAAGCCAATTTGAATTTAATGCTCGGGACGTGGTCCTGCGCCTTGAGTATACTACCTACCAATTTACTTGGCTGGCGTGTTAAGGCTAGTTTCCCAGACAGGCAGAAATTGAAACAGCACTGAAACAGGATTCCTCCAGCTCCGGCAGCAGAAGAAGCTATTAAAATTGTCATGTCAAGTTGGTTGTTAATTTATTGCTGGAAGGAAAAAGAACAAAACACAAACAAAAAACAGAAACTAAAAAATTGAAGCTTCTGTTTAAAATTTATTATTCACGCAACAGAAGCTAACTGATGCAACGTTTATGAGGTGTTTCCAAAAATGTTCTCCAAGTTGACAGTTTGGCGATTAGCTAGAAACTTCTTCTTCAGCTTCTTTTTCTTTAGTTGGCCATTTTACAATGTTGCTTGAAGGCCCTTGGGGGCCTTGTTTTTGTAATAAACATGCATACCTAACCATCATTATCAATTTGCAAGTTTGTATTCTCTCGAAAGATTGATAAATTGTGATTGTTAGTATTTTGAAAGTATGAGATGTATCACATATTTTTATTAACCACCTCTGTAGGGAAAAATAAAATACAACCTAGGTGAACGAGTTTCTGGATTTTGAGCTCAAAGTTGACTGCCACTTACCCTAACTACTATATATTGAGATTTCTATTCTAGGAAATGAGGTATTCACTTACAAAAAACGTCGACGAAGCTGAACTTTGGGGAAAAGTTTTATTTATTTGACTTCCCTAAAAGTTTTTTAAGCTTAGAATCAACAATAGCAAGAAATATAGGGGGCGTTGTTGAGAGACAGTTTTGAAATTAGCACTGTTTCAAGAACATTGGAAAAGTGCCCTAAATTCTTTAAAAAAATGCCTGAACCCAAAACAAATTTAGCGATACTTCAAAAATTTATAACATGGGCCGATATTTATAATAAAGGCCAGAGTCAAAAAATTCTTAAAGGTTTTTCGTGAAAACTATTTATATTTCATCAAAATTTCCATCATGACAAATTCTCACATTTGGAGTTGTATGTTCTCGGATAACGTCACGATTTCTATTTTTAAGGTCTTTTAAACGTTTCCCAAAGACGAGAGTCTAAAAATCACAGCAATTCATACACCTTAAGAATTGTATTAGTCCCAAAAAGTGGAGGATGGAGAGGCTTTTCAACAATGATTCCTGGATTTTCCGAGCCTCAAATGTGATAATTCTGTTTGTTAACGTATGTGCAATGTGCATGATAGTGCTCTTAGTTGTGCCCGAATGTTTTGATTGCATAGAGTTTAAGGAGGGCGTGAAATAGGAGGAGTGGGCTGACGAGAATGCGAAGCATCACCTTAATCTTTCTGAGGAGCAAACGCAGCATTGAATGACCGTCGCAGAAGACTGTTTGGAACAAGTGGAAAACGATTCCACGATCCTTGATCGAGTTATTATTGGTTTTTCCAATATCACCCGGAAACCGCTGGTCAAAGAAATTTTGAGTCAATTACGGTCATCCAAGCGGCCGTGACGAGAATACTCACGGACACCCCAGTCAAAACATTCCAGAAATGTTATGAAGCATGGCAAACGAGCTATAATCGTTATACAGCTGTTTGAGAGGATTAATTTGAAGGGGATGGCAGAGATGTAGACAAATGTTTAAATATACAGTTTTTATGGAATCAGTTTTTATATTTAATTGTCTCACCTCGTAGAAGACATTGCTGGTGATCAATTGGCTTGAGGTCTTGCTTTGAGTGAATTATTAATTAAAATTCAAACAAACTTCCTCTTTTTGGTTTAGAAATGTTTCGAAATACGGCCATTTTATGTCAAACCTTCCTAGACAAATTTGTTTTGAAAAGGTTAATTATTTCGTAGGCCTTACAACATATCTTTGAAGCAGTATACAAATATTATGATTTCTTAATTGCCCATCTTGGTACAATTTTTTCTTTCATTTATTTCAATGTTCATTCTTATTTTCCATAAAAAGTTTTGATCTAAATTTAGCATCAGCTGTTTTCAGTCTTTTAATTTCTTCACTCCTTAACCAAAACTATTTTTCTGAAGGCCGAACAACATCAACGCATGTCTTCATCATGGCTGCGATGGGTAATGGGTAGGGTATGGGCATGATGCTCATGATGGCATATAAGCTCATTGAAATTTTGTCCTATAAGATTTTCTTCCATTCAGAGCAGCCACGTCTTGTCTTAATTGCTTAAGTTCTATAATAGGCTAGAGCTAGAGCAAGTCTCAAAGTCATTTCATCAGTTCAATTTTAAAAGACGTGTGCCACACTGTCTGCTCCAACAACAGCTGCTATAATGTACTTTTGCTTATGTTATGTCAAACAAGGAGAAAACATCTTCGTAGACCATAGCACATCTTGATGGATGGTGCTTTAGCGAATTCCAATATCGGGCTAAAGTATATATTCTAAAAATAGTTTTACTGATTTAGGTAGGTATGTCATCAGGGAATTCTTGGATGAAGTCTTTTTTCCTTATTTATCCAATAAAATGAAGTACCCTGCCTATGTACATATAAATTATTTTCCAGTTTTTTTCGCACAAATTATGGTCAAATTGATATAAAATGCTCAATTTTAATTCATTAATTCTTTAACAAAGATTATATGAAGGTACCTATTTGAAGAGCTGGAAATAGAGTTATCATGTAGGTTAGTTTTTGTATTATAATACGAATCCATCATCTATTAACTATGTAAAAGGTGTTGAGGGAATTTTTAGTGCTTTTTGAGTTATTTTTATAAATAAAAATCACTTCATTCAGACTTTCAAGTTTTTGTCTTCAATATTTATTTTTAGAACAATGTGGTAAATAATATTGCAATTCCTTTAAATCGAAATTAATTGTATTTAAAGTTGGAACTTGTTAATTTATAAATAAAAGGAGACTGTAGAAAATAGTAGAAGGCCTTTGGCCTGAGAGTGTAAGGTGAGTGTTAAAGTAGTTATTTCAATAGAATTGTCAAGATTTAGAAAAATTGTAAGTGGGGAATGTATCAGCCGCAGCTGATTCGAAAAAATTCCAGCCGAGGAGCCCGATTCTTGCAGCCCATCGCAAGATAATGCTTTCAAGCCTTTTTTATTAACTAGTTTTATCTAAGACGTAAAGTTATTTCGACTTTACAAGGACTTTTAAAGTGAAAAGCTTATTTATAAAGAAAAATACACTAGTTTAAGAGGTGGAATAAGCTAAAACTGGTTTATAGGATTTTTAAAGAAGGAGATAAGCCGTTTTAATATCTAAATTTTATTTTAAAATTTCAAAATATAGTGTATAGTTTATTTTAACAATTTTGAGTAATATGTATGGTTTTATAGAATTTGTAATTGATTTAAATACTTTAAAGTTTAAACGACTTAACTATGAGAAGGAGAAGGCCAAAGCATTATAAAACTCGGTAAAATTCCATGACAATGAAGGATGAAAATTTCCAGTTGAATTATATGTCGATTTTCGAGAGAAAATTAATTTGTAAGTGATGACAGCTACACGATTTTGGTGACGCAATAAGGTACATACATTTATGTATAGGTAATATGAGCTTTATCCGATAGAATTTTAAACTTATATCTAATTTTTGTTTTGAAACTTTCCTTTCCTTTATTTAAAGATTTCAGACGATGGAGCGGATATCCATGGATTCAGCCAACCCACGTCAATTCAACATTTAACCAATTAAAATGAATATTTTTGAAAATTAGCTGTGTTTGTTTACATTTATAATATCCAGAGTTTTAGATTGGTCTATTTTTGAATAAAATATTTGACATTAGCAGGGCTTAACTAAAATGGATTGGAAAATATTTTATAAATGGGGATTCGTTTGACGTGGCCGAAAGACGGTGTAAGGCCTCTTTCACACATGGCGATTTTCTTCGTACGGAAAAAAACCGTACACGGCCGAAGTATATCTCAGTCATTGAGACGGCTGTTTTAAATCGACCGTACGAAAAAAAACCGTCTCCGTCCAGTGTGAAAGCTTTAGTTAATTTTATTAGTTTACTATCCATGGCTCACGGATAAAAATCGTACGAATTTTAATCGTACGGACGAAACCGTCTCGTGTGAAAGAGGCCTAAGTGCTTGGACTCGTTTTAACTATTCCAAAGTTAAAAAGAGTATTAGTGAAATCTAATAAATAAGGCTGAAAAGGTTTAAGGGGGTATTCTAGTGTAGAATTTTGAAAAAATCAAAAAAATTTTGTTTCACATTTCCAAAGTTTAAATATTCAAGAATATGCGTTTAAAAGGATTTTTTAATATTCCTATTATTTCACAAGTTAATTGAAGGTCATAGAAACTGGTTTTGAAGGTCATAGAAACTGTTTTGTCCTTTAATTTTTTACTTCATTTTAAGTTACTTTTGTGGCAACCTTTATACTGAGGATTTTTATATGGAGCAGGAATCGCTGATTAAAAATATGTACGTATTCTGTATCATTCTATAAGTAAAATTGTCGAAAACTTGTCTCAAAACTCTGAACGCGTTTTTCTCCAAACTTTTTTTTTAACTTATCCAAGAGTGAAACAATAGCGACATCTATAATAATTAAGAATCCGTCTGGTTTTTGTTTTTCAGATCTCCAGCAGGGTTGGTAGGATGCACGCCAGGACACCCTCTTTTATTTAGACCCCCCACTTTGACTGCTTGTAACTTTGTTAATTTTAATTTTTTTTTTATTAATTTTTTTATGTATGAATAACAAATCAATAAACAAATGATAAAAAAATGTATTGTAAAAATATTTTTTGTTTCGCTTCAAAAACCGGGCGAAATTCCTGTCTCTACACTAGAATACCCCCTTAATTCAATTCGGCGCCACCGCCGCACACACGGCAAAATGACTACTTTAGGAGGCCAAAAAGCTGTTTATCAAAATAAAGGTAGAGTCTAAATAAGCTTGTATTTTTTTAGTCAGATGGTCTGTGAATCACAAAGAGCATAAGTCGCCTCTGTTATGTTTAAAATAAAAGACTACGAGAGTCCGGCAAATGAGCGAAGTGATGGTACGGTTGATTGCTCACTTAAACGTCAATGAAACATAACACATTTTTTTTCAGTCTCGTGGTAAAATATACAAAGTGATCAAGAATATTGAATCTACAGGTATGAACATTTAATAAAGACTGTTAAATAAAAAAAAAATGTGATGGTAAATATTAAAAAATTATATTGCGGTCCTAGACAAATTTTTCTTTAAAATTCATGTTTACTCAGGCTTACAAAAAAAGTTCCGCTAGGTTCCGCTTTCTGTCTTTGATATTTTCATTAAGTCGTTTGTTGACCGTTATTATTGTGAATTTTGAGAACTCAAATCAACTCATTGTGATACTATCTTCTTTTATTGATAGGTAGTCGGAGTGATCGAAGTCACTCGAAATTGCATATAAGGAAAATGGATCAGAGTTCAGTGCTACAGAACGAAAATTTTTATAAATTATCATCATCTAAGTGTGTGGAACGATGATCAAAAACTGAAAACTAGATGACTTTATGTCTTCTAGTTCTTGAGAAAATTGAAAATTACCAAAAAAAATATTTTAATTAAATTACTTTTTCCTTGCTTGAGTATCTACGTAGTCTTATTTTGATAGTAATAATCGAATATGGATTAAGATACACCTAGGGTAAATTAATTTTTCTTAAATCCAACTTATTTAAATTCAAAAGAAACTTTGGATGCACCCCATCTTGCACCCACCGCACCTTGCACCCTCCAGACCATGCACGCACTCCAACTTGCACCCACCCCAAATCCTATAGTGTTCCCAAGCAGGGGGGTTACAGGGGGCAACATGCCCCCCCTTACAGATCCCACTGTTGCATACACCCAAACTCGCACACACCTTACTGTTGCATACACCCAAACTCGCACCTACCATTGTTACTATCAAAATAAGACCACTCAAGCAAAAAAAAGAATTAAATTAAAATAGTAGTTGTGGTTATTTTCAATTTTCTCAAAAACTAAAAGACATAAAATCATCTAGTTTTTGGTTTTTGATCAAAAACAAATAAGAAAAAATAAATTCTGAAATAAAAACAATGGTAGATAATCTTGAAGTATTGAAAAATTACACTTTAAACCTTTTTTTTAACTTTTTTTACTCAAATTTTGAGTTTAAAATTACATGTTTCAAAAACTACGCATAGTTTTGACTTTAATTAAAAACTGGCTAGTAAAACAGAATACTGGCTTTAAAAAAATGTATAAAACTTAATTGTAAGTATCACCGTTATTTTTTAATTATTTTTTTCCATTTTAAATAATATTTTTTTTAAATTGCCCCTACCGCCTAAACGGGGGGAGATAGACCCCCCCTCCCGTAGTAAAAAATGTTTGTATTAAGCCCCTCTACCAAAAACCGTTATTATATCTTGGCGCCAAAGTTATCGTACTCGTGCCTTTTTCTAAATTCATATATTTTCTTTATTAAGTTAACGGTTCTATTTGTTTTAAGTGTACCGTGTGTCAATTCATTATTTTTGATAATGTATCGGTCATTAACCTTATAAAAACCAGAAATAAAAACAATTTCCCATGTCTACGATTTTTGGCCTCCTAAAGTAGTCATTTTGCCGTGTGTGCGCCGTCTTCTTGGAACCAAAACTAGTCCACATCAACATTCTTTTAGGCACGAAAAAGTCATTAATCATGGCTCTATAGCGTTCCTCCTTGACATTGGAAATAACGGCTGTGTCTCCAAAATGGTTTGTGGATTATGATCACTGCAAATACGACAATTTTGCTTATTAACGTACCAATTGTACCAAAAATAAGCTTTATCGCTAATCAAAAATTTTATTCAGAAAATCAAGATCGGTGGCCATCTTGTTTGGGGCCCATTCACCATATGTGGGACGCACTTGATGGTTGTTCGGATTTAATTCTTGAACCACTTGGATTCTGTAAGCCCGCTATCCAGGGTTCTTCCGCATAAAGTGGATGGGCACAGCTCTAATTGCTGCGTGCCATGGGGGATGAACTCATTCGGGTCTTCTTCGATGTTCTTCTCCACAGCAGCAATATCGTCTTTGGTGTGCGTTGTACGGTGTCTCTGAAAATGCGAATATCCAAAAGAGCAAAGGTGCTGCGGAACCGATCATTGGGCACTGTTTACGATTTGCAAACGTTGTTGGTAAGGAGTAAAGCTAAGCATACAGGATTGGAAGATCTTCCAATATAGGTAGATTTTTCTCAAAAAATACTAACCGATTTTCTTGTAACCACGTAAACACCCAATTTTATCTGTCAAAAGTGAGAGAAAAGAAATTGCTTACCAATCGTTTGAAATTGCCCATAAACCCAATTTTGTGTATTTTTAAATAATTGGACTTTTTTCCACTAATTGGATATTGGATTATCTATGGATAACAACATCATACAATTTTTAATTTGCACAAAAGTTTTTGAGCAGAAAACTACTACAAAAGCTTACAGGATTTTTAAAGAAGAATTTAAAAAATTCGAAAACGGATACAAAAGAAGTCACCGTCTGACAAAATTACAAAAAAGTCGTACAAACAAACTTAAAAATCTATCCAGAAGACCATAGTCGTTATTACCTGCTTCATTATAGTTTCACTTTTTTGATATTTAAAATATTTTTTAAATGTTTTTTCCCGACCTGTTGCTGTCAAGAAAATTATTTTCCAATGAGTCACATCTAAAGTCTTCCAATTGTGTATACAGACACAGCCAAATTAATAAACGTGGAATAATGAAGGGTTAGGTCTTATCCCATAGATTAAGTTCAAAATTTTATGAATAAAATAAAATTCCTACTAAGTGACTATTACTTAGTTAAACCACGAAGAAGGTGGTTTAGCGAAAGAATAAGATCCAATTGTGTCATATTTATTCTGAAATAAAAAAAGTAAGTGAATAATTTTTATAATAATGTGTGCTAGACTTGTCGAGTTTTTAAACCAATTTCAATTATTGGTCAACCAACAGAAAATGAAAAACATAAAAAGTATGATCTAGCGCAAGTGCTAAGCGAGCACGATTTAAGAAAGAAATGTATGTAGGTTTTCCAAGGAAAATTTGAGGAAACTTATTGAGGTTGTTAACGATGACCTAAATGGGGACACAAGAGCTGGAAAGAAAATAGACACAATGCAAACAATTGAAAAATGATAATAATTTTGACAGAATATGTTTCTGTCAAACTAAAAAATTCCAAGGTATGTATGTTAAGAGATTATCACAATTTGCTGTCAAAACCCATACCAACAAAATCCAAGTCAGCGGAACTTGGTGGAAATTTCAAGTTATTGTAGTTTTATTAAGGGATTTTTTTGTAAACTTCAGTTTACTATTCCACGAACATTTTATTTTTATTCATGGAACATTTCAACCCACAGCTTAACTCTTATTCCCTGGTTTAGTACACACGCGGAATAAAGGTGGAATAAGCGTTTTTGATTAATTTGGCTGACAATGTTTAATTAGAACACAAAATATTTTCGACCAATTGTCTACCAAATAATTGTCTAATATTTGGCTAAAATCTATCAACCATATAAACGGACCATTTTCAATTGGCAATTGTCACCTAATGCTATTGAAAGACTTTTGACAGTTCGGCGAATATTGGAAGATCTTGTATTTTTTTTAGTCTTTTTTATTATAAAATGGCAAACCAGACTGAGCATAGGACAAATGACAACATTTTATACTAACTAGTAATTTTTTAAATATTTAACTAAATAATTTTTTCGTTTTGCTAACTAGTAAATTGTTAATTGCCTTTTGTTAAAAAAAGCATCCCAACATGCCTAAACTGTGATAATTTGTGAAACTAAACAAAGCAAATTAAATTAAACGGACCTTTTGTTGAAACCTATGTATGTATGTTTAGAGTAAAATTCTCCATCATCCAGCTTTTAGAAGAGATTCGAACTTGTACACTTTTCTGTACACAAAGCTGTGTCTTGAAATATTTCGAAATCTTCTCCTTCCGAAAACATTTTCTTGATTTGAATCAAAACAATTTGTGGTAATTGTCTAGAATAGCTATAGGTACTTTTGCTAAAAACAAAGAAAAAAAATTCGGAAAATAGCCAAATCGGTGTATTTTTTCGTAAACTTTAATAATAAATCGTGGGAAGTGCAATTTTGCAACAATTTTGTTTGTTATTAACTAAAAAAGTTGAAAAATGACAGAAACCTGTTGCTCGATTGAAAATTCTTTGGGGTAAACACGAAAGAACAAACGTTCACTTCCACTTTTGAGGTTAATTTGTTGCTTTACAAATTGTAATTCAGTTTTAAAGCAACAACTTTTTTAATTAATAACAAAAACAAATTTTTGCAAAATTGCACTTCCCCCGATTTGTTATTAAAGTTTACGAAAAAATATACCGATTTGGCTATTTTCCGAATTTTTTTTTCTATGTTTTTAGCAAAAGTAGCTATTCTAGACAATTACCCAATTTGTAGCTCACTAATTTAAAAAATACAAAAATCAACACTTTCGAGAAAAATTGTCGACAAAATTTGACAGATGTCATAAGGATTTAGCAAATTGCTAAAAGCTAAAGTAGACATTCCGTGGTTTTAACTTTAGCAAAATGTCAAGAGGAAGTAAATTGTTGAAATCGTTTAAAATTAGCTAAATCACCTTTTAAGCTTAGTAAATTGCTAAAAATTGCATTAGCATAAAGGTTCAAAATTTTGCGCCAATATGGACGTGACAAACCCAAATTCTTATTTACTACGTACTGTCTTCTTGATCATCTTGAAAAATGTTACATCACTCCAACATTCAAGACTCCGTAGTTCATATTCAAAAATGCAGCCTTCCCCTACGTCTTCGAAACGAACAAATATTTTACTCTTATTTATTTTACCCGCGCTTTCGTAATCTTGTTTTCTGTGTCTTCCGAAACATACGGAGTTGATTAGTATGGGCAGCGATTTTGACAGAGGCTAGACATATACCTAAATACGTATCTAACCTATGTATGTATCTGAGTGTAGAATATAGATGCAACATTAACTGGGGCAAATCCCATAGCCCTCGCAACCCGCTCGATCTTCTACCGAAATTTTCGCGTATCTTTATATTCCTAAAAGATAGGTACCTATCTATAGCTAAAAGTATATAAAGTTTAAAAAGATACACAGAGGATAATTTTGTGGAACTATAAAAGGTGTTTTTTTTCTTCTTTTATTTATCTGAATGCATGTGATTAAATTCTTTGTTTATCTTTCTGCTTTGCGGAGATGTTTCGACGCACGTTAAGTAGGGTGCTGTGTTTCTACAAAATTCAAATTTTGGTCCAGACACCGAAAGTGTTTGTTTTTGTGTCTCTCTGATGAAATGATTATAGAAGTGATGTCCTTGAAGTCTCGCCTATGGATTTCCGCATATAAAATAGGGAGTCTGGTTGTCCACTTCAGTGCATCATTATTTTGGTTGTTGGTTGTTTTGTGTTTTGAATGTTATTCGAGTCACTCAATTCTGAATTTTTGGATCTGCACTGCTTGTTGCGAATGTGGTACTGCGGACCGTGGCTATATGAGTGTGCTGTCTCCGTTTTCGGCGCAGAGAGAAATTTATTAAGTATCGCGGGAACTATGCAAATCACTATAGAGGTTTAGTATAAATATGCACATACCTACATTAGGTATAAGAAGGCTTGCCTTTATGGTTTGTTCTGGTTTGAGAATTTTTTGAATTGATTTTGATTAGAAAAAATAGAGAAAGAAGATTTAGGTATAATAAATAAATTACCAGGAAATGTCTAAAATTAAACATGATGAATAACTAGATTTTGAAATTTATATAACAACTCGACAACTTGACGATGATGACGCTAAGAGATGATTTATGTAGGTATGTATGTATGTCTTTTGTTTTGAACAACAACTCAATTTGGTCTAATGGCATAGGTTAGTTACATACCTACATACCTACCTAACTACAGACTTTTCTCTATTTCAATTGAGATAATTTGTTTGTTTTGGTTTTTTGATGAAACTTAACACAAATGACTAATGCGTAGTAAGGAGGTATACGTTTTTGTGTTTGTTTATTTATTTGTCAAGGACATAGACGCAGACATTAAATTAACTTAAATTCTAAGCAATTTAACTCGTCTATGGTTAAACAAAAAATATTGTTTATATTGGATTTTGGTCCCCCAAAATATAAAAATAAAGATATAGTTAAGTTTAGATATACATAGGTTAGGTAGTTAGACATTTTTCAACAAGAGGTTGGATTTTGAATAGCTATTTGGAGAGCTTTCATCTTTTGACATTTGACAAGAAAAAACACTACGCCTTTACTAAAAATGGAACACTATTTAACTATACGCATTTAAGTTGCTTAATTGGTGAACATTTTGAAGACACATTTTTCTAAACTTAATAGAACTCTTGGACCGAAGTGAAGCATCTTCTTTTCCGGCAAAAGTAACTTTGGTGGAAATATTCTAAAAAACGATTTCTTTACCCAGATCAAGCATGCGGTACCAAATCTGGGGCTGCATATTAGTGAAGGAAAAATATAGTACATGGTGACGTTGACTGCAAGAAGAACAATTGGTCAAATAATTAAGGTAGCGAAGCATGAATTCAAAGTAGTCCAATCCTTCAAATACCTTGGGTCAATAGTAGCATCCGATAACAATATAGAAGAAGTTGCACGCGGGTGGTTGCTCAAAGCCAACAGACCCTACTTAAGTCTGTCAAAGCTTTTTAAATGCAGAAACCTTACCATAACGTCTAAACTCCTGCTGTACAGGACGATGGTTTTGCCAGTACTAATATATGGATCCGAGACCTCAACGCTTAGTAAAAGACGCTCTGTCCTCCTAGGCGCGAGGAAGGACTTGCGGAGAATTTTAGGCTCTTTATGTGAATAAGGACGATTCCAGAGACGATACGATTAAGAACTGTATGCAATCTACCTTGAAGCTAGTATTCTGACAAAAATGTAGATCGGTAGCCTCCGGTGGGTTGGACGCCTAGTTCGTACTAGTGAAGAGGAACAAGTTCGGGAAGTGTTTTGTAATAAATGTATGGTAGGCGAGAGATGGCGTAGACCTGAATTCCCAAAGCCTTGGGGTGCGCTACTAGATTGCGTCGGCTTGCGATCGGGATTAATGCATGAGACTAGGACCGGATCCCGGTTATGGAGCTAATGATGATGATGATATTCGAAGAACGTCATTGTTAAGCACAGTTTTTAGGGGGCAGTTACGTCTATCATTGGTTTTAATCATTGAACATTTTTTTTTCAAATTTTAAAAGTGATTAGAAGAGTCAAATTTGTAATGTTTGGTGTCAAAATGAAAGTGATCAGTTGTAAATTTGTTTCTACTAAAAAATACATTATTTAACCCAGAACTCGTCATTTAGCTCATTTTAAATTTTTCAATGATGAAATCGTTTTTAATGAACAGTTTATAGCTGTCATTTAAAGTTTCATGAAAAGAATATAGTGCTTTGACTACAGCCTGACGACCATTTGGTTGATATCCTTGTTTGTTATTAGTGGCATACATTTCTCCTAACAACGAAATATACTCTCTCAAAAAGTTATTGTATTTTTTAAATATTAAAACAAAAGCTCTGATATTTAAACTTTTTAAGACTATTTAAACTGATTTAAATGTAAAATAAATCATCATCAAAAAGTAAACAAAACAAACTAAGTCGCCAGTGAAAACTGTCAACCATGATCGATGTTATATGCATGAGTGCATAATGTATGTATTTATGTTGGTTCCTAAAGTCTAGCCAAATTTCATAAATAAACTTAAGTATTAAAAGAAAAAAGTCCGAAAATCCAACATCAATACCCCATTCCAAATGTTAATTAAGTAAAGTCTCGTCATGACTTCTAAGATTCTGGTGCGTCTATCCCCCATAAATAAATAATCAAATCATGTTTGTCACCTTCTTTTGGACAAACTATTCTACGATCTTAGGTTGTTTTTCTTTTTTTGATTCAATCAAATACACATAATTCGTTGTTTCTCTACCCAAACAAAACAAAAAGGAACAATTTCTCACAATAAAAACATTTCTCGAAAAACCATTAGAGGTAAAAATTAGAATATTTATGTTAAATTTGACTGAAATCGCATTCCAGATCCAGACACCAGACACCAGACGTCTAGGCTAGACGATGATGATAAAATCCAAGACACAATTTTGTACACAATTGTACATACAAAATATATCAAGACATGTATATTGTACAGCTACCGAAAAGTAATGAAATCTGAAACACAGACTTGGAATACTTTGTCTGAAATTTAAAATGGAAATTAATCTGAAGCTTGTCTAGAGTTAAAGACATTTTTATTTTTCGCCATCATACATACGAGCTCTTAACCTTTTTTTTTATTTTTGTTTATGGTGTCTTGAAGTGAGGCCTTGATTGACAAGCAATCTGTGATAAATAGATTTTAAAGTTCAATGGCCATTAAATAGTAGATATAGAGCTCTAGGAATGTTCAAAATGGTCAACATGATGAACATTGAGCAAATTTGTAGATATTTATTCGTGAAATTGATATTTTGGAAGAATAATAAAACTGTAAACACATTTGTCTTGGAATTCATACATAAATTATTATATTACTCTACTACGTTGTTTCTTTTTGAAAAAATACCAATCACTTACTTTATTTGTCTATTATGACCTTGACAGAAAATGAAATGATTTTCGATTGTTGACAAACAATAAAAAAGTCCAAATTTACAATAATAACCTTTGATATTGTTTGAAGAAATATTATTATAACTAAATCCTTATTTTTTTTCTTTTTAAAAGACTCATCACAACTTTTCTACCTTACACTCAAAATTGATTTTTTTAATTTGTAACACAAACCAATTGAAAAAACTTTTCCAGAAGATTTTGTTGTCTTAAATTCGAAACTCTCCCTAAAATTTTGCAATTACGTCAATCTGTGTAAAAAAAATCCTATGTCTATTTACATTAGTTTTGTAGTTATTGTATAAAAACAATTCAGTCTATGTCCAAAACATCCTAACGTGTGGTGCAAAAAGATCTCAAGTGGACCTGGGTTTTTCTTACACAATTTTTTTCTATTATCTTTATTTTTACTGCAAAAAAAGCTCATGTCCTCAAATTCGAATATTCCAGCAGAAAAACATTAAATAGCCTACTTCAAAAATAGTTATACTTGCATCAACTTTCAACATAAATAAAAGAATTTCTCTTTTTTTTGATACGTGCAGTGGCCAAAATAGGAATACAAATATTTCAACACTATTTCTCCACTTGGTTCAAATCTTAAATTTGGATATAATTGAACACAAATTTCTAGAAAGCGGCCACAGCTGTATGGAGGTCGATAGCATGCACACTGCACAGTGCACAGTATCGAAAAGAAAAAGAAGAATGTTTCAGTATACACTATTCAAGACTGGCTTACTATATTTCGACTCGCATGCTCCAAGAGGCTTAAAAGCAAAGGAAGTCCGTATGCGTATAATATAACACAAATGAAGTATACTGATTTTCTGGACCTATCAAAACTATCGGAGATAATAACAAATAAAAATTTGGACGAAGGTGGAGAAAAAGTTAATTGATTGAAGGTAAAATCTTTTAGGTACCAAAAGATTAAACCTGGTGTGATTGAATTCAGGTACGATCACAATGAAACCTATAAGGAAATTCGGATTTTCGGTAAAGGTAGGCCCATAATTCTAAAAGAAGCCAACATCCATAAAGTTTATAAAAGCAGCCTTCCTATAAGCATTCAAAAGAAAAAAAATCTTAATTAATTTGTGTAAATCAGGTGCCATCCCAGATGAGTTCCATCACTGGTATAAAAGCTTAAAAACAAGCAAAGCTATCAAAAATTCTTCTTTCTTTTGCAGCATACCGACGATGTTCTTAGGGGCCAGTTATAGCTATCATTTGTTTTCATCATTGAAACAATTATTTCACAGTTCGGTTATAGCTATCATTAAAAATTTATATAATCGAAACAAAATTTCCTGATTGAAATCATTCATCTCTTGATTGGAATCATTTAAGCAAAGGTTAGAGTTATCAGTTTATCATTGCAAGTAAAATTTACATGTGAGAAAATGTACACAAAGAAAATGGAAAACTTTCATTGCAACGATTTTGTTCCGAATTGCAAACTCAAAGATCATCTGTTCATTGAAAAAGATTTCATTATTAACAAAACTGGAAATTAAGGGTTGAGTTATACAAAGCTATCATTGGTTATTATCTCGAGGTTAAAGCGATTAAGAGAGCCAATTTTGTAATGTTTAGGGTCCGGCCACGCAATGAGCGACGAGCGACTAAGCGACCGAGCGACGAGTCGCTGAGCGACCAATCTGAGCGATGGGTGGCCATTTACTAAACGACACGTCGCTGAGCGATCAGTTGGAAAAAATAGATCTGTAATAAGATCGAGATTCCGTAGATTTGGTGTACACCCCATAAATCGTGAAAGGGAAAATTATGGTGAATTTCATCATTTATTTCTGAATCTTCGCAGATTTCCAGATCGATTTTGCAATATTGTCGTATGTCAGTATCATCTTTTGAACAAAAAACACTATTTGTAATTAAAGATTAAATAAATAAAAACTTAACAAAACAATTACAAATTTGTCCAACTTTTTCCACTCTTTATCGGTGACATTTTTATATTCCCATAGAAAGTTAGTGTAATCGGTCCGATTTGTCGAATTAAAAATGTTGACATTTCTCGACGTGTCAAGGTCCCTAGAGTCTAAATAAAAGATTTTAAGAGAGATGTCTGTGTGTGTACGTACGTTTGTACGTCCGTACGTTCGCGACGTTTTTTTCGTCGTACATAGCTCAAGAAATAGTAGATATCGACTTCAAATAAATTTTGTTATACAGATAATAAGGCAGAAAGATGCAGAAAGGGCTCTCAAGAAAATTGCGTGGGTTGTTTTCTTACCATAGCAATTTAAAAAAAAAAGGTGAAAATTTTGGTTAACCCTTGAAATCAATTTTGTATTATTTATTGTAACGTGATACCAAACAAATAAATTTTTGGAAAACATTTCAATCAACGGTTTTTTTTTTTAAATAAAAAAAAACTGAAAAAAAAATGTGTCACCTCGACAATTTTACGAACAAAAAATGATTTTATCTCCAAAACAATTTTGTATAACGACGAATAACGTTTTCAACATCTGGCAAAATTTTGAGAAAAATCGAACAGCTTTTGGACAGCTGAAATTAAACTTTCAGTGTTTATTGTACACATCTTTTTTCTACGTCGCTCAGCGATCGATTGAAAAATTAAAACAGATTTGATTACAGAGCGACGTCGCTCTGTCGCTTAATAAATCGCTCAGTCGCTTAGGGTTTATGTGGCCGCCTCCATACGATCTCATGTGTTCTAATTTTTTTGCGTCGCTCAGCGACTCGTCGCTCGGTCGCTCAGTCGCTCGTCGCTCATTGCGTGGCCGGACCCTTAGTGTCAAAATGAAGTTGATCAGTTGTAGATTTTTGTATTGAAAAATATTTGTATATTATTCAATACTTTCAATGATCAAATCTAACCTCCAATGAAAGCTATAACCAACTTGTCAACAAAATTCCATGATATGTTTCAATGATGAGAAATAATGATAATTATTACATACATAATAATGTAAATGATTAAGAGGATGATGCTCAGCTGAATTTGAAATAAATATTTATAACGAACATTTTTAAATTTCAATATGATTTCATTTTGAACAAATTGACTTTGGACGAGACTTAACGAAGAAATACAAAAAAATGATTGCATACTTTTCTTAGAATCATTAATGATAATATAAGTCGCCTGCAGACCTACTATGAATTTCAATATTTTGAATTTTTTCAAACTTTTTCATTGAATAATTACCAATATTCCACAGGACTCATTTTGAGTAGTCAAAGGAAATAAGATAAAAAGAGACTGGGATGCGACCCACACTGATAACTTCCCATCCCGTCTGGCGATTTGTCTTGCTTAAAAGGTTTGTAGGTTTTCGTGTTTTGTTAAAAAAAGTTGTCAGATGAATTATTCCTACAAATTAACAACATTATTTTGCATATAATGAAATAGTTTGATTTCAATATCTATTTTTGTTAACGAGATTTTTAGTCAAAAACCAATTTTTACCAATGTTAGTAGCATTTCTTAAAAGTTTTTATTTCTTATGTTAACAAATAGAAATTGGATGAATTCTATTATTCACGATAATATCGTAAACCGAACATTAATTTTTACCAATTTTGAGTACTATTTTTCGTAGATTTAATTTTTTTACGAAAAAACTGACTGCTGGATTTTTATCAAAATTTACTGAATGTCGAAAACAATATTTTCTGTTTAGTTTGAAGCCAATATTTTTAACTTTTGTTTTGTGTGTTTAGATTTTTATTTTTTGTAAAAAAAACTGTCAATTAAATTTTTCTCAAAATTTTACCAAATGTTGAAAACAATATTTCTTGTAAAACAAAATTAGTTTGAAGCCATAATCTCAAATTTTTGAAAAAATATTTGAGTTGAAAATCATTTTTCACTAATGTTTTTTTAGGTTTTTCTTTTTTTTTTTTTAACTGTCAATTCGATTTTTCTAAAAATATTACCAGATGTAAAAAACGTTATTTTTCGTTGCATAAAATTATTTTAGAGATAAAATCATTTTTGTTCGTAAAATATTGGAGATGACAATTATTTTTTTTTTTTCAGTTTTTTGATTTATAAAAAAAAAGTTAGTTGATTTTTTTTCAAAATTATATTAGCTTGATATCACGTCACAATATATAATATACAATTTAATTCAAGTCGCTAGCGTTACTGGTTAATGAGATATTTTGGGTTAACCAAACATTTTTTTAAATTGGTTTTTAAAAAATGTCAAAAAATTTCAATTCGACAAATAATATAAAATATAATATAAAATAAAAGAATAAAACCCGAAATACGATCTTTGGTGAAGTTACGGAGGAGAAGTGCAGTTTTATCTAAGCAACTCGAAACTCTAACTTCTTGTGTATTCTACACAAAAAAGATCATAGAGCATGATTTGGAGACAAACGGTCGTGTTGTAAATTTATTGCTTTTGGAAATTTTTTTGGGTTAGGTTGGCTTTATTGCGCCTTCCCATAATCATTGTAGCGTGTTCCAGGCGGAACTTTTGGCGATAAAAAAGTCTTGTCCTGGCTTAAAGAAAACGTGATCAACATCTGATATTCGTATGTTCTCAGAAAGTCAGGCCGGTATTAAATCTCTAAATTCTGTCTCTACAAAACTCTATAACAGTCCATAACTGTCGATCATCTTTGATGGAGATGGCACAACGGTTTAATATTCACCTTTGCTGGATGCTGGGCCATAGAGACATTCAAGGAAACTGTAAGGCAGATCAACTCTCCAGTACACCCATTCTACTACGTTTGGCAAATGCTGGAATACCAATCGCTTCATGTAAACTATTGTTAAAGCAGGACGCTATGAAGAAGGCAAAAACCAGGTGGAATAACATCACCACGTGTCAGGTCACAAAATACATCTGGCCTACATTAGATTTAAAGCGATCAAGGTGCTTGCTATCTCTAAGCAGATCACATATTAGCTTTAAAAAAAATATTTGTTTGTCTTTTTTTTACTAACTCCTGAAAAAGTTTTATTATTTAAAAAAAATTATATTAAAACAATTCTTGAGTTATGTCGGTCCAAAGCTAATTTTTTCGTCTAAATGGGCCTTGTAAGACTTCGATTTTTGTTGTGTTATCTCAAATACCTTTTTGGATAACAAAATTATATTTTTGGAAAGATGATGTAAATATGTACGTGTTATAAGAACATGTTTATGTATATTTTGTGTATGTTTGTAAGTAAGTGGTGCGGTATCTCCCCCTCATTTCGAGGATATTCGTCGAAATTTATTTTTGAGAGGATGCCGCATAAGTACCATTTACCTTAAAAGGGAAAATTTAAAGCTTCGTTATGTCCCATATTTGTTTTTTATAGATGCCAAAAGGTAATTGGGCTAAAGAGGCCCACCAAAACATTGAGGAAACATTATCTATCTTAAAGGCGAAAGCCTTTTATGTGTACGACTTTCGACACGATTAACACATAAAAACTACTGAAAAATAATTTCAAGTAAAATTGAATATTTAATATGAGGCATTTCTCTGACCTTTACAAAGATCCATAACACATTTAATATATTTTATATTTTTAATGAAAATAGTACTTTTTGTGGGGTAAGTATTTTATTATGTCAGAATATATATGTACATTGTCAATTTTTTAGAAAAAAAAGGTTTATTTTACCTTTATAAAAATATCACATTGATTTTATCAAAAGAGCGGCATCTATACCGCAATTACACTTAATATTAACAATGGTATATGATTATAGTCTCGATTAAAGCTCGTATACACCATTAAAAAAACATTACCAATTAGAATAGGATGGTCTAGAAACATGTTATGTTTATAGCAAGGACAAGGACAAGGACTGCTACTAGTATACTTATAGTGAAGAAACTTGCAATATTGGAATTTTATATTAAAGACGATTTTATTTAATACCTAGTTAATGACTAAACGAAGCTTAAATGATTAAAGAACTATTTTTGTATAAGTGTATTTTATATATAAACAATGTTTTCCATTCAGTATTCTTTCAAAATTGATTTCCTCAACATCTTAGAATAAACTCAAACCGAATTTTCTCAAAATCTTAGAACAAATTCAAACCAAAGCAAAATGAACAATAAAAATGTCGAAAAGTATTTTCATGGTACAATTTATTATTTCCGGACAATCGGATTTGATTACGAGAACAAAAATAAAATAATGCATTATTATTTGATGGCGGGAATCATCAATTCAGCTATCATTATTTTTGGTCAAATATCCTTTAATATTTTTCAAGAAGTTAATTTACAACAACGAACAACTAACTTAAGCTACCTTAACTATTATTTGGTATCAAGTGCTAAGCTTATAGCATTGTTTTTCTATCGAGATACTGTGAACGATGTTTTAAATGAATTTCGTCAAATATATCCAAGTGAAAAATTGGAAAAAGCTTATAAACTAGACAAATATCTGCGACAATCTTTGATGATTGAAAAAATTCTTGCAATATTTTTTGAAGTTGTAACGATATTTTATACTTGGTTTCCGCTCGTTTTGTCCGTGTTGGATTTTATCGATAGTGGAAAGTTCAGTTTTAGATTGCCTTATATGTGTTGGTACGGATTTAATTTTGCAAAATATAATTATTGGTTTTATGGATTTAAGTATTTATTACAAGCTCATGCAACATGGGTATCGGCCATTACAATTTTAGCATTGGATTTGTGTTTGTTTAGCTCATTGTTACAGCTTTGTATGCATTTCGATATAATCAATAAGAATATTCTTTCGATTGAGGCTGCTAAAGATGAAGAAGCAACTGCTCTACTTAAAGAACAAGTTTCTTATCATCAGAAATTGCTGAGGTAGATATGCAATTTTGTATACATTTCTTGTTTGTTAATAATTATTTCTTTGATTTACAGTCTTGCTGAGAAGTTAAATAGTGTTTTTACGCCATCTGTACTTTTTAGTCTTCTGTCATCATCTTTGATCATTTGCTTTACGGGATTTCAACTTCTTGGAGAAATAACTTTGTTCATAGTCATCAAAGCAATTTTTCTATTGGCATATGAATTGAAACAAGTTGCCATTACTTGTTTTCTAGGCGACAAACTCATTGAAATCGTTAGTTCTTGTTTGTATTTGTAAAATAATTAAATATTTATAATTTAATTTAACAATCTTAGAGCTTAAAAATCAGTGATGCAATTTACGAACACAACTGGTACAAGGGAATTCCAAAATATAGAAGACTTGTTTTGATGGTCTTGATGCGATCACAGCATAGTGTTGCTCTTCATATTGCTGGTATTTCGGATATATCACTTCAAACATTTCGACAGGTAACGAAAGTTAACACATAAAAATATCGATTAAATGATAATTTTTGTTTAAAGGTGATGAGCATCTCCTACCAAATCTTTACTCTTCTCAGGACTGGATAAAATTGGAAAATTGATTAGAAAACAACACAATTTTATCATATAAATATGTACCTATGTATTTTTTTTATTGTTATCAAGTAAATAATTCAAGTAGAAGAAAATAGATAGGCAATTTTTAATAACTAACTTGCAATATTGCAACGCAAAAAGCGGTCTTTATAATTCTGAACTGACATAATTTAATAGTAATTGCAAAGGTTTTGAAGTTAAATCTATAAAAAATAGTTTACTGTTCGCAGATCAGCGACCGGAAACCAATCTGAAAAGCTTCACAATCAACGAATGACAATTACCATGCAAATTTATTTTGTTCTACCCAAAATAGCAGGCAGTTTCGAGCACAGTTCTGACTTCAATAACAATGCCCAAATACCTTGAACGAAGAATTGTCTGTTGATACGGTTGGCAGAATCTCGTTCCGAGGTCTTAAAATTTTATTGTGAGATGGTTAGCTGATTCTATTTTGCATCCGCAATAACTATTTATGATATAAAATGTTTTTCAACAAGAGGTTTCATTTTGAAAAGCCATAACTATTTGGGCATCTTTGAGCTGTAATTTTTTGCAGTTTTGCCGGTCAAATTTACTCCATCTTAGTCGCAGTTTGCGCAATACCTTCTAGGACGGAAGTAGTGAAACTAAGTGCCAGATGTTTTAAACAACAGCGTCTGACAATAGCAGTACCCGTGGAATGATGGTTAGTGCGTGGACTGTCATGCCAAAGGTCTTGGGTTCAATGTCTGCCTGGCCATCCAAAGTTTTTCTCGGGTACTGCCTCTTGCGAGGAATTGACAAATCCTCCAAGTGTAATTCTTGTCATGGAAAGTGCTTTCTTAAATTAACCGTTCGAATTCGGCTTAAAACTGTAGGTCCTCTTCATCCTTGAGAACATTATACTCGCACACAGAAATGTTTAAGAATTATAAATCACTAGGCCCTAGTTCTCAACTTATTTATGTCTGACAATAGCAGAAGTTTTCACGAATTATTTATTGTGAGATCAGACTATATGCAAAATTTGACAATCGTCTGTGCTAACCTAAAAAATTGATACTTAATTTTTAACAAAATAAAAACATTTAACATCATTTTGGATACAAAAAATATAATATATTTCATGAAATTATTATTGAATGCAATGGGTGGATATTAATTAAAATTAAAACATGCTTTAAAATAAATCGCATGCATTAAAATGTTACTATTCAATACTCAAATACCAAAAAGAACGATATAAAAATAGAGTTTTGAACAGATTCTTTGTTTTATTCATACATACAAAATTGTATTTATTCTTAAAAACTAATAAATTAAGTACCTACAATGGCAACTCGTATTTTTCAAATCTTATTTCGTCACCAACTGTGGATTTTTCAAAAATTTATAGTTTTCAATTAGACTATGTTTAATGTATGAAAAGACTCCTATTTTATCAGCTAATAGTGTAAATATTAAAATATGAAAACCATAATATGCACATAGAATAAAAAAATGCATAATTTCTAATCTTTTATATTTTTTCTTTGCCTTTTCTGCATCATCAAGTGATTCGAGTCCAATGTAAATTTTCAAACCGTTTAGATAATTATACAAAAATGCCGACCAACTATAACGTCTAACATCACTTGGAAAGAAATCCCTATCTTCAGGTGTCATTCTTTGTATAATACGTTTCATATTGGTTGTATCGAAACGCCAATCAACTTTCATAAAGAACGACAGGGCAACCATAAAACGCTGGACTTTTCGATAGATCGGCATGACTCTTTAAAAAATAAAAGTAAAAACAAAATTAACACATTTTCTAAAAATAAAACTATCCTATACAGAGATATTAAAATTGGCATCATGAAGGAAGTTTAGTTCTGTACTAACCTCAGAGGCTTTTTACCAATTTTAAGTGCAAGATCTGTGATGAGACCTGGTATAACATGGTACCAGATTGTCAGGTAAGTAAACATAAACTTATTGGTGACAGTGTTATGTGTGTGCTTCCAAAGAACCTTCTTAGCCGGGTATTGCCTGAATAGGTTACCCATACTTTCAGCTATAGTTCCTGTAATTTATGTCAACAAATATTTTTAAATTAAAGTTCAAGTCAGAAAAATACAAGCTTTGACTTACCCCAAGAAACAGGTCGATCAGTCGATGTACAAACATGATAAATTTCAGGGTCCTCTTCCACTTGGTTGTTCAGTTTCTTTTTCTCTTCATGTTCTTCATGAGTTGTCCATAAAGCAGCTAATGTTGAATTGATAACAAAATCAGCACACACAACATCTCCAATATTATTGTCTTGAATTGGAAGCAATCTCAAGACTCCAAGTCCACAAGCTACTAGAATTCCATTCAATCCGTAAATGTTATTACACCACGCCGGAACTGGATCCTCGTGTGTTGAAATCACAATAGACGGCCTCATGATACAAATTGGAATCTTATTCCCATAACGCCTTACCAATTCTTCAGTAAGTGATTTTGTATAGGTATAAGTATTGGGCCAGGGTTTGATTATGCGTTCCGTTAAAATTTCTAATTCCTCACTGGAATTATTGCTGAATTCTTCACCAAGTCTTATCATAATTTCTGGATCTATTGGGGAATCATAGAACTTTTCTTCAACATATGTCCTTACACAATGGCTGAATGCAGTTGAAATGAATGTGAATACCTATTTGCAGAAGAACAATAAGACAATACCAAATTTAAAAAAATTGTGTTTTGACATTTTTTTTTGTCAGAATTTACTTGAATTTTCTTCATTTTTGATGTAAGTTCAAGAATTTCACGAGTTCCACGTAAATTAACCAATAGAAGTGTTTTTAATTTTTCATCAAATCGTACATCAGCAGCTGCATGGATCACAATCTGTACATTTTCAATGAGTTCTTTTTCATCAGATTCTGATATTCCCATATTTAATTTGCCCATGTCACCTTCGATTATTGAAACTCGGTCAAGATAATTTGGATCATGAAGGAATAATTTGATGAAATGCTGTATAATATAAGAAAAAATTATAAGTAAACATTTTCTGAATGAATAAATAATAAATGATAAACGCACCATTCCAGTGAATGTATTTTTAAGACGTTCTTCGGCGCTTTTGCCTTTCCTTGCTCGTCCTAAAAGGTAGATATGTTTGACGTCACATCTAAATTTTAAGGAAGATGCATTCAAATTTTACTATTTTTATTTTTAATTTAGTTTCATGAATTTATCTTCTAAACAAAATAAAATACAATTTAGATAATTGTTTCTTTTTAAAAGGTTTTTTTATGCATGTTTTTTTTCAATCTGGCAATACTTTTTGAGGAGTTGGTTCTTTTGACAGCTGTCACTTGATTTATGCTTTGTTTGGTTTGCCATTTCATAATACAAGGACTTATTATTAAACAACGTTTAAAAATCATGCAAATTTATTACCAGAATAATGGTTCGTTTCGAGCGACGCACGCATGAATTCATAGCATCGTTGGGTCTGTGGCGTGGCCTCCAAGATCGTGCGATTTAACACAACTGCATTATTTTGTTTGCGAGATGACTGAAACCTTGGAAGGGAATATTCAGCAAGTTAATACTGACATACTAAATGGTCGAAAATTGAACCCCTGCTCTGGGCTGGAGACGAACCAGCCGTGGATCACATTTTCCGAAATAACTTTCAAAAAATAATGAAAAACCCTTGTCTTTATAATAAACCTAAATTCTTGTCCATAACATCAAGTTATATGGATTTATGTCTTACTGAAAACCACAAATTTATCAATTCATGCATTAAATTTAACAGTGACCTATAAATTTTTCATTAAAATACTTTGAGCACAATTGATAATTGACAAAATTTCAAATTGTAAAACTCATAATTGAGAATGTTATAGACTTTTGTAAATAACTAAAAAATGTATAATTACCAATCAAATATATAATTACGAATTAAATGGTGATTATCCATATAAGAAATAGAAAACAATTGTGGCTTAACTTGGTATTCCATTTTTTTAATAACGAAAACACGTATTTATTTCAAGAAGCACTCACTTTTATTGAAGCAGCTTATCTAGAAAATTTCAAATTTTGGAAGCTTTAACTGCTTCAAGCTAAAGTCGGTTTTTTAGCTACCCCACAATTCTTCTTAGTGTCTGAATTGTGTTTTAAGCTACAGTGTAAATTATAATGGGTTATCCATTTTGCGGTTTCAAAAGTATATGGCTGGAATTTGATATCTGTCAAACTAAGTTGTTAAACCATTTTTTTTTTTCAGTTGAAAGTCTGACATTTACGAAAATAGATAGTTCTCATGAATTAGAACTGTTTTACGGCACATTATGGCGTATTTTGCATTTGGATCTATATTAATATAAAGTCCAGCTCACAAAACAACTGAAGCCATCTGACCATTCTATAAGTTGTAGATACGTCGAATGGGTTCTTGAACAACTGGCATTAGATGGAGATTTTTCGAACAAAATTTTCTTCAGCGACGAAGCAAAACTGTCGTATTTGAGGTTCTGATAATCCTCGAGTAATTGAAGATAGGCCATTACATCTACAAAAAGTCACTGTTTGGTGCGCTTTTTGGTCTGATTGGACCTTACTTCTCCGAAAACGACGATGGAACGACTGTCACTGTCAATTCGGAGCGTTATGGTTATATGATAACCGACTTGTTTTTGCCTGCTATTGAAGAATACGACTTGGAGAATATGTGGTTTCAACAAGACGGTGCCACATGCCACACAACTCGAGGGAATATGGCTTTATTGCAAGAGACATTTCCTGGCTACCAAGATCATGCGATTTGACACCGATGGACTTTTTTTGTGAGGCAACGCGAAAGGCAGTGTTTATTCAGATAAACCTTTAACTTTAGAGCACTTAAAAACCAACATTTGTCAAGTTATGGCTGAGATACCGCCCAATATGTTTCAAAAAGTGGTCTAAAATTACTTCAAAAGAATCGATGTTTGCAAAAATTCGCTTGGTGGTCATTTAAATGATATAGTGATTCACAACGTTCAAATTGTATAATAAAAAAGAAATATCATGAACAAAAATATTTTATATGTGTTTTATTACTACGTTTACTTTTATTATTTAGTTTACTTTTGAAACCGCAAAATGGATAATCCTGTAGAAAAATCTTAAAACTCAAGAATGTTGAATGTTTTTTCTCTGGATAAGTCAAAATTAAAATTTCGATTTCACTCCAAACTACTTCGTTATAAAATGTTCACCAAGAAAATCACTGTTTTTATTTTCTCCATTTTTCAATAGTTTCACAATTTGTAACCCGCAAATTTTGTTTCAAATCTTATTTAAACAAATATGTATTACTTATATAGTTTGTACCTTACCTCAACAATTTCTCAACATAAAGTTGTCCCAAAAATCCCGTTCCACCAGTCAAAAATACTGATTTGTCTTTGAAAAACAATTTCATTGGAGTCATCTTATTTTCATCTTCTTCTATTGTTTCCATTGCAATATCTGCATTATATTCTGGAGCTGAAAACTCCATTTTCCAAACGATTTATTTATTCGTTTTTCTTTTGTTTAAGAAGAAAAAAAAAATATTTATTTCACTCGATTCAATACCGTGCACCGAGTAAAATATTTTTATTAAAATGCTCAAAGAATTATAGGAAGGTCTCTACGATTTGGTTTACGAAATACAACTGACGTCTTGTTTACAATCCCACCTATAAGAAAGACATTTGATTGTAGGGTTAAAAAGTTAATTAAATGCGCTAGTTAGAAAGCATTTTAATTACAATTTCATTCATTTCCTATACACATGAATAAATAGGTATCTAATTATAGTGAGGAAAATTGAATTTATTTTATTTATTTAAAATTAAAGAAAATTAAAATCGTAGTACGAATACACCAAAGAAGGTTTATTGACATTAGGTTTTTGACCAAGGTTATTTACAATTGCTATTTAATAGTGAATAATTTATAAAACAAACATACATTATGCAACGGTTTGATTTAAAATTTTATTCTAGTTTTTGCATTGAAAACAATATTTTGAATATGCAAAGAATCGGCTGGATATTCAAAAACAGAAATAAGGCAAAGTTTAAACTTTCACTATTGTTGGAATTGCCATTAGGTGAGAAACTGCTTGTTGTAGGTGTAAATACGTTCAACTCGTGATTTTCTTAATTACCATGTCGTAAATTACCACTAAGGATTAGTTGTGATACAAAAAAGAAAAAAGTGCTTATAAATGTCAACTTATTTCGAAAAGAGAGAATAAGTTTAGGTTCAAGGGTTTATTAAGATTTCATTGTCAAATTGAATATTTTAAATTTTTTTCGACATTCCAAGGCTTCCAAAATCTTAGTCATCTTTTTTAAAGAAATGTGTTTGTGTTCAAGCAATATCTCAAGAACCTCAAATAAATTTGGTTTTATTTTCTAAAAAGTTCAGTTAGTGTTTCTTAACGATAATATTTGAAAAACAACTTGGTGAAAAACAAATATTTGATATTGACTTATTTATAAAGCTTATTTATAGTAGAGGAACTATTACATTTAATTAAAAAAATAATTAAAAAATAAATAAATTAAAATTGTCTCAAAAAGAAATAAAAATGAGTTTATTAAAAAGTGTATTTCAGTTCAAGTTTAAGAAATGTTCAAAACAAACACCTTGGAACTTTCTGTTTTCGTTGCTAGACCTCATATGACTTAGAAGATTATTCCACAGTCTGACAGCCTGAACAAAAAATTGACTACGCGATGTTAAACACGTATGAGTGGACGGGAGCAATATGATAAAACGATTTGAGAAACAATAATTAAGTCTATTAGATAGATAACTTGGAGTCTATTTAACAATCCAATTAAAAAGTAAGATACAACACCGATACTTGAAGAAAGTTTCCAGCTAACAGCGAAAAAATTGATGAGCCTGAAACGAGACATGATCAAATCTACGCAGGTTAACAACGAATTGAGCAGTGGCATTAAATACTACCTTTAACTTCTGATTCCAATGAGAGTCTAGGTCTGGAAACAGCTTGCACCCAAACATCATTATAGGCAGAACGAGTGACCTAACCAACTTTAATTTAGTATGAGTGTTTAGAATTAGATAGAATTAGAATTTAGATAGTCCTCTCCCTCTGAGCAAAGCATTAATCTTTGACACAACTGTAGTCTATTGTTTAGGATTAATCCTAAGTTTTTGACATGCGTGACGCGTAACATAATCTATTATAGAATTATTTAATATTATGGAAGGGAAGTTTTCAGGTTTGAGATTTTTATTCGATATTTGAAGAGTTTTAGTCTTTTCAGGATTAAGTTTAAGCCGGTTTAGGGTTGACCAATATATAGACTGCTATTGCATCCTTAATCATGCTCTCAGGAAAGCTAATATATAACTGAAAATCATCAGCGTAGATATGGTATTGACAGAGGGACAAACAGAAGGCAGATCATTAATGAACAACGAAAACAGTAAAGGCCCAAGGATTGATCCTTGATGAACACCAGTATAAACAGGAAGGAATGAAGATAGTTGACCATTATAAGATACGATTTGCATAGGATTTGTCAAATATGAATAAATACGATTTTTAGTTGAGTTAGAGAAGTTAAAATAAGTAGTCAGTTTATGACAGACAAGATTATAATTCACGAAATCAAATGCCTTCGAAAACTCAAGTATAAGGTTATCACAATAGTACATTTTTTGTCAAAGCCTGTCTTATGTAATCCGACACATTAAGCAAAGCTGAAACGCAATTATGTCCAGACCAGAATCCTGACTACAGAGGTGTCAAGAGTTGTTTGTCTTTAATATATTTTTTTAATTGATTACTTATAAGAGTTAATAATATGCCACAAAAAGGTAGACTATCGACTTCATGCATACAGAATTACTATGAATTTAAAATCAAAACAAAAACAAATCCCTGCAAAATTGGTCAAGCAAATTGAATACTTTGACAGAAAATCAAAACAGTTTACATTACTTTAAATGACAAATTGAAATTATTTCAATATATGTATATTTTAACCACTTTAGCAATAGCGGTCATTGAAAATTTCTTTTATTGAACTTGTTGTTCCTGGCTAGCTCTAACTGGTTAAACGATTAAGGTACATCTCAAGATCTATGTGGTATCACAACGGACCAACTAGGTATTGGTCAAAGTGTGTTGATTTTTCCCGTCAACAACTACCTTAACCTAAAGAACTGGTTATAGCAATCAGTAAAGTTTTTGTTTAACATTTGCGAGCAACAAGATTTATTTTTTTTTCAACAAAAAACAATGCTCAAGCTCAATTTATTGCCTAAATACATTTTGGAAATTTAAATGATGAAATTTAATTTTTCTGAATTATAATTATAAAAATACTTTCTGTATTTAAAGATTTAAAAATTAACCCGCAAAGAAGTTTGTTTTTAAAAAATTTATATGCCATTTGATTACTCAAAAAAACCTTAATGTTCAAAACTTGTATTTAAAAATCATTAGAGCGGGTTTTTTTTTAAATTAACTTTTTGTGTATAAAATGTTTCAATTTGAGTTCACAAATTTTTGTAATATGCAGTTATTTAGAGGGTCTATGTATTACGTTTGATTTTCGTAAAAAACTGATGAACCGTTTTCGAGATATCAAATTTCGAACAATGACATTTTTGATTGTCAAATATTTACATAAAATTATTGAAATGGGTGCATTAGTTTTTGAGAAAACTGAAAAACAAAATAACGAGCAATACAATACAAAATATTATTTTTGTATTGAAAGAGTCTCAAGTTAAGAAAAACAATTTTAGAGAAAATTTAATTAATTAAATTTAGATTTATTTATATTTAATTTTTTAGAAAATTTGAATTTTCGATTTTTGTCTAAAAAATTTGTATGTATGTATGGTCGACGACAGCCAGACAGACCAACGGAATTGGGGGATCCACTTTGTTTTTTCAAGTTCAACATTTTTTACCAATGCAATACTTGACATTAGTTCTTATATGTCACAAGTATGGAATTACTGATGAAATCAACAGCTTAACCGAGGTGCGAAGCTCCTGGTTATTTAATACTCCTAATTTAATGTAATATATTTCAGACCCCTTCTGTTTCAATTTTTACAGGTGGATTTTAAGTAATATGAAAGTTTTAAACAAAACATAACATAATATAAATTTCTTAATTGATTTTTTAATAGAAATAAAAATGTTCAATGATGAAACAAATGATGGCAAACATTATTTTAAGATCAATGGCGCACAATTTTAAACTATTTAGTAAATTGTAAAATCTACTTTTTTAGCAATTTACTAGGCAAAAATGATGATTTAGCTAATTTTAAACGATTTTACCATCTAACTATCTCAATCAATTTGCTAAATCCAAATGACATCTGTTCAAATTCTCTTATGAGAGCAGTGGATGGAATTGTCCAGTCAAGTTGGGAACTCCAATTAATAGGTCCGTTTAAGCGTAGTTGCTTTGTTTATTTTCAAGAACTGTCACTTTTTAGACATGCTTGGATGCTCGAGTTAGCAAAGGTTTAAAATTTTGGACACGTTTATTAAAATTTTAAACCCTTAACAATAGGTGCTTTAAAATTAATAGTTAATAGCTTTTCCTACCGCTTCGAAAACACCTTTTTACCTCAAAGTTCTTGTTCTCTCTTTAACAGTGTAAGGTAAGCAAGGAAACCAGATTAAATCGCTACCAATTGAATAATTTTTTTTTTATTAATAATTGAATTATAAAAATAAACTCTTCTTTCAAACTCCAATCAAGTATGTATGCGACCATTTTTAAAATACGGAATAACACATAATTCACCTTTGGAATGATCAAAAGTGTAAGTTACGTCAATATTATTTTGATTCAAAACTCCAGCTGTTATAAGTCGTTTTAGAACTATCGCTGCTCGATTATTGAATTTATTTCCATAAATTCTAAGGGCCTTAAGTTCACATGGTTTCTTCATCTGACAAAACAAATCGCATATAATTTCAGTTCCAATTTGATTGTAAGTTATGTCCAATGACTCAAGGTTGGTATACGAAATTAGTCTTGCAATAATTAAACCTCCTCTTGAACCCAAATTATTCGCACTTAAATTAAGCTCTCGCAAGGACTTATTTATTGCAAGTGCTTTAAATAGTAATTCCGTTCCATGTGAAGTTAAATTATTTGCTTGTAAATCCAACTGCATTAATTTCGAATTAGTCGATGCTAAATATTCTGAAAGTGCTACAAAGTCGTAACCGTTTATATTAGACTGGCGTAAACTTAAACGAGTTAGTTTATTTTGCCAGACTAATTGAGCTATCAAGGGCATATATTTGCTGCTGTCAAAATTACTCACTGGAGACATTGGGCAAGGTCGACTTATGTCGATACTTTGAATACTTCTTGACTTGTATATGCCATCGGCTAAAATTGGAAAATTATTTTCATTTATAGAGCAATTCTCAAGAATCAGAGATTGAAGAATATTAGATTTAATCAAAATGCACCGAAGAATCCATAGATGCTCCGAAGTCAAAGCATTATTACTGAAGTCCAAATTTTCAATTTTGCTTGAGGTGATATTTTTGAGAAACTCCAAAAGAATTTTCAGAGATATTGAAACATTTCTTAAATGAATAGTTTCAGCTTGTTCCAAGCTTCTGACAAGTTGTTCATTCAATTTGACATTCTCACCATATTTGGGTATTTCTATGTTGTAGATTTTAATACTTTTTGGTCTTCGCTTTTCAATAAAATCGATCAGAACTAACCAATCGGAATTATTAAAAGCTCGATGCATTCGCTTTTCGAAAAATATTTTGTTAATTTGGAAATTTGTAAATGGTCGTTTGTCGTATTCGTGTTGCCAACAGTCCAGAATTAATATGCTAAGTGGTTTGTGGGGATGACTTCGATGGACGTCACATTCACATTTTCCATACGAAAGTTTCGCAAATTGATCACATAACATTTTTGTTGACTTAATTTGACAATGTTTTTAAATAATTTCGAATTATAATTATGATACACTAGATAAGTATTATTAAGAAAGTGAAAGAAAATAAAAACAAATCAGCAAATACCTGCAAATTACTTACGTGTAGACTAAAATGGATTTCGCCATTTTTTAACCTCCCTAAAAAAATAAACAATTTGACAGCTTTGAATTGAGAACAATTAAACTTCTTATTTATTTTTTTTTTGACAGCTGTCACTTGAATTATGCTCAGCTTGGTTTGACATTTCATATTTCATTTCTCACCACGTAACGAAATAATCAAATTATTGAAGGAAACTTTTGTTGAGCGAACTATCTCTCTTTGTGGGTATGCAGCTTTCAAGATTGTGTAATTAAACTTCACACGCATTATAAATACATAAAATCCGTTCGGAAACCTTCTCGTGGTGGGCATTGGAAAATGTCGACCGAACCATTTAATTTAAGAATTTTAATTTTTCCTAAAACCTATCATTAATGCTAAAATGTTCTCAAGGTAGCCCTCTCCCCTGCAAAAAGTATTGAATTTTAATGAAGAAATAATAATTTAATCATAGGAGATCGTTTTTAGCATGTGTTTTCATCTTGTGAGCAATGTTTTGAGGCTAAATCCCCTATTGCAACACCATATCCATTCCATGAAATTTTGAATGATCAATTCAAGTTTATTTGGCGATATGTCTCCGATATTTCTTACTATCTAAGTCTAATGGTCTTAAATCACAAAATCTCGGTCGTTTATTGCAATTGTCTTTTCCAGAAATTACATTGTCAGGAAACTTTTCCTACTAACCATGATACCAATGATCTATGATTCCATTATTTTTATTTATGAATTTTACCAATTTCAATAGCGTAGTTTTTAACTTCTCAAATGTCATTAAAAAGTGACAGCTACACAAAAAACGGCCTATTCAAAATAAAACCTCTTTTTGCAAAAACCCTTTACCTAATTAAGCTTATAGATTTGCGTTCCAATAGTAGAACTCAGTTACCAAATTTAACTTCTCATTAACGTGTTTCGTATACTAAATTTATTTGTAATTTTACATTTAAGAACATACAATTTGAAACACAAATATTAATATGACGTACACCTGTTTTCTTCTCGTTATATAAAGTGCAATTGTCCTATCTTATCCAGTCCTGAGGACAGTGAAAATTTGGTACGAGATGCTCATAACCTTTAAACAAAAATAATAATTTAATCGTTTTAAAAAAAATGTTATGTAAACTTTAGTTACCTGTCGAAATGTTTGAAGTGATATATCCGAAATGCCAGCAATATGAAGAGCAACACTATGCTGTGATCGCATCAAGACCATCAAAACAAGTCGTCTGTATTTTGGAGTTCCCTTGTACCAGTTATGTTCGTAAATTGCATCACTAATTTGTAAGCTCTATGATTGTTAAATTAAAATACAATTATATCAATATTTGAAAAAAGCAAACAAGACAATACAATTTCAATAAGTTTGTCGCCTAGAAAACAAGTAATGGCAACTTGTTTCAATTCATATGCCAATAGAAAAATTGCTTTGACGACTATGAATAAAGTAATTTCTCCAAGAAGTTGAAATCCCGTAAAGCAAATGATCAAAGATGATGACAGAAGACTAAAAAGTACAGATGGAGTAAAAACACTATTTAACTTCTCAGCCAGGCTGTAAATAAAAGAATTAGTTATCAAAAAATACAATTGTTGTTTCAAGTTGCTACTATAAAAAATTTGTACAGAAAAATTGCCTAAAACCTGAACATAAAAATCTACCTCAGCAATTCCTGATGATAAACAACTTGTTTCTTCAGTAGAATTGTTGCTTCTTCACCTTTTGTAGCTTCAATCGAAAGAATATTCGTATTGATTATATCGAAATGCACACAAAGCTGTAACAACGAGCTAAACAAACACAAATCCAATGCTAAAATTGTAACCGCCGATACCCAAGTCGCATGAGCTTGCATTAAATATTTAATTCCATAAAACCAGTAATTATATTTTGCAAAATTAAATCCGTACCAGCACATATAAGGCAATCTAAAAGTGAACTTTCCACTATCAATAAAATCCAACACGGACAAAACAAGCGGAAACCAAGTATAAAATAGCGTTACAGATATAAAGAATATTGCAAGAATTTTTTCAATCTTCAACGAAAGTCGCATGTATTTTTCAAGATTATGAGCTTTTTCCATTTCTTCACTTGGATAAATTTGGCGAAATTCATTTAACACATCTGTTTCGAGCTCAGGAGAAGAAAATATAACCGACATTAAAACAATAAATGAAACACAAAGATTTAAAGTGGAAAAGGCTTAATGCCAAAAAACCACTATCACAATTTTATTACTGGTCGCTTCGCTGGTTATATTTCAACTGATTTTAAAAGTAGATTTCCCTTTTGTAAGAAGGGAAATTCATAAAAGCTATCTCAAAACATCGAACCAAAGCTCATTCAGCTTTTAGCTCGATACATGAGCTTCAGTTCGATACAGTCCCGGCGAAAACCTACGGTTTTCCACCCTTTCGCATTTTATTTCTATTCTCTAATTAAATAATAACAAACATAACTACTTAACATAACAAAAACAAACGTTAATTTCATTCTCCATTCGGAAGTATACAAATCTTCTGCACCGGCCTTGTCAGCTGATTGGTCGCAGTCTGCACCTCCACGCTCCGCACCAGTCCATCCTTCCCTTCGATAAGTCTCTTGATCCGCCCCAATGCCCATGCCGACGGTGGGAAATTCTCGCTCTTTATAATGCACAGTTGTCCAATTTGAAGCCCATGCCTCTCTCTTCTCCATTTCTTCCTCTCAATTAGAGTCACCAAGTACTCTTCTCTCCATCTGTTCCAAAAGTGCGTAAGCATAGTCTTTCTCTCTTTCCATAATCTCGCACCATGAGAGTTCGATATCTCTCCAGTCACAAAAGGCAGCGGGAGCACCAGCGGCTCCCCTACCAGAAAATGTCCCGGCGTTAACGCCTGCAGGTCATTAGGGTCATCACTAATCGCTTGAAGCGGTCTTGAATTCAGGATCGCCTCGACTCCAGCGGTCAGCGTTAAGAGTTGCTCATACGTCAGTATCTTCGCTCCTATCACTCTCGTCAAATGAAATTTCATTGACTTAACAGCGGCCTCGTATATGCCACCCTGATGTGGCGCTGCTGGTGTCATAAATCTCCATTCTGTCCCTTTCGCTGCTAGGAAATCAAGTGATTCCTTTCTATGCCAGCTCTCTTTCGCTTTTTGCAGCTCTTTCGCTGCTCCAACAAAGGCTGTGCCATTGTCGCTATATATTCTCTCGCATCTGCCCCTACGAGCAATAAATCTCTCATAGCAAGCAATAAAAGCAATCGATGACAAACTCGACACCAAATCTATATGCACTGCTCTGGTCTTGAGGCACACAAACACAGAAATCCAGCATTTCTGTCTAGTCACTTGTTCTCCAACTTGATCTATCATCTTCACCACGAATGGTCCAGCGTAATCTACGCCAGAATGAAGAAATGCTTTCCCAGGGGTCACTCTTTCTCTTGGCAAATCAGCCATCAGTTGTGTTTCAAACTGATGATTATGCCGCACACAAACTAAACATTTATGTAAATATCTTCTCGACTCACTTCTCAATTTTGTAATCCAGAATCTCTCTCGTATGTAATGCATCATCACCTGGACAGCGCCATGCTTCGTCGCCCTATGAGCGCTGTCTATAATAAGCCATGCTAGCCGAGAGCCATTCGGCACAATAGCAGGATGCTTCTTTCCATATTCTAGCTCTGATCTTTCTAACCGTCCTCCTACTCTCAGGATTTCTTTTCTATCCAATATAGGCTTCAGTGATTCAATTTTACTTCTCTCTGGTAGATTACTGTTGCTTTTAATCGAAGCAATCTCTTTCGAAAAATATCTTTGCTGCTCTTTTCGTAACAAATATTCTATCGCTTTTTCTTTCTCCTCAGATGTAAGTTGGATTGGTCTACTCCCCCTCTTTCTCTTCTGACGTACAGATCGCCTTCTCATCTTGCCAAGTCTCTTTTTCTTGCCATTAGATTTCTTTCTCTTAATCGCTTCCGTAAAACGGAGTACATAGCCTATCACATTTGTCGCTTTCTCCAATGTGCTGACGTACTCCTGTACCGGCACTCTCTCTCTTGTCTTCCTCGTAGTTATGGATAACTCTTCATCCACACTGATGACAGTCATAACTTTCATCTCATCCCTCCCCCCATCTGAAACGTTTGGCACAAACTTCTCAGATTTCCATTGTGAACGGGGTTGTCTTAGCCATTGTGGTCCATGTAGCCATAACTCGCTCTTTACCAGTTCCGATGCTCTAATTCCCCTGCTCAACAAGTCAGCAGGATTTTCTTTTGTTCCAACATGTCTCCATCTATCTATCTCTGTGTTCGTTTGTATTGATGCAACTCTATTTGCCACAAACGTTTTCAATTCGCAAGGCTGCTTGTTTACCCAGTGTAGCACCACAACTGAGTCTGTCCAAAGCGTATATTCAATCCCTTTCCATTCCATGGTCTCTTTCACATTTTCAACTAATCTCCCTAGCAGCTCTGCCGCAGCTAGTTCGAGTCTCGGTATCGTCACTGTCTTCAATGGTGCTACTCTTGTTTTCGCTTGCAGTAGCGTTGACCAGATTTCCCCATTTGGGTGTTCTGTTCTGACATAGATCACTGCTCCATAGGCTTTTTCAGATGCGTCTGAAAACCCATGTATCTCTATCGGTACACCAGGGGATGTGCCTATCCATCTCTCGATTCTAAATTGCTCTAAACAAGTTATCTCTCTCCATAGCTCTTTCCATCTCTCGAGAATATCTGTCGCTAGCTCATCATCCCAATCTGCCTTGGATCGCCAAACATCTTGAATGAGAATCTTTCCCAAAATGGTAACAGGTGATATATATCCATTAGGATCATAAAGCTGGGCCACACCGCTGACTATCTTTCTCTTCGTCATCATGCTCTCTGTTATAGGTGTTTTCACCTCGAACGTGAATTGATCTTTCGCAAGTAACCACTTCAATCCCAATATTGAAGTGCCTTCATCTTCTCGAAAGACTACTGAATCTCTTTGCTCGTAATTCATGTCTTTCACCAGAGCTTTGGAATTCGAATTCCATTTTCTTAGCTCAAAACCTGCACCTTTTAGAATGTGATCTATCTCCTTGGATAACCTAATCGCTTCTATCTCTGAGTCTGCACCCGTAGTGCAGTCATCCATGTAAAAGTCTTCTTGAATAATTTTCGACGCTCTTGGGAAGTCTGTCTCCGCATCTTTCGCGCATTGAATAAGTGCTCTCACTGCATTGTGAGCTGACGATGCCATACCGTAAGTGACTACGGTCAGCCAATACTCTTTCAATCGCTCTTGTGGACTCTCTCTCCAGTATATTCGCTGTAAGTCCCATTGCTCCTTCGCAATCTTCACCATACGAAACATCATCTTGATGTCCGCACTAATCGCAATTCTGTGCCTTCGAAAGCGCATCAGAATTTCATGCAGATCTTTCTGCAACTTTTCGCCAACCATCTGCACTTCATTGAGTGAGACGCCCATGGTTGTTTTGCAACTCGCATCAAACACCACTCTAAACTTTTTCGTGACGCAGTGATGTGGTATATGATATGTCATCTTCGCTCGTGACGTGGTTCCAACGACCGGTGTCATATGTCCCTTGCTCTCGTACTCTCGCATGAAGTCAACATACTTCTCTTTCAACTCTGGATCTCTCTCTAACTTTCTCTCTAAGGCGAAAAATCGCCTTCTCGCTGTAAGTTCGTTAGTGCCTATCTCTCTCCACGCTTCTCTCAAGGGAATGGTGACAATAAATCTCCCATCCCTGTCGCGTCTATATGTATCGATGAAGTTTCTCTCTACTAATTCTTCCTCTCTCGATCTCACGGGTGGTGGATTGATTTCATCTAAAACCCATAATCGTTTGAGCGCTTCATGCATCTGTTTATTGTCCAGACAAACCACATATGCATTCTCATCTTTCACTTGTAAGGAGTCTCGTCTCTGTCCAAGCATCACTCTTCCGAAGGTAGTCTTCATCGAGAACAAACCAGATGGCTGTCGGGTCATAATGGATCCAAACATCTCTACTACAAACTTGCATCCAAGCAACAAGTCTGCTGGGCCTTCTTTCCAAAACTCCGGGTCCGCCAATGGCAACCCGTCTATCTCTTTCGCTTCGCAGTATCCCAGGCCACTGCTTACCAGCATCGGCCGTAGTGGACCCTCTCTTGGCAGAATCAAGAATTCCTGTTCAATTGCAATGTTCGAGGAGAACCATGGCCTTACCTTGATCTTACTCCAATACTTAATATGGAATGGTTCACCATTGATTCCCACGATCTGTCTCGTGGCTTGCATCTTTCTCAACTGCAATCTCTCAGCTAGCTGGTGACTCACCAGATTTGGCTGAGCACCAGTATCAATCAGTGCCCGTACCGGACCACTGTCTTTCCCCTCTACACTTACCATTACCTGCACCGTAGGTAATAAAGTAACTTCTCCTCTTTCCCTATCAATAAAATTCTCTGTATAAACTTTATTGTATTTTTTATTCTTCTTTCGCTTAAAGTTCTCATAAGACACCTTACTTGATGTCTCATCTGTCTCGTCAAGCCTTTCTCTAGTGTCTGTCCCTTTCTCATTCCTCATATCTGTCTCTCGTCTATCTCTTAAATCTATCTCTGCCACTGCCTTCTTGCAGCGGTCCAATCTTCGCCTCTTCGCTAGTCAATCCTCCTTTCGCTTCTCGTTGTCTCGCTTGACTATGGCTCTTTTCCTCGGCTGCTCCTGGACTCGGTGAACAGCTCCCGCCTTTCGCATCTCTCGCAACGGACACAGCACGCTGTTGTGGAACTGCTTACCAGGACATCGCGCACATGGGCCCTGAAAGCAGTCCTTCGCCTGGTGGCCAACCTTGAGGCAATTCTGGCAAAGCTTACGTTCCCGTACAAAGCTTCCTCTGCCTAATAGGCTAAGGGCCAGAAACTCCGGGCATACCCAGATCGAATGAGCCACCGATGCACACACCGTGCAACCTTTCGTATTCTCTCTTGTTCTTTCTCTTAGGATTCGCGATGATCTTTTCACTTCCATCAGAGCCATTGCGGAAGTCGATGGCCTAGGCGCTTCTCGGCGGCGGCAATCTTGGACACTTTCCATCGCTATTGCCCGCTTCTCCAAAAACGAGCAGACCTCTCTTACGGTCGGGAATTCGGAAGCGCGGGTCTCCTCCCACTTGCATGAGGTCTCTGCGTCCATCTTTTCGTGCAAGACGTGAACTATTATCATGTCCCAACCTTCAGTGGGCACACCTTGCGCCTTCAGCTGCCGCATGGCCTCGTGCGTGGCGTTGGACATTCTCTCCAGCTCGCTGGCCTTGGCTGGACCCTGCAGAGCGGGCAGCTTAAAAAACTGGCGCAGGAGCTCCCTGCAGGTGGCATACTTCCTGGTGTAGATTTCGTTCATACGCTGCCAGGCCTCGCAGTAGTTTGTGTCTGTCAGCTGCCATTCGCCTAAGGCGCGGGCAGCCTTCCCTGTGAGGGACTTTCTCAAATAGGCGAACTTGTAGGCCGGCGCGATCTTATCATTGTCATGGATCGCCGCCACAAATCTATCTCTGAAGCCCTGCCACTTGGTGATGCTGCCATCAAATTCGCCCCACGTGTTTTTTACATCATGCTGGGCGAATGGCAATGACACCTGTACGGCCATTAGCCCCTCTCGCTTCTCACTGGGATCTCTCTCTCGCTGGAGCTCCTTCAGCATAGCACAGGCCATGAAGAAGAGCTCCTCTGTCTCCGCTACCCGTCGCTCGACTGAAGCCATCGTGATAATATCTTCACGACCGGCCAGTAGCCTCTCCACCTCTTTCACCTCGTTCCATGACTCACGGAGCCCCTCCAGTCTCACGCACAATCCTTCCACAGGATACTCCTTGGCTTGGGTCGACTTACAGAAAGCGGTCATCCTGTGAATGGAGTTTATCGCCGCCTGGAAGCGATACTCCAAGTCATCAATGTTTGATGCCTGCATTCTCTTTTGTGTTCTTTTCTCTGTCTCTTTCCCTGTTTGATCCTTTCTCTTCTGTCTCTGCTTTATCTATAAAGAAACGAAATTTCAATTATTCCAAATTTCAAAATCTGAAAAACCTGAAAAAGAGTAAAGAAATATGCAAACGAGGAGAGTCCGTAGTTTATCTAAATGGTTCGATCTACCTAACGAGAGAGCCATGTCTACTTCAAACAAGCCCACATATGAACCACCCGCCAAGCCTCCCCCCCTTTGACTCATCTCAATTAACCAAGAGAATCTCCGGAGCGGGCCAGTCAGGTTGGAACATACCACTCGATCCATCGGCTCGGACTCGCTCTCTCTAACCAGAGCCTCCATCCGTGCCAATTTCCCGAGCAAAACTAAAATTTGCACTACAATTAAACTTGGACTCAATCCTTATAAAATCAAGTTCTGCCGATTCGATCCCATTGCTGAGAGAATCAAGGCATACTCAAATAAAAATAAATAAAAAAATAAAATTTTGCCGATTCGATCCCATTGCTGAGAGAATCAAGGCCTACCTAAAAAAAATAAAATAAAAAAAAAAAAAAATATAATTTGTTGCAGTGTGCTATGTAGTACTCAGTGTTGTTGCTCTTGTACCTTTCCGCTTGCAAGCCCTATCTCTCTATCACGCAACGAACTCGCATTATATGCTTTGAGCCTTGCCCTCTCTCTCTCACGCAATAACTCGCATTATATGCTTTGAGTTTTGCTCTCTCTCTCGCTTCTCATGAATATTTGTGTGTTTAGCTGCCCAGACATTCATGTCTAGATTCCTCTACCAAATTGAATCTGCAAAATTCTACAGAATTCCAAATCTTTCCCTATCTCTATCACCTAATCCACAAAATACTATCCCCTCAATATTACGCTACTGTAATACGCATTATTAAAATTCTTATACACACACGCACACACATACTTTCCTGAAACTCATTCATACATAATCTCCTCGTCTTTGGTTTACATAAGACGCTCACTATCTCCTCCCTTTTATTATTCCCCTCCTGTCACGTGCATTCTCACGAAAATAATTCTCTCTAACAAAATGTTTCCTATGCTCTGTCTGCGGCACGCAAGAAAAACTTTATTTACTCTGACTCTCCCTTTTTTTATCCCTCGCACAAATCCCTTCACAAATACTCTATTTCCACATTTATTTCTTAAAACACTTCACAAATATCCAATTTAACTGATTCACAATCTTCTCCGAGAATTCTATTCTATCTCTTACTTTTGAGGCAGTACATGGACTCCTTCTTCTATCGCCATCGAATTCTCATCGCTTCGCACAACAACAACACTGATAGCACAACTGGTCGGCGAGTGGACTGTATAATATATCTATTCACTTAAACTTCTTACCTTTCCCAATTATTGTAATTGTTTTAACTTTCGCCGCTTCTCACAGTCACAAAGATTTCACCAATTAATTATTTGGATTTTTTCCTCTTAGCTTAGCCTTCTTTTTATTTTAAAGTTTTATTTTCCTTAATTTTTATTTAAAAAACCAACCACTTTAGGTATTTGTTGCTCGTCCCTTGGATGTCACACACAGAATGAGAACGAGTGGAAAATTTTCATCCACCGTCGTCGCTGCGCACACAGATTATATACATACCTCCCCTGTGTGGTGTGTATCTCTCGCTTAGTCGGCGCCATGGTAGGCAGCTGCACGATGCCCATGCCCGTTAGCCTTATGTACATGTTTTCTCTCGCTTCTCGGGTTGTGTGTAGAAAAATTGCCTGTCGGGACATGTCTGTCTCTGTGTATATGCCATGGTGGTTGATTTTTCTTTTCGCTGCGCTGCGTCACAACTCTCTCGTTAAATAAAATATATAAGGCGACTTACCATTCACGTAGGGGAATTCTTATATAAATATAAAATGAAATGTACCTATCTCTTGGCGTACGTGACCGTTTGCCCATAGCCAAATTTAATTTTTTCTTCTCTAAAATTCTGAAACAAACAAAATTAATCAAGAATGTTCTTACCAAATAAATATTGTGCGAATTATTATTTAATTCGGCACTCTTTCTCCATTCCACTTCTCTTTTTTTTTCATTTTCACATCACAAAAGGCAAAAATTTATCTCTAAAAAACGCACATCATGGTTAAGAAAATTTAAGCATAAAAAATCGCTGGAAACTATCCGTTTCGAATGACCAAATGTTTCGAGCTCAGGAGAAGAAAATATAACCGACATTAAAACAATAAATGAAACACAAAGATTTAAAGTGGAAAAGGCTTAATGCCAAAAAACCACTATCACAATTTTATTACTGGTCGCTTCGCTGGTTATATTTCAACTGATTTTAAAAGTAGATTTCCCTTTTGTAAGAAGGGAAATTCATAAAAGCTATCTCAAAACATCGAACCAAAGCTCATTCAGCTTTTAGCTCGATACATGAGCTTCAGTTCGATACAACATCATTCACAGTATCTCGATAGAAAAACAATGCTATTAATTTACAACTTCCAACCAAATAATAAGTAAGAAAACATAGATTTATTGTCCTTTGTTGTAAATTAACTTCTTGAAAAATATTGAAAGATATTTGACCAAAAATAATAATAGCCATATTAAAGGCTCCCATCAGCAAATAATAATGCATTCGTTTATTTTTGTTTTCGTAATCAAATCCGATTGTTCGGAAATAGTAGATTGTCCCACGGAAATACTTTTCGACATTTTTATTCTTCATTTTGCTTGATTTGTTTTTGTTCTAAGATGTAGAGGAGACCAATTTATAAAAAAACACTGGTTTGAAAACTGCCATTGTTAATACATAAAACGCACGATTAAACACAAATATTTGTCCTTAAATCATTTAAAATCATCGTCCTTGCTATAAACATAACATACTTCTATAACATCCTCATCTAATTGATTTTTAATGGTGTATACGAGCTTAAATCGAGACTGTAATCATATACCAATATTTATTACAATGCTGATATATTAATAGCTTACTGCAAAAATTCTATGACAACAATAATTTTAAAATAGTTATGTGCATATTTTTAGAAACATTATTATACTTATTAATTTTAATGGTTTGATTGAATTTCTTAAAATGATAAGTATTATTTTTGTATTTTAGCAGCTTAAGAGTAAAAGCTAGATTTTGACCTTTTCCTTTTTTAATTTCTTAGTAATAATATTCAAAAATTTCGTTATCCGTAAAAATAGGACAATCGCTATATGTACTTCTAAAAAAAATCTAGGTATCTAGGTGGAATAGATACAAATGCCTTCAAACAAGCAGCATAAGATTAGTCATTTTTAAAGAACAAACATTTTGTAACATTTTTGACGTAGATAAATCCAGTTTCGTCAAAATATCCAATCGCCATAATTTTCAATTCGATACCACAACATCAGTGGAGTTCGATAATTTATTATTGTTTTTCGAAAGAACTCGATTAAACACAACAAAATTGGAAAAATTGGTTACACATTTGAAGAATTCAGTAATGTCTCAATTAATAAACTAATAGGGCTTTAAATTTTAGTTGGCGAAATAGTTCAATACTCAGGTGGCAAAGTCCAACTATCAAAAGCTATTTTTTCCATTAATGTGTAATAACGATTTCGAAAACCATAATTTCGTAGTATAACGAACTTGACCGTTTAGGAATTTTTTAACGTTTTAGGTTTGGTAAGATAGGTTAAGAAAATTTCAAAAAATACTAAAAATACATTTTACAAATGATTCCATTTATACAATTTTTGTTGGAGGTTCTTAACTAAACTTCACTCAAATCCCAAAAATCTTGGAAATTACAATTGTAGAAATCCGTCTACAGCCATAATTAAAATAGATTTTATTCGGGTAAAGTTTTGTTTTGTTTGTTTTATGTGTATAATTATTGTTATGTACTTGAATAAACTATAAGTGGGTATGTACCTTACCTACCTACCTTTGGTAATTGAGTCGTTTAGCAAGTTTAATTGATACTTTCTTGCAGATGGGGCAGTTTTCTTCCTGATAGACTTCATTGTAGCTATGTTATTCCGTGAGAAAGTTTTTGAATGTGACAGGTGCAAAAGAGGGGTAAGAAAATGGTGTAAAGGTTCGTAAACAAAATATATGGTGGTGTGGTGGTTTTTTGTTTTCAAGTAGAATAAGGTTCACAATTATCTGGTTTTCAAAAAAGAGAAATGATACAAATGTGTGCTTTTAAAAATTTCTTTCAATATAAAATCATCGTTTTGTACATAAATATCCTAAATATTAGAATTTATTTTATATTTTTACAAAAGTTGACTTAATTGCACCATGCAGAGTTGTAAAGACCAGTCTTTTAGTGACTGCAGTAAGTAAAGTCATTCAAGACTGCACTCAAATAACTTGCTTACTTTTCAAATAAAGTCAATTTAAAAACTTAGTTTTGAATGAGTTTAAAGGCTTTAAAATGGCAAAGAGTGTGCAGTTAAAATGACTGTGTCAATTGACTTCTTCAACTTACTTTAAGTTGTGACTTTAAAAAATGACTTTTAACTTTTATGTTGACAAACAGTCATGACTTAACCAATTTAGACTTTCAATCAAGGGGGGTAAATAAGGTAAACAAACAAGTGTGGCACTCATAAACCACACGTTGCAGAATCTCTTTTTACTTCAGTTCTGGATCAAAGCTTTAATATTAAGTTAATAGATATGAAACGTTCATTGTTTTTCAATTAGTTATTAGTTTAACAAAAGTGTCACTTTTGCTGTGTTTGGGACATTTATATTTTTGAAATTGTGTGTTTAAATCTCAGTTCTAGAGCATTCAAAGCAAATTCACTTCAAAAAGTAGATTTCTTTAATTTTTTAAGATCTTAAAAATGTTTGTATTTTATAGAAAATCAATTTTGAAAGAAAAAAAAAACACTACTTACACTATTTATGTGCGTCGACATAAAATAATAAGGAACTGAAGACAAGTTTCAGGAATTTAAAAGCAACTTAGCTTCATTGGCGATCTTTTATTTAAGGTTAATTCTTAAGAACCTGAATATTTGCTTTTTTTCTCAGAAAAGATCTTATGAAAATAATTTTAAGCATTACTAAAGATTTTTCGAATTCTAAATTGCGTAAAAGCAAAGATTTTAGTTGTATTTGACAGCAAACCCCTTTTTAGTGAAAATTGTTAAAATACTAACAAATCTTTAGATGGAATCCTGTCTTACACAACTTAATTGTATAAGCTTTATAGCTCATATGACCTCCTTGGATCGTTTATTGGTCAAAAGTTAATGAATTTGTGCTAAGCGATTGGAATAGGGATGTATTTGCGATTCTTGGTCCAGTCCTCAGTTAAAAGTAGTATTTTTAGCAACTAAGTTTAAAATAGTAAAATACAAATTTTATTTTCATTTATACAAAATAAACAACTAAAAATATGAGGGGGGTCATATCCATTAACGCATTACGATAACTTTCGAATTGAAGGGAATTCCTACTAAAACATTTTTAAAGTCAGTCCTCTAGCATGAAAGTCCTACGCACTAACTATCACTCAACGGTTATTACTCTTGCAAACGTGGAAGTAGTAGTTTTTGAGGGTTTTATTTTTTGTAAAAAAGGGGCAATCTTGTGTATAAAAAACGTCATTCTTCATAAAATTATATATAAATTATTATGAAGGCAATATTCTCTTCTTCGTAAAATATTCCAGCTGAAAAATGTCAGTTCAGTTTTCTTAATTTATAACATTTCTAAATGACGTTTTAATTTGTTTATGAATTTTGTGGTTTTTGTTTAGATATTAAATAATTATAACGTTTACCTTTTAATTGTTAAACAATTAAATAAAGTACTGACATCATTTCCATCACCTCGAATACAAAATAAATTCTTAAACTAACTAATTTTTATCGCATGCATCCTTTATGGCTTTGTGTTGGAAAAAAGTAAGTTAGTCTTCAAGCTTTTGACCAAAAAGGTGAAAATTTTGTTAAGGATTATTTTTCAAGGAGGTACTTACCCGAACAGTGATGTTTTTGTTTAAGTGTGACTTGGTGCCTCTGTTCTTTTATTAAAATTATGCTTACCTCAAAACCTTTTGATGATAAATTATTTCTTCGGTCAACAGCTTACCAGCTTCCTCCGATTTTTCTGGCTGTATTTTCAAAATATTTCCCCGCAAAATTTCAAAATGCATACAAAGTTGTTGCAATGCTGCAAAATGACAAAAATCCAATACCAAAATTAAAATTCCCGCCGAACTAATCGCTACAATTTGATGCACGTAAATTATCAAATAAATCAACCAACTAAAAAACCACGTATCAAATCGAAACCAAACCAATATCGCCAGTCTATAAGTAAATATACCAATTCGAAAAAGATCCACAAATGACAATATCATTGGCAAACAGACATAGAAAGTTGTTCCGTATTGGAAAAATTTTATCAAAACATTTTCAATTAATAATGATTGCTTTAGGTATTTTGCTGTATCGTAAGACTGTTCCACTTCCTCGGACGGATATAATTCACTAAGTTCGATTAATAGTTCGTTAATTTGTTTGCGATAGTAGATCATTGTCATAGCTTTTGCAATCGACACAAAACAATAATTGGTGTAGGAAATGTCTCGAGTTTTTTGTTGCATATCGTTACTTTGAAGAAATAGAAAATTTAAAAAGTATCCGAGTGTCATTGCGCAGAGATTGATTAGACAAGTACCAAACTTGAATTTCATCCAATAACTTTTATTTTCTAAATCGAATCCAATTATATGGAAAAAGAATAAAGTTCTTTTGGTAAATCGAACGCAGTTTTTTGACTTCATTTTAAATTTTAGAAAGGCTTTCGTATTGAAACTGGAGGTATACAAGACGAATTTCTAGTTTAAATAAAGCCATTTTATAAGCCAGAAACGTGAAATTTGATAGTTCTTGCTAGTAAACGGCATGCAGTAATGAGGGGTTTCTGAAGACCTGAGCTTATAATTTAAATAAAAGCCATTTAAAGATAATACCATATAAGAGAGTAAGTTGACTGAAATATGCAATTGGTTTCTTACCCAAAATAATTGTTTAATAGAACAAGAAAGTAATAATATAAATATGTTTTTAGTTGTTATGTGTACATCTTATTTGCTCATTTCATATTCGTTCATTCAAGCTCTTTATTTTCCATAATAATCATGAGTCCGTGAAGTAATATGAAGTGCATAATACATATTGACATTTAAATCATATCCAAATATTTTCAACTCTGGTATAAAGGCATTTTAAAACATTGACCGTTGATTATCAAAGAATGTATGACGAATAATGAAATGCAAATGGTATTGATTCAGTGTAAGAAAAGTACATTTACTGGATTCTATTTTTCTTACACTTATTGAACGAAAATATTAGCCTAGTTAGGTCAGTGTTTGGCTCCTTAAATAAACTTCTATTTTGCTCTAAAGTTTTTGTATTTACAACTCAAAATTTTATTTTGGTACTTGTACTGTACGCAGTGAATAAATTATTTAAAGGTTGGAAAATATCTCCCTTCTGCTTTTTTGCTTTTTGTTCAATGCCTTATAAAAAGTGTTACAGTGATCGGATTTAGTTCAGATATGCGCCGCCGTTTTGTTCGATAATCTGTTTCCCCATCTAGACGGCAACTTTATGATTCGATCCACAAGGTTTTTTTTGCATCAAATGATGCAGCACCCAAAAATCAATGTTTTTTTTTGTAACCAGCCTTCTGCAGATGGTTTAAAATGGTTTGGTGGCTAACTCCTATTTGCTGGGCAATGTCATGAGATGCCACATGCCGGTTTAACTCGATGTTTTCCATGATTTGATCGGTATTCGTCGTCACCGGTCTTCAGCCGGCTTGCTTGGATTGTGTCGTTTTCACTGGCTCCGGATAGTCGAAACCATTCCTCCGCGGTTTGAAGTGATAGAGTACCATCCCCCAAAACACAATTAATCTCAGTATACGTTTCTCTAGCGGATTTGTGTTTAACGAAGGAAAACTTTAAAATAGCGCGAAATTCGGCGTTAGTAAACTTCATGTTTACACGGCTGTACCTAACTGTTGAATGCAATATCCAAACTATTCATGCATAGCGTTGTTTTGTAGGTTATGCCAAGACCTTTCAAATGATGTATAGTATTGCCAGATACGAGCTCAGTAGCGCCTTGTACATAGCCGCGAAATTCAAAAGACAAAAAAGTGGAAGAGAGATATTGTAAATATACATATTTAATACTGTTATACAAAATAAGCTTGGAAGAATTTACAACCTAAAATTAATTCATGGTTCAAATTTGAAATTAAAATGGTAAGAAACGTTTAAGAAAAGTAGTAGCCTTCTTTATGAAGTAGTGATTTTTGTTTAAGAACAACAATTTCGATTTCTTTTACAAAAATATCGATTGAATCTTTCTGTTGTAAACACAAATATTTTGTATAGGTTAGGTTAGGTTAAATTGGCTGCCCGTGATAGAGTAGGGTACACTTAGGCCAATTTAATGTCCCATTGTGATACCAAATGAATCTTGATGCTTTCTTGAGAGACTGATTGTGATAATATGATTGAGATCGTTTAGATTGTTATAGAAGAATTCTTGCGTTTTTGAGCTAGAGGCGTGCTCTAATATTAGACAGTGCCCGGTTATGATACCGATTATCGGGCTTATATGCGATCTGTTTAGAGATAACAAGCACCTTGATCGCTTTAAGTCTAGTGTAGGTCAGATAATATACCTTCATTAATTCTCGAGATATTCAAGTCGAAAATTAGCTCAAGCATTATTTGAAGATTTCATAAAAAAAAACAACTGGCAAATGCATTCTTCGAAAAATTGCAAAATTTTAAAAACAATGTATTTATAAGATTAAATTAGTTTGAAGTCAATATCGGCAATATATTTGAGTCAAAAATCAATTTTTACCAATTTTTGACTTCTATTTTTGACGTTTTTTAAAACTGATTGATTTAAAAAAATCAATTTGATTTTTCTAAGAAATTTACCAGATGTCAAAAACGTAAAAAAACAACATCTCAATTTTATTCAAAGTTCTGTATGTATCTTTTGATGTTATTATCTTCTTCGGGTTCTTGAGATTTGGCTGAAGAAAAAAAAAAAGGTTTCCGGAACCTACGAACACACGCCCACATGACATATCTCTAAAAACCTGTAATTTACAATAGATTCTGGGTACCTTGAAACGTCAAATGTCAACATTTTTAAATTCGATAATAAGTTAATGAAGTATAATGTATGATATTAAGTTATTGAAACTTAGATTATGCGCTCTATTTGTCGGAATTCAAAGAGACTCTAGTAATGTGTAATTTTTGGAGCGGTACGTAAAGCTATTAAACTTTTGCCAGAAAATTCCTCCCAAAAATGGTTTGGTTATGAAAGTTGGTTAAAACGTTTGAACACTTTCATAAAATTAAAAAAATAAAGATTTCATTCTAGACTACCTTATGCAAGATGGCCGGACATGGAAAAAAATGCTAAATTGCATAGTTTTTGTTATAATAGTACCTAATTTTAAATAGGTATTGTCGAACATTATTTTTTCTTTTCAAAGTGAAAAGTTTATAGCAAAATAATAAAAATTATTTGTAAATGTATTATTATTGAATTTGTAGAAAGTGTTTATAATCCAAAAATTATGAAATCAGTGTCAAGAAATAAAAAACGGAGGATTTGTTGCGATTTTTTGATATGCTCACACTCAGTTTTGTTTGAAACGTTGGCAAATCGTGCAAAATTATTACCAAAATAATTTTTTGGTTTGAGCGAATGAAACAATTAATGTATTGAAGGAAACTTTTGGTGAGTTCACTATATCTCATCATGGGCCTGTGGCATGGCGAGCGTGGCCCCTAACATTGTGCGATTAAACACCGCTGGACTATATTTTGAGGGGTTGTGAAGTCGCTTGTCGAAGTAGATGAGCGTGAGGCGATTAATGCCTTGGGTTTCTTATTAACTAAATTCTTGACCAAAACTTTAATAAATATACCTACGTTTTTTTGCTTCTTAAAATCCACCGTATTAAAAAACACCTTTTGGATAATTTTGTTTTGTTGTGGCAACCAATTAACAAACTTTACATAGCAATATACTTAACTTACAAGTATAAAGGTTTCTATAGAAATGTATTGATAAATATTTGGTCAATATAGTGTGTCAAACAATTTTGGTTTTTCTAATATTTATCTTTAAAAATTATCCAACTTAAACGATGTCAAAAGCAACAACAATTAAAGAAGCCCTAAAGAGATTCGAGGAACGCTCCAGAGTTAGTTCATCTGAAGCAACAGAAATTGATTTACAATTTCAATGGCCTCCAATTGAACGAATGGATGGGGCACTTGGAAATCTAGTCAATTGCAAGTATGTGACTTACTAACAAATACATATATCCTTTAAATCGTTACGACGATATTTTGTTTTAATTTGCAGATGGTTAAGTTTATCAACAAATATGATTGAAAAAATAAACGGCCTAAATGGTATGCGTAATTTACGTGTTCTTTCATTATCAAGAAATTACATTAAACAAATTTCTGGTCTGGTAAGAAAACAATTTTTAAAAACAGAATATCTTCGTATATTTTCATTCTATATTTTCAGGAAGTTGTTGCAGATACATTGCAAGAACTTTGGTTAAGTTATAACTTGATTGAAAAATTAAAGGGATTGACAGCTCTGAAAAATCTAAGACTACTTTTTATAAGTAATAATTTGTTAAAAGATTGGTGTGAAATTAATAAGTTACAAGAATTGTCGGGTTTGGAGGATTTACTATTGGTTGGAAATCCCATTTGTGAGGGATATGATGAAACTGCCTGGAGAGCTGAATGTATTAAACGTCTACCGCTTATAAAGAAATTAGATGGAGAACCCATTGTGGTAAATGAAGAACCCGTAGTTGCATGAGGGACTTTAAATGGAAATAAATGCATATTTGATATTTTATGTTTGATTTGATAAGAAAAACAATCTCTTTGTTTTAATTAAATGCTAAGTGAGACATAACTACTAAAAGGTTTCTATGTTGAACACATAAGGACCAGGAACTGATGAAAGAATTTCACTTTTTATAATTATGTAAGAGAACTGTTTAATTTAAAACTTTTTATCTAAAGGGGATTTTCAATAAAACGTTTCATTTGGAACTGCACGCTATAAGATTACCTGTAACTTTTGAAGCTGTCATCTTTTGATATTTGAAAAGTGAGAACTACGAAATTATTATAAATAGTACAATGCGTGCTTCAACAGCGCATTTGTTGGTATTAAAATATTTTTTAAATATGGTGAAAATGCAGTCACAGTTCCTTAAACTACAAGTCTTTGGGTTTGGGTTTTTGTTAAGCATTTTGATGAAAAAATTATCTTTAGTGATGAGGTCAATTTTCCAGCTTTGATAAATGATTTGAAGAATAGTTTCCTTAAGCTAAGTGTACACGATTGCCAGATCTGCAAATATTGCCAGATCTGTCACTGAAAAATTTGTCTCGAATGGCTGACAATCGTGTACACACCAAATTAATTTGCAGACAAATGGTTTGGCTCCTAATTTGCAGACAAATATCTGCCAATTAATTTGTAGATATCTGGCAATCGTGTACACGCAAGCTGACAACCGTGTAGGTACACACCAAAATGATTTGCAGAAAAATTTGTTCATCAATCATTTTGAAGACAAATAAATTTGCAGATGTGGCAATCGTGTGTACACAAAATTCATTGGGAGATCACCAAATTTTTTTCATTTTCTGACGTTTCTGCAAACGTCTGACAATGAATAAATTTGCAGATGCCGTTTGAGGAACATTTGCAAATTTATTCATTGGCAGAAAAATGTTCTGACTGATGCGATGTTTGACATGACAATGAGCTGAAAATAAATTTGCAGATCCAAAATTTGATTTGGTGTGTATACGGTTGGCAGAAAATCTACAAATACATATTTGCAAATCTATTGCTAGCTATTTGGCCAAATTAGTTTGTCGACATTGTCAGACAAATATTTGGCAACAGATTTACAGATGTTTGTAGATATCTGCAAACCGTGTACGCACAAATTAAATTTTCAGCTTATTGTCAGCTCATTTTCACACATTGTCAGACGTTTGCAGATCTGACAATGATTGTCAGACCTGGCAATCGTGTACACTAAGCTTTATTCTGTTATTTCTAGTTGAGATGATCGTAATTGACCACTGGAATCTTGTCAAATGTCACCTCATCGCACCTTTATACTTTCTTTTGAGGCCACGTGTAATATATCGCATATGCCAATGCTCCACAATCGATTAAAGACTTTAAAGATAGACGCAGCCGCAAATGTACGAATTGGTCATGGAAAATTTCATGTAAAGGATAATGGTTTTTAAATGTCAAAATTAAACCTTTTATAAGAAAATCCAATATGAATAATTTTCAATTTTCGAAACCAATTCACGATAGCTACACACTTCAATATATTAGTTCTTAGTGGTTTTCTAAGTTTCTAAATTCCAGCAGTAACACTCGTACAATAGTAGTTAAGAGTGTGCTAGGTGAAATTGTTTCTTTGTGTGTTAAATTTCTGCAGGGCTTCGAGCTTGAAGGCGATTTTGTGACTGTTTGGAACACACAAAAGTTGTTGTCAATAGACTTAAATTCAATTTTACATAAAATAGAAGAAAATAGCAGGTGATTCATATTTATTCATCGTTACAAAAATTATCATTCTCCCATCTAAATGTATTTATGATTTATACCTTAATATAATAAGTATACATCAAAGTACAGTCTTATAATATGTACCTAAAGCTTTTGTACACTCATTGTAAAAAGTTTCGCAACATATTGGACTTATTTCATACCTTTGTAATTTATCTTAAATATACGAGTATAAATAATGAATAAAATGTTTAAGAAAAATATAAAGCAGGAAACCAATTTTAAACCATTCCCTTTATCAAAGACTAGCTTGGCCCGAGGCGTTACTCACAAGCTTTAATTTAAAACAAATTTGGTAAGCATAAAAAAGGTTATAGTGAGTCAACTTTAAAAGATAGACATAATGCTGAAGAAGACTGTTTTTTAAAAATATTAAAAAGTTCATACATTGTTTTAACAAAATTTTAACCGATTTCTCGATTTTGAAATATTCTTTATTGGTGATCCGCTTGTATTAGTCTAAGCATGGTATTATATCTAACACTGAAATATTTGTTCAAATCAGACCAAAAGTTCTTGAAATTAACGCGTTCAAACAAACTTTTTAGCTTTGTAGTATTAGTATAGATTTTCATCCAAAAGGTTTTCTAGAAAAAATCTAATTCAACAATGTATAATGACCCTTTTTTAATAACATTTTATTTTTGGAAACAGAACAGCAATGGGCTCCTTACTTTTGAGAGGAAGTGTAAATAAGTGTTTGCAAATATTATCCTTCCTATTTCAATATTGCATATTTAAATCAATAACAATTAAAGTAATTTAATATCGGTTTTAATATGATTTGAAATGTCACGATAATAATTATTTTTCACTTAATAAACAAGAGGACACAATTATGAAATAAATTAAATATTTAAAAATGTAATTTCTGCTATATAAACACAATAGCGTATTATCTACCTTATAAAAGCTGAAACAACTGATTCTGATTTTATAGAACAACTTAAAATGGTGCAAATAAAATATAACTATCCACTTAATAAAAAAGTTTTCTTTAATAAAATTTTTAAAGCACAAGTTAACGCTTTACGATATATTGGTTATATAGTTGAAGAAAATGATAAATTTTATTTTTTTCATTATGTTCGATGTGCAATTTTTACTTTTTCACTTGGGATTTGCTGTTGTTTGGGTGTAAGTTCTTTCAAAACAACATAATTTTTGCACATATTCCAAAAAATTTTGAACCGGAATGATAGTTAAACTAGGTTCGAAGGATATCAATTATATCAGAAGTGAACTTTCGATACTAATTTCAATCGGTCAAATTTGGGCTTATAATTAAATTGATGTGGTACCCGTGGCATGATGGTTAGTCATCATACTTACTCTTCAATAAATCGACTGTAAGGTGTGCTGTGTGGCTTGTGGCACCATACCTTTTAATTTGGGCCAACAATAATCGTTAATAAATAATGCCATTAACAGTAACGTGACGATCTTCGACGAAAAAATATGGCCTAATAACGACGCACGGTGGCAAGCAAAATCGCACGAAACAGTTATCTACACTTCTACACTAATATTATAAAGAGAAAAGCTTTGTATTTTTGTATGCAACGAATAAACTCAAAAAGTACTGGACCGATTTTAATAATTCTTTTTTCATTAGAAAGCTACATTATCACTGAGTACCCAAGTCGAAATTTTGGCCCTATTTTCGTCCCCAAAATGCAGGTTCTCTGAGGTTCAAAGAGATTGAAAAGAGGATCACTTTCTACTAAAATGTTGCTCCTCATTTGAACCTAAAAGTGGCAGTTATCAGACAAAATACGATGTTTAGGATCAAATGAGGACGACAGCAAAAAGCCTCTTTGCTCATTTACTCTCTCTCTTTCTTTCTCTTACTCTGATACTACTTTATTATTCTCGCTCTCTTTTTCTTATTTTAATATCTCTCTCTCTTTCCTACTTGCTTTTCCCTTTCTCTCTCACTCTCTTTCAATTTATTTATTAGGAATCTTTTTAAAATAAAATAATTTATAATTTAATTTTATCCTTTTTTTATACATTAAACAAAACAGTTTTTATTAACATTAGTGATTCATTTAAAAGGAATAATTCTTCGTCGTTGTTGTCGTCGTTAACGTCGTCGGAGTCGTCGTCGTTGCTGTCCTCGTTCGTTGGTGTCTTCGACTTTACTAGCTCCATCGTTACCATTTTCACTATCACCATCTCCATCCTTGTCATTTCCACCATCATTGTTGTCATTGTCATCATCTTTTTTGACAACAACAGTGACAACAAAAAAAAACAGGTACACGACCAGGTAGGCCTATTAAGTATGAAAAGAGGACGATATCTATTTTCTATGTTGATAAACCTTCATTTAGGACGAAATGAGGTTCACAAAATATGCGTAGAAAAACGGAAAGAATTCTAAAGATTCATGTAGGACGAAATGAGGACGATGAAAAATCGTTTAGGATGATATGAGGTTCATTTTGCTGTATGTAGGAGCAAATGAGGAGAAAAGATCCTTTTTAGGATCAGAATAGGGCCAAAATTTCAACTCGGGTAACATAGGCTATATTTAGTACTAGATTACTATAGAAATCTTTAGAAATTCCTATAAAAACCAAAAGAAGGTGTAAAAAAAATTAGCCATAAAATGTCTTTCACCGCATACGCTGCGAAGAATATTAATGATAGGACAAAAAAATGTTTTCTAATTTAGTGATTCATGGTCGTTTTAATTAGCATGGTTATAACTTAAATATCAGTACCAATTTATGTCTACCCGTGCGAAGCCGGGACGGGCCGCTAGTTTGGAATTAACGCTATTGAAGTTGCTATCCACCGCCTCCGAATTTCGGCAGACATTTTTAATAGTTTTCATACGTTGCTCGTTCGTGTACATTACCATAAATTGACAATGACAGTTCGATGATTAAAGAAAAGGGGTGCGTTCACAAATTATATTCAAAGATGTCAAGGCTCTATGGAAAAACTCGATAAGTATCTAATAAGAAGTTTCATATTAATATTTAAAAAACCAGTATTTCTTCTAACAAAATTAATAAATTGTAAGGTAAGCCATTAACAATGGTCATGCGCACGGTCACAGCGCTTTGTCTTTAACGTGGCTCCAAACAAACAATTCTTAAAGTGTTAAATCACAAGATCTGGGTGGTCAGTTTTGTGATCACCTCTTCTAAAAAAAAAAACACAAACACGACACAATCTTGAAAGACAGCGAACCGCTAACTGTGTCTTCAAAATTCACATCTTTTTGTATTGAATTTTAACCACTTCAATACGTGTATCGTTTTATTTTCCATAATGGCGAATATTTTAACTTGTCTAATGTCAAAAGATGACAGCTGTCACATTAGCAGTCTATTCAAAATTAAATTTCTTAGTGATAAACCCATTTATGCTAAGTGTATTAAATTTGTGTGTTTTTTTACAGTTTGCAAAATTGGTCCTTGATCCTCAATTTTCAGGAGGCAGTGCTATGAGCGCAGCAACAACATTTCTTTATCTATCAACATTCATAGCCTATCGTGCTGCATTTTTTCAAAGAGAGAGTATGTTTATTAATTTACCTACTTAGTGTAATCGAAACCTTATTTTGGTATTTTTAAAGGACTCGCACAAATGTTGATTTTCTTACAAAAGGATGTTGATAAATTTCTCACCAAATCAGATGAAGAAGAAGAAAAGCTTTTCGAAGAAATGCATAGTTATGTAAAAATGATAACAGTTTCAATTTGGGCACCTACAATAACTGCTTCTCTAATAGCTTATATTGATGGTTTTTATAGAATTGCTATTGGTTCGTATTGGGATACAAGGTCAGAAAAGGTGAGTTGTACCTATAATTTGTATGTACATACATAATTATCAAAAGAAAAATGCTCTCAAAATGTCTTTGTTTTTTTAACAGGAATCATATACACCGCCATTACTAAGTAGATTATATCCTTTCAAAGAAATTGCTGAAAATGTATATTTTGGAATTATATTGCCAATGTATGCCCTTTTTATAGGATGTATTGCAATATCGCTGTGGCATACATTCATTACGAGTCTTATGAGTTATGTTAACTTAAAGTGGAAGATAATGCATAAGCGAATAGCTGAAATGGATGTAAGTACTAACAAAAATTATGAAGCCCATAACTAAATTGTAGTTTTATTTAATATAACAGTAATTCATTTTGTATAGTTTTAAGCTGGTAATTTTGGCATTTGACACCTGTCAAAATTAGCTGTCATTTGTAGTGTATTAATAATAGTTGAATGTTTGACATTTTCCATATAATGGATCGTTTAACAATCGAACAACGCGTTAAAATAATAAAGTATTTTAATTTGACATTTTTCGAGCGTTAAATTTGTGAAGAAATTGGAAGCGCTAGTCGCTAGTGCAAGCGGCGTTAGGTCTTTATGCCCAATATATACCATATTGCCCAAATCCCAAAATGGGTTGGGGTCAAAATACTGTATGAATAATACTGTATTTAAAATACTGTATCTCAAAATAATGTATTTCAAAATACTGTATGTACAAAATACTGTATGTACAAAATACTGCATCTCAAAATTCTGTATTTCAAAATTCTGTATATCAAAATTCTGTACTTCAAAATGCTGTAAATAAGGTTAAAAAATAAAAATCGTTTTGATAATGTAAAAAAGTGCGCACTTAGCCTTATTAACAGCATTTTGAAATACATAATTTTGAAAACAGAATAGTTTTTTTAAGAAAACATCATAATAATTTTTAATTAGCATAATGTTCTAATATACATACTTCCCTTAAACAATAACATTGTCAAAAAGTAAAATTACAGAATTTCGACCCAGCCCATCACAAATTATCTTTCGGTTGGTCTATTTCCTCAACCAAGCCTCCAAACAAGATGCGGTTTTCACTATAATACAGAGCATCGACTCACTTGTCAATTGATGCATAAATCTCAAAAATGATTTTTTTTCAGTTTTTCGTAAAAATCGTGGGCTAACCCCTTGCCGAAAAAAAGGAGTATTTTCAAAACTATTTCCCACCCAATCGACATACACATCAAAAGAAAGGTATTTTAATGCTCTACCCCCAACTGCAAACCAAAAAGTTCTGCGAGCTCTCGTTTCGGAAAAATTTGTCAAAAATTAAAATTACAGAATTTCGATCCAGCCCATCACAAATTATCTTTCGATTGGTCTATTTCCTCAATCAAGCCTCTAAACAAGATGCGCTTTTCACTATAATACACAGCATCGACCCACCTATCAACTGCACCAGACTAATTGATCTGTCAAACCTTCCAGTATTATCAGATACAGTATTTTGACAATACAGCATTTTGAGACACAGTATTTTAAATTTACGGTATTTTGAAATACAGAATGTTAACCATACAGTATTATGGCCATACAGTCATCGTACAGTATCATACAGAATTTTGACCATACAGTATTTTAAAATGCAGCATTTCGACCCGCTCGCTCCCAAAATATTATAAAGCCCAAAACTGGTTACAAAGCCCAAAAAGTAAAAAGAAAATCAAAAACAATTCTAAAGCGATTGTCTTAACGCCCAAGTAAAATTTAAGTAAAAGAACGCCCAAATTGTTAGCTGTTATTTTGCCTAAAAGAATTTTTAATTTTGAACTTGGATTTTATGACAAAGAAGTTGGTCTATCTGGCATTTATTTTGGGTATTACGAAAATTATGATTTCTTCATCACCCAACAACATATAACGTACATCATAAAATAATAAAAAGCCCAAAAAGAGAAACGCCTAAATATTAGTTAGAAAACGTTACAAAAAAAATGCCCAAATAAAATGTCATATCATCCAAACCAACTTTCAATGTCGTAACGCCCAAATTAAGAAATATCATAACGCCCAAAATTTTGTATTTAGCAAATATTTTGGGTGGTTGTGGGCTCTGAGAAGTTTATTAACAGTGAGGTATGTATGGGGGGCATGCTGCCCACTGCAACCTCCTGCTTTGGTTCACTGTAGGATTCGTTTAATTTTTGCGCTTGGGAGATAAAAACTCAAAAAATGTCGTAGTGCCCAAAGTAAACAAAAATTTTGTCACAATATCCAAATGTTACTTGGGCGATACAGCCATTTTTGGGCTATATAACATTTTTAATATTTTGGCGTTATTATGTTTGAGCAATAAGACCGAACGCTTTCCTTAAAAGTTTTAACGCCGAAAGTGTCAGTAATATTGACCAAATCGTACAACAACAAAAAATATATATACAATTATTTTGGGCACTATGATTTTTTTTTAATTTGGGCGATATGGTTTTGGGCGGAAAGACCTAACGCCAGTACAAGCGTTTTCGATTTTCCGGCATCGTATCAATTGAACATTACTTTAAAGGAATCTTCCCGAGGGAGGGCAAAATGTTGCGTCTTGAAACCGAAAAATGAATACCTACCTAGTTAATCGTTTTAACAAATTCACACTACAGGTAAAATTAATTGACACCTACATAATTATTCTCGAAAAATTAAATACATATTTGATGGCCGTTAATGTATGGGCTGTTATTTTAAAGTGTTTTACAACCCTTACAGTCCCTTACATTAATTTTTGGGGCAATTAACAGAGTGTAACAATTACATAAAGTAGGTAATTATTGTATAAATCCCAAAATTGTTTCCTTTATTAATAAAATTCGTGATACATTGAAAAATTATATGGGTACCAATTAAAATCAGAATTGTTTGAGAAATTTAGCTCTTCCGTAAATCCTATTTCAGAAACATTCAGAAACACCATGGGTTACACTTATAACTATCCTCTAGATCCAAAAATTTTTGATAACAAACTTTTCAATGTTCAAGCCAAGGCGTTGCGTATGAGTGGCTATTTAATTGATAAAACTCAAAAACATGAATTTTGGCAATTTTTTCTAAGTGTATTTTTTACATTTTCGATTGGTCTTTGCTGTGCGTTAGAAGTGAGTAATTCGGTATTTTCAGAAAGTTGTAATTTCTAATGTGAGTTTTTAAAAATATGTATACAGTTTGGTAAATTGATTGTAAGTTATGGTCAAGAAGGAGGCAGTGCAATGAGTCCTGCAACTGCATTCCTTTATCTCACCACATCAATTGCCATTCACAATGCATTCTTTCGAAGGAAAAGTAAGTGTTTCCATGAAAAGTGAGTTAAAGTTAAGAATCAAGAAACAAATAATGATTCTTCTTCAAGGCATTGCTCGAATGTTAGCCTACTTGCAAAGAGATCTGGACCTACTTCGAACGAAAACCGATGAAGTTGAAGAAGAATACTTTAAGGAAGCTCACAGATATATGCAATTAATAACATTTAGTATATGGACACCGTCTTTAATTGCCGGGTTTATGGCATATATTGAAGCTTTTTATATGATGGCATTTCTTCCGGAAGTTATATTTAATATAGAAAATGTAAGAAAAATTGTTTTAAATTGTCAAAACAGCATTAAACAAAAATCAATTCATATTTATTTACAGATTAAAAATTCAATTGATACACAACCTTTGCTGACAAGACTCTTTCCATTTCGAGAAGTTCATGATGATTTATTTGTTGGATATATTCTACCATTGTATGCTTTGTTTTTGGGCATAATGATGATACCATTATGGCATACATTCATCACTGGCATGATGTCTTATGTGAATTTGAAATGGAGGATTATGCATAAACGATTGTCCACTATGGATGTTAGAAAATAATAGTTTTTAAATAAAAAATATTTATTTTTTTAAATACTTAGATTTAAGCTTTTGGTACCAAACTTGTGGCGTAGTTTTGTTGCTATCATCTCGGAGTTAAAAAATTAAGTCAAACACTGGGCAAGTTCAGATGACATAAGGGACTTGAAAGTAAGGCAAGTTTCTAGTATCTGATTGGCCGGCTGTCAAAAAATTGCCTTCCAATTAAGGCAACTTTAATGGAAAGTTAGCCAAGAAAAATCTCCCTAACTATCAAGTCCAGTCTGCTTCTGTCAAAATGACAGTTGATAATGTTTTTGCATTCAACTGAAAGCTGAACTTTATTACTCTATGATTTATTTATTTTCTGCACAACTTCATTTAATGCTTTCTGTAAAAGGGTTCCTTGTAAATTTGGAAAAGAAATAACTAATATTTCTTTGCAATATAAAGCACAAATAGTGATGGACTTGTAGCTTGCCTCAGGAGTTTTTTTTCGACAATTATGATTTTGGTAGCTTTTGCACTATGAACTTAAAGTAGAGGTTTGTGAAGTAAAGTTCTGAATTTGAAATTCATGACACTTGAAAAACTAACTAGTTGCCTTGGTCAAAATTTACGTTCAAAGAACGAAGTTGACTGCAAATGAAGTCCCTTATATTGTCTGAATCTGCCCACTTCCAAGTCCTTTAAAACCAAAACAAATAAAACCCTTTTATGGAAGGTATAAAGATCTTATACAAAATAGAAACTGCCTGAAAAATGGCAAAATAAGATTTTCTTTTTAAACCTCAACTACTGAGATATTCTTTTGAAATCACATTTCTAACAATATGTTTTTTACATTTTTAATTCCAGGTCTCCAAAGTAATTCTGGAGCCAAATGAAGCCTTATATTATTCATCACTTGATGGAGCCGAAAATAAAAATAATTTTCTACGTGAACGAATGTGTAAATTTAGTGTTGTTGAACAAATTCGTATACATTGGTGAGTAAAACTAATTTTTGTATTTTAGTACACAAATACAGGGTCCTTAATTTTTTACTTTCGAAAGCAGAGCTAAATATTTCGTTATATAGTTTTGACTTTGTCATTGTAAAGGCTGTTTTTTAGACGTGTGGCTTTCAAGAAGAAATAAAACGCATATAATGCGACCGTCATGCCGCCAAAAAACTTTTTCTTCTTTTCTCCCTTCTTATCTCCAACTACGACAAAAAAAGTGTCGCGCAGCAATAATGAAGACTAAACATTTTCTTGTAAATCTATCTTTTCATCCTGGTACAAATGAAGTATCCATTTTCAACCCTTCATCGATTTTGGGGGTTGAGAAAGGATAGGTGATGGTTTTGGGTGTGAATAATAGGTGATTTATTTAAAAAAAACACATGCAATTCAGAAAAATGGATGAAATCTTTGTTATAATCGATAGTACGATCCATATAATTTAATTTTTGAAGATTATTTCATGCAAATGTTGACCTTGACTCCGCCTCAAATGGTCCATCCGCTTAGTACAATTTTGGCATACTCTTTCCAACATTTCGGCCGGTATCTCACGAATAAATGCTTTAATGTTGTCTTCCAATGCGTCAATTGAAGCGGGCTTGTCTGTATAGATATGAGCTTTAACATAGCTCCACAAAAAAGTCTAAAGGCATTAAATCGCACGACCGGTCCCGAACGTGAAATAAAATGTTTACCGAATTCGCCTCTCAATAAGTCTATTATTGCACGTGCTGTGTGGCATGTGGCACCGTCTTGTTGAGACCACATGTCATGCAAGTCAAGCTCTTGCATTTTGGGCAAAAAAAGTTGGATATCATCGCACGGTTGCGTTTACCATTCACAGTCACAATAGCCCGAATAGCCTCTTCAGTGAGTCGATTAAACTGACCATAAAATGGAAGAAGCGCGCGTTGAACTTTCTTAACAGAGCACGCATTTTGATAATAAAATTCAATAATTTTCAAGCGTTGTTCGTTTGTAACACGATTCATGGTTAAATTATAGACCAAACTGAAGATTTTTGACAGTGAAACAAAACACAAAACGTGCGTCAGCTGTTTAAACCAGTGTTGCCAAAAAGATACCAGCTAAAAAATCACCCTTTAGTTTAATGTTATGGTCAAAAATTTAGCTTTATTATAAAGATAAGGGTTTGATACTATGTTTTAAAAATGGTTTCGGGTAAGTGGCCACCGCGGGTTGCTCGAGTAAATAACAGACAAATATTTTCGTATCGGCCTTATCTGCGTGGACAAGCGTCTTCTCTTCACATAACCAACACCACACGCACGCACGCTAGAAAATGCGCTCAACAAAAGTTTCTTTCAAAAAGTGGATTGTTAGATTGCGTCGTGCGAATTAAATCATTTAACATATCGTCGAAGTCAAGATCTTCAAACGCTTCCAGACAAAAGGTGCTTAATTTCTGCTAACACCGGGAAATCGAAAAATTCGTATCTGCAACAACACTTGCAGCACTAGAATATTTGTTTGTTCTGTTTTTTGCAAGAAATTAGAAATATTTTGGCAAGACTGGCGACTTACTCCTAGCCCTGGATCTTAACTATGCTACGTTATTTAATTTAATTTTAATTTTGACTTCCAGTAAATACGACCATTTTCTCATCCATTTTGGATTCCATGGTCTGCCCTTTTCTGTCTTGAATCAATTGCTGTTCTACTTTATTGCTTCCAAAATTTTGTATTTATTTTTGCAAGCACAAATCAACCGTTCTTTTTTTCTCTAGTGAAATTATTGTATCGAAGAGACTGAACTGCGCTTTCAGTACTTGGTGAATCACAAACTATCTCTTGTGAAATGATCACATATTTGAGATCGTCAAAAATGTTGCTAAGTCCTTGAGTTTTCTCCGACGATGGAATAAGTTTTTTACCACTAATGATCTCGATATAATTTACACATCTTTTATTCGTCCGAAACTCGAGTATGATTCTCAAATTTAAGCTGATGCTTCAATAATGCTCTAGCGCAATATCCATTTGCATTCCTACCCTCAAACAATTCAACCGAAATACGTGGACGTACTGTTAAATACAGGGATTCTTTTTTTAGCCACACTACACGAATGTGATACGCTTTACCAGACTCAATATTACAATGTGCAGGCATTCAAAACTATTGTGCATCTGTGAAAATATTGTAAACGACTAATGAACCATTACTATTGCATTTCTTGAGCATTTTCTTAAACCAATCGACGCTGGTATTATTGAAATATGTGAATTCCAAAGTTAATATTCTTGTTTTACAAATAAGTGGTCTTGTAAATTTTTTTAAAGCCAATCATAAAAATACATATATGGTATGCAAAATGTTATGTCTCTAATCTCATTGTTTTGAGCTTTTGCTAGGATTTGTATGCAAAACTGTTTTGAGGCAAATCAAGATCGAATAAAACTAGCAGACTATAAGTATACTCTTTTTTTTGAAGGCTTGTCCCAAACACTTTTTTCACTTGAAGACATTTTGAAAATGAATCATATTTAGAGACCCAGATAGAAGAAGATGAGACAAACTTCTTGCATACCAAATTGAAATTTGTTTCATTGAAAATGCTCAATCTCACTATCTGGAGCTCATTCTCAGAGACTGAGCAAATAGTTTCTTCATACTCAATGTATAAAATGTTTAAGATATCCCGTATCTACCAGCATCAATAATTGTTTCTGGCACACCAATTGGTTTTTGACTACCTTTACAAACTTCATCGCTAAGCTAACTCCGTTCAGGATTTAATTCGTTTTACCACGATTTAACTTTAACTATATGATGGAACTTTAACAACAACCAAAGAAACAAAAAAACTTGCTCTATTCATTCATTACTTGATAAACCACTTTAAAAATCGTAAAAATAACTTAATTCTATTTTTTTATGAAGACTCTCAACTCGCTGAAAGCAAAATGCTTAACAATTATAAACTTTTCAGTGTCAATGTCAAAAATCACCTAAAATGTTTCGTTTTACCAAGGCTGGAAATATAAAGTACATCCCCGCATCCCCCGTATTCATATCAAAGGAAAAAAGTTCTGTAAAAGAGATTTTGCTCTATTTAAACGTCGAAGTTCAAGTTTTTAAATATTCACAATCACTATAGTGTTTCGTGCCTTTCGTCGTTTTACCGATATTTTTGTAAACAATATTCTGTCGAAAAATCCATATGGACCAACTCCCTCAAATATTTTAGCCGTAATACTTCTACTTAAAAAAGAGGCTGGGATGCGACCCACACTGGTAACTTCCCATCCCGTTTGTCGATTTGTCTTGCTGAAAAGGTTTGTAGGTTTTCGTGTTTTGTTAAAAAAGTTATCAGTTAAATTAGGGATCATGACGAAATCTAGAATGCCAAAAATCTCGAATGCCGAAAATCTCGAAAATAAAAAAAAAATATCTAGAACGCAAAAATCTCGAATCCACAAAAATCCAGAATTAACAAAAATCTCGAAAGACTCTATCTAGAAAAAATCTCGAAGAAAAATAAAAATTCGAGATTTTTTTTTTTTGTATTTTTAACAGTTAAAACTCAATAAAACACAAATACATCAGTTTACCCAATATTGTGCTTGTCATTATTCTTGACAGTGATTACTCTGGCACGACAATAATGCGATTTGTTAAGCTCACACAACCAATAATATTTATTATTATAACGCATTTGTTACAATGGTAAATAAATCCCTAGATTTCAATTTTAATATTTCTATATTTGTGACAATTTCATTTATACTTTCATCTTTATAGAGGTAATTTCAAGCTCACGTAAGACTAATTTTAATAATACTGAATTTACTGTGGATGTTCTTACAGTTTCATTGACAATGTGTTTAGATGGGTAACTGTTCTCACAGGTGCATGAGTAGCAATGTGCAATTGTATGATTGATAACTTTACTTGTCAACTTTAAGTTTGTTAAGGAGAAGTAAGTTATCCAGAATGTATGTTTGAATTTTTGAGACAATGTTTAAAATTCGCCCGAATTTTAAACATTGCCTCAAAAATTCAAACATGCATTCTGGATTTTTGCATTCGAGATTTTTTTTTTCTAGATTTTGGCATTTCGAGATTTTATTTTCGAGATTTTTTCCATTCTAGATTTTTGTTTTCGAGATTTTCATATTCGAGATTTTTACTTTCTAGATAATTAATTTCTAGATATCGTGGTAGACTCGTTAAATTATTCAGAGTTTGATTTCAAAATCTATTTTGGTTAACGAGATTTTGTATTCGAAAACCAATTTTTACCAATTTTAGTAGCATTTCTTAAAAGTTTTTATTTCTAATATGAACAAATACAAATTGGATGAATGAAATGAATTTGAAGTCAATACCTTCTATTTTTCACGAGATATCGAGAACCGCACATCATGTCTTACCAAATTTGCGTACTATTTTTTGTAATTTTATTTTTTTTATGAAAAAACTGACTGTTGGATTTTAATTGATGTTAGTGACCTTTTGATACTATATGCTGTTGTTGAATGGAAATATTTGTTTCATTTGACCTGAAGCCCATTCAACAACAGCATGTTGGATTTTAATAAAAAAATGTACTGAATGTCGAAAATTATGTTTTCTATGAGTGAAAATAGTTTGAAGCCAATATTTTTAATTTAAAAAAATATATTTCAGTCGAAAATCAATTTTTACGAACTTTTAGTAATGCTTTTTTAAGGTACCTATGTATTTTTTTTTTTTTAAATGTCAGTTTGAATTTTCTCAAAATTTTATCGAATGTCCAAAACAATATTTCTTGTATGATAAAATTAGTTTAAACCCAATATCTCAAAGTTTTGAAAAAATATTTAAGTCGAAAATCAATTTGTACCAACTTTTGTTAATTTTTTGTTAGGTTTTTAATGTTTTGGTAAAAAAAATTGTCAATTCGATTTTTATCAAAATTTTACCGAATGTTGAAAACAGTATTTCTTATAAGATAAAATAAGTTGGAAGCCATAATCTCAAATTTTCGAAAAGATATTTAAGTCGAAATTCAATTTTTACCAACTTTGAGTAAGTTTTTTTTAGGTTTTTATTTTTTATAAAAAAAACTGTCAATTAGATTTTTCTCAAAATTTTACCAGATGTTAAAAACGTTATTCTTCGTTGTACAAAATTATTGTGGAGATAAAATCATTTTTTATTGGTAAATTTTTCGAGGTGACAAATATTTTTTTTTTTCAGTTTTTTTTGATTTATAAAAAAAAAACGTTAATTGGATTTTTTTCAAAAATATAATTGTTTTGTATCACGTTACAATATCTACACTAATATTATAAAGAGGAAAGATTTGTATTTTTGTATGTAACGAATAAACTCAAAAAGTACTGGACCGATTCTCTGGCGAAATTGGTTCATGATATATTTATTATATTTAAAAAAACCACCCACGCAATTTTCTTGAGGGCCCTTTCTGCATCTTTCTGCATTATTATCTGTATAACAAAATTTGAGAAAGCATTTTTCATGGCAAGAATTCATCTTGAAGGATTTGTCAATTCCTCACAATAGGCAGTATCGGTGAAAAAATAACTTTAGGTAGCACAGCCACTGATTGACCTCTATCTTACACACTAACCATCACGCCACTCGTACTTAAAGGAATTTCATTCAGCTAACTTTCGAACGTACTGTCAATGAATGTAGTACAGAGATTATTGTTCTCGACCGCACATCAATAATGTAGGCTGCTTAGCCTAACACTGTTTTCCCCTCCCATTTTGAAGTTTAAAACCAATTTCCAATAATATCTTATCTTTGACTCTTCCTTATTTTCCTACCCCTTCCACTGTTTTTTAACTTTAAAAAATATCAAGACTATTCATAATCCCTTTTTTGTGCTCCAAATATAAAAACGAATTTTACCAACCATTTACAGGTTCGCCTGTGAACTTCAAGAGTTAATTGGTGTCCCAGTATTCGCTGACTTCATAATATTTTCGATCTTGATTTGTTTTCTATTCTATGAGTTAGTTACGGGGGTAAGCTTTTGAATATTAATTTCTTCCTCTAAAACTTATTTAATTTATTTTTAGAATCCTACAAAAATGGATTTCGTATTCATGTGTTTGTATTTATTCGTGATGTCTTCGATATTGTGGCTTTATCATTGGCATGCAACTCTTATGAAGGAAAATGTAAGTCTTTACCCTTTTTTAGAGTCCTAAACTAATCAAAAAAGTGTTTTTGTATTTTTGAAAAATAGAGTTTAGAAATGGGATTTGCAATTTACTCTTGCGATTGGTACAACTATCCTATAAAAATTCAAAAGATCATTCAACTGGCTATGACAATAACAGCTCGTCCCTTGGAAATCAAAGCCGTTCTGGTGCCGCTGAGTTTGACAACATTCATAGATGTAAGTTTGCAAAAATATTGAATTTATAAATAAGTTCTTTTTCTGTAGATCATACGAGCCGCCTACAGTTACTTCAGTCTCTTAAGGAAGACATCGGATTAAAGAAACAACAAATCAAATATTTTGTAGATCAGTTTATTATCATAATCTTTAGTTCATGTTTATAAAAATAATAATATTAAAACTGTGAAACGGTACCCCCACTTGCACAGAATTTAAAAATAAAAAGAAAAATACAAAGAAAATCTTCACCTAAATTAACGTCTATCTGTTTTGCCTGATCCTCGCTTGCCAGCGAACAAATGCTTGGGCATCTTGGTTCCAATGAAACGATCCGCTTCTCCCTTGAGACCGTTTCTCGTAACCTTCTTGGCAATATCCCGCTTGGCCATAATGTGTAGTTTCTTCTTCATAGCCACATTCTTGACACCTTGGTGATCTCGAGGAGGAGCTCGTTTGAGAGCTTCACCAGTCGATCGGACCACAGCTGATGATTCTTTGTCGAGCAGTATTCTCTTGCCGATGGATGGTTTACCGACTTCAACGAGTCCTCGTCGGATGTCGACGACACTCTTTGTGAAGTTGGCGTTTTCTGTGCCTGACATATCGACTCCAAGATTCTCCATGGTTTCGCGGAGCTTGGTGACACTACGATCACGGACCTTGGGTTGTTTGTTACGTGGAATAATTGGCTTGTTCTTTCTGCTCTGCAAGCGTCTCTCGTCGCGGAGGAGGAATCGTCTGTCACGGATCTGTTTGGCCATTTCGCGGATTTCTTTGAGAGTGTCGTCCATGGACATGTCTGGTGGATTGTAGAGTCCGGATTCTTCGCGGATGCCTTCGGCCCGTTCGAGTTCTTCCAGTTTGTCGAAAATATCGGGATCGATGTAGTCGGCGATGTTGTGGCCTTCCCAGAATTCTGGAATAACGTCGTAGCGTTCCTCTTCGGGTATCGTTGTGTAGTTTTTTTTGAGGTCCAGTGTGTAGTCGTCTCCCATTTCCATTTCGATTTCTTTCTCGAGCTTGCGCTTGGTCTTCTCGGCATTGTTTTGAAGACGCTTAAGAGCTGCCTCAGGTATGCATGGTGGACGTGTCTTTTCATCACGGGCCGCTGGCGTTGCCAAATGCAGACGGTTGAGGATGTTATCAACTTTCTTGGTGCGCATTTTCTGGTCAACACGGAAGGACAACAATCGCTCGCAAGCTTCAATCTTAACCTCCATGACTCCTTCTTCGTTGACAGTGGACATGAACATCACTGGAATGTTTTTGTCTTCCTGCAATTTTGTGATAATCTGTCTGCGGTCTTCGTTCAGCTCGTCAAGTGTCAGAATATCGATCTTATTGATGGCAACGATCAGAGGTTTGTTCGTGAAGAGGGGCTTGATTCCTTCGAAGAGCTTCACTTGCTCCTCCAACGAGTGTCCACATTGCTCTGAGATGTCCATAAAGTACAGAACACATGCTCTCAAATGAGCCAGCGCTGTGATAGCCTGCATTTCAATGACGTTACGTTCCTCCAAAGGATGATCCAGAATTCCGGGAGTGTCAATCACCTGCCAACGGAGGTATTTGTAGTCTGTGTGTCCGACATACAAACTTTTGGTTGTGAATGCGTATGGCTGGACTTCTACATCGGCCCGGGTGATCTTATTGATGAAGCTCGATTTGCCGACATTGGGGAAACCACAAATGATGATGGTGCGGTTGTAGGGATCGATTGTTGGCAAACGAGATAGATGCTGACGGACTTGCTCCAAGTATGTTAAATTTGATGCTTGACGCTTCATGATTGTGGCCATTCGACCGAGAGCTGCTTTCTTCAGCTGTTTGCAACGATACAGGGAGTCACCATACTTCAAGAGACGAACGTAGTCCTTCGCAACACTGGATTAAGGGGGAAAAAGATATTAGTCTCGGATGAAAGTGGAAAGGTCAAGGAGGCAAGGAAGGAAGAAGAATTTGTAGGTACTTACTTGTCAATCAAATGCCTGGCAGTGTTCAACTGACCCAGGGCCAATTTGTAATGGTCCTTGTCGTAGAGAACGTTCATTAAATCAGCATAGAATGGATGGACGTCATCGAGCTTGGGAAAGTCCTGAATGATTTGCGATAGACGATCGTGGAAATTTTGTTGCGTGTATTTAACTTTACGCGTGTAGAAAGCACGGATACGAGATATTTTGTATCCTTTATGCACAACAGTGGGGGTTTTACGTTGTGTTTTCGATAGCATAATATCGATAAAGTCCTAAAAACAAGAACAAGAGAAAACATAAATAAATAATAATTTAACATAATTTTCAAATACATATTAATAAAATTACGACGCAAAATAAATTCAAGCATGGAGTTAGGTTAGGTTTTTTTTTTGGGGGTGTTTGTTATGAAAATTGTTTTGATATGATTTTTGTTTATTAAATTGATTATTTACCTTTGCAGGCGGAACCACCATAATTTTTTTGAAATTATACAAACTCATTTTGTATTATTTTTTGGGTTATTTTCCGGGAAAATTAAAGGAAAATAAATTGAATCAAAGGCACAAAACACCACGAGGTGACGGCCGATTCGAAAAAGAGGGTGACGTTTGTTGAAATGATGAAATGTCAAGTTGATTATTGACAGCGAATAATCGAGCTGCGAGATTTTTATGGATAAAATTAGCAGCGCCGTCTGGTAGTAGATAGGAGAAGGAATAGTTTTAGTACTAAGAGCGTTCAATGGGAGCGAAAATATTTTCAAATCAACTTATTAGAAGTGAACTTTTTAAGATACGTTTTTCGTGTTCATTGTATTATGTATTTATTATGTAGACTGTCATATTCTGCTAAATCGACATAAGGCAATAGGTGACGTTTTAAGAAAAGAGTCCAAAAATTGTCCCAAAAATATCTCTATACACTTAAATAGTTTGTTCAAAGTAGATTATCCGTAATCCAAGATTAAATTTCTTTCCAAGTAAATCCTCCTGTTAGCGAAAACTGTTTTCACATCTTTTATAGTACGTTTCCACCAACAAATAATCCGAGATTTGAGGCAAGTGATTTAAAATAAATCATGAGGTGTTTCCACCAAAGAAAAGGAGATTAATTTGACGTTTGGTTTATGCCATAACAACCAAACTTCAAATTATTCTCCTTTCGAAAAGAAAAAAAATATGTATTTGTTCACTCACCATCTGTAAGTAATTAGTTTTATTATATTTTTGTACATATTTATTATTTTTGTATACTTACATTTTATTTCGTCTGTGATTTCTTGAAAGTTGTTTATTGTTTTGAATTTAAGTCATATGGAAGTGAGACAGATAGTTTTTGTTGACATTTCCATCTGTCAATAAACGAAATTGGCGTTTAAATGGGTCGGTTCAACAATTATTCTCCGAAAAAGAAGTTTGTTTGATTTGACAAACTAATGTTTCCAAGTAGATTTCAATGAGTTTTTTTTGAAATCTTCATTTGAGGAGATTAAAATTTGTATGGTAAATCTTCGAGATTTCAAGGAGATTTGTGACAAATCTAGCTAAATCTCGGTTTAGTGCCCGGTGGAAACGTAGTATTATTTTCATAAATGTATGTATTGTTCGTTAATACTTGTTAGTTATTCCAATTTTCCAGTTTTGTTAAGGTTTTGACAATTATGAAACTTGAGAACAAAGTGGACAATCGCTCGTCGTGTCCTCCGTTTTTAGGGTTATTGCTGATTAGGTTCCAAGTAAATTAACTGTGACTTAACTTTTATATTGTAGATCAGGCCCTAAGGGGCCGGTTATAGCTATCAGTAAAATCCATCAGTAAAATTTTTGTTTTTAGTTTTTGAATATGTTACAGATTTATTTCTAGCAAAGGATTGATGCAATTAGATGAATCCTATATTCAAGTATTTTTTTCAAAAAGAAACAGTGCATTTAAAGTTTTATTTAATTTATAAATCCATTTTAATTTTTTTAATGATGAAATTTCATTTTACTGAATAGCTGACTGCCAAAAGCCAAAAAAATTCCATTTCGTTTTGCTGTTGGTGTTCCAATTTTTGATGAAAGCACCAGTAAAAAAATTGTCTGAGTCGTGAAGCTCGATGTTATGATCGAAAGAAAACAACATTTAATGACGTAACTTAACTTTACTGATTGCTATAAACGCTCATCAGTAAAACATTTCAGATTGCTCATGTTTCAAATTTTACTGATGGATTTTACTGATAAATATAACCGGCTCCTTAGTCATTTATTCTCAAATAAACTATTTGTTTTTATGAAGGAATTCATAGTTTGAAAGGTTGCTGAACCAAGCAATTGAACTGAACAACTAAGCAATTTAAAAAAAAATTACTCAATGTGAACAAATTACCACTCAGTCTGAGAGTACCTAAAAATTGTCGTTTCTTATTTTTACAGTTTGAAGTTAATCGCTGCAGTGTGTAGTTCTAGGCTTGTCTACTAAACGTTATAATCCATGATATCGAAAACTAAAGCAGAAAACAGGTGATTTTTGTTTTCAAGTTCGATTGTATATAAGTCTTTAAAAAATAGACGTTTTAGTTTTTCTTTTTTAGCTCTAAACAGAACTTAAACCGTTGAACTCTTAATTGGATTGCTTTTTTCGATCAGCGGACGGTTCCTGAATATTTTAGAGCGTTGTCAACGAGCTCGGAAACTCTAATGTAAAATTTGTTCTTACCACCGAAATTCTTCCCTTCGGACACCAAAAACAATGACTGCAGTAGCTGATACCATACACGACACTCTAAGCGTTTCCACAAGAAATTTGTTTCCACTTTTGGGTATAAGCGGCCAAACATTGCAACTAATAATGCATTTAATTTGATTCAAATAGCAAGCAAACTTAACACCACTCACTTCGCGGTACTCTTAGAATTTGCTCCTAAGCTGCTCCAAATGGTAGACGAGGACCTGTGTTGAAATTTGTATGTCTGATGGAGCTAACTTCAACTTAAATCACAATGTAAATAAGCGAAATTGTAAAATAAGTTCAAACAGAACTTCACTTAGATCGGGTCACAGTGTGGTGTTCAGTTTCCTTAGGGTGCATTGTCGGCTCATACTTCTTTGAAGAAAACGCAGGGTGATCGTTATTTTGAAAAGCTGAAGGAATTTTTTGATAGTACCCGTGGCATGATGATCAGTGCGTTGGACTGTCATACCACATGCCATGGGTTCAATCCATGCCTGTGGAATCTAAAGTCTTTTTCAGGAGTACTGCCTATTGCGAGGAATCGACAAATCCTCCAAGAGTAATTCTTATCATGAAAAGTGCTTTCTCAAATTAGCAGTTCGAATTTGGCTTAAAACTGTAGGTCCCCCTCATCCCCGACAACAGTACTCGCACAGAGGAATGATTGAGAGTTGTAAATCACTAGGCCCTAGTTCTCAACGGAGTGTTGCGCCACCTAGTTGTTTTATAAAGGAATTTTTTTTACTCTGAACTCCACCGGAGGATAATTCCTTTTAATTTGGTCTGGTTTTGTATTTAAGTAACCCTCAGTTGCCACTCCTGGTCTCCAAATCTTACTTCGGGGTTATTCCAAACAGGAAGTTTACAAAACGCTACCGAATAGTTTACTACTTTCTACAAAGGTGCCACTTTTGCGTTAACGAGCGTTTATTCCATTTTAACAATATCATTTTTAAGAGCAGTTGAATATGTTTAATAGAAATAAATAATCTTTCCAACTATCTACATACATATGTACATATATGAATTAAAATAAAATAAACGTTTTCTAACAAAATTTATTCGATTTTCTTAATTTAGCAATATTCATTAGCCACCCTGTTTGACGCTATAACAGAAAAGACCTGAATTACGATAAAATGTTGGTCAAATTTTCTACAATTTAAAATTTTTTACATCTGTCAGGAACTTCTATGCGGCTGTGTCACTAAAAGGTTTTTTCATGGATGCTGCCTATTGCGAGTAATTGACTACTTACTTTATTAAAAGTATGAATTGCCTCAAAAGAGATTTTTTAAAACACTCTTTTGGTCATATTTTATGAAAATACTTCGTTCGAGTGCAGTTTTTATACAATAATCGTTCTTTTAAATTCATAAATGAGGTTCAACCATGATTCATGGTTCATTTCGGTATCAATTGTGAACCTTCGTTGAATCTTAATTTTTATATTGCTATTGCCACCACTAACTGCTTCAGCTTAAATAAAGGCTACACAAAATTGTTTCACAGCTTGTCATGTAACTTAATTGACAGAACATGCAACCAAAACTTATACCCGCGTACCTATTTTTTCGTATAAAAACTGAGTTATAAATTATTGTGTATGTTATAAAGTTATGTTTAAACCTAAAGATATGCAGTTAAAGAAATCTCTTAATTGTTGTTTAATAATTTACATAGTTCTATGTGAAACTTATTGTATTCAAGAGCCTCATAGAGTATTTCATTTGATAAAACGATGTCAGCGGTCTGAACAAAATATGATTGATTTTGAAAATGTTGGTTCATTGGAGGAGTGTTTTAAGAAAGCAAAACGAGTTAAGGCCCTAGCTCTCAATTATTCACCACTTCGGGGTATGAAATCGAATTTATTTGAACAAAATGAAAATAACAGTAAGTTAATAATATTCTTATATACATTTTTATACAAAAAGGCAAATTTTAAAATTCCTGCTCCTTCTGCTTTTTTGCCATAAGATTCGAAAATAAGTTTTCGACGACGCGAAAAGAGAAAACACTTTTTCGATCAACCTGAAGAATTTTTCAACTGCCACGCACTACAATGTCCTGAGAGTTCAGCTTTTACAACAATGACCGATGACAGTCGTTATGATTATTACAGTTTATATGGAAACCCACCCGGTAAAACGCAATCACTTTAATGGATCTATAAGAAAGTGCATTATTTTTAATGTTTCTCCCAAGGTCCAAACAATTTTATTTGTGTGCCAGAAATCGGAATATTTAGTTTAAATTTATCAAAAGAAAACTACGAAACAGCTTATACATTTTGTAAAAATACCACCAATGGAACTTTGGCTCATGTTGCTTCGGAAAAACGAACTATTGCTCTATCAAAAATCTTGCAAGACTCTGATTTCAAAAATAGAACATCGAAATTGGCTTATGTTGGTTTGAACTTCACTTATAAACATCCTAATCGAATATTCAAGACAAATGAAAACGAAGAATTGAGTTGTTTTTTATATCGAGCTTGGGCTCCAGGACACCCCAAGATTAGGTATGTTAATAAAATGTTAGCGTTTTTCTTGTTAGGTTGAAAGTAAAAAGTATTTTTGTTTTCTATTTTAGTGGAAGTTTTGCAAACTCAAGTTGTGTAGCAATATCTAAGGACGTAACATGGACGACAATCGATTGTGATCAGAAGCTTCCGTACATTTGTGAAATTTATACTGCACCTCTAAATGATTCTATGTTTTTGGATGCATGTGAAATATTTGTAAGTAATTAGGACACAATCGTGGTTTAGAATTTTATCCGGATCACCAGTTTTGGAGGAACAACTGAGTTTTAAGTAGGCATGTACATTATAGCGGTGTTTTATTTTCCCCATGATCCAAATCACATCATCTATTTATTTGCGTTACCACAACGAAGCGATAACCTGCTTTATGCTTGGATCTATTTTAGTGATCCAAAAATAAGTTTTTCTATTTCACACCAGGTGATAATTTGTTTTTTAAAGTTTGGTATCACTTTCAACCAATTCAATAAAAACAGTGTTTCCACATCATATTTTTTATTTATTTAATGAAATATTTTTTAATTACATTAGGAAAATCTTAATATTTATTTATTTTCTATGTAATGAAATGGAAATATTTTACAGAACTAAACACAAGTTCGTGAAATAAAAATTAATAATTGGAGACAAATTTATATTGGACAACATCATAGGAATCACTTTTCCAAAATTTTCAAAAAAAAAAAACAAAAATCAACGTTGAACAAAATGATCGAAGGGCAGCTGCGCTCTAAACGTCAAATTATATAATGATCCGAAGTGTTTAATTTTTTTGGTCTGATCTGGATTGGATAATTGTGATAATAAACCTCACATGACAACTGTCAAAACTTGTAGCTATACCTGTCACTTTGTTTTAATTCTAATTGAAATGTTTGTATTATTTTATGTGATTAAAATAAATATGCCAAAAAGAAAATAAAAAAGTAGGATTTATTTATGTGGTTTTTGAATGGAAACTAAAATTTACTTTCGTGATTTGTGTTGGCAAGCGTGATTTAACAATTCGACAGCTCAGGTTGGTAAGAATGGAGCATTTATTGAGAGAACAACTATACTTAATTTAATTGCTGAATGATAAGAAACATACATAACTAAATTTGTAGTGTGCTCTTTTATAGTCGTATAGGCAAAACTGTTATTTTTAACGGATTTTGAGAAATTTCGGGATAACACCTACGCCGACAGGTGATGACTCCTCCTGTACTAGAAAGCGTAAACGGTTCTATGCGGAGAATCTTCTTTTGTACTCGTACAGTTGCTTGAGTACTAGAAGATCTTGACATCCACAAATCCGCTGGCCCCGTAGTATCCCCGATATTGTTGTAAAGAGGTGTTCTTCAACGCTGGCAAAACCACTGCGTAAGCTTTTCCATCTGTCCTATTCCACTGGTCTCTTTCCGAGTGGATGGAAAACAGCATTTGTCCAGTTTGTCCCTAAAAGGGGCGAATCCTCCTCCCCCTCTAACTATCGTCCAATTGCACTTACGTCCCTTCTTATTCAGGTCATGAAAATGCTGATTAATTTCCAGCTTAAGAAATGTCTTGAAGAACGCAAGCTTCTTAACGACCGGCAGTATGGTTTTTGTAGCAATAGATCCACTGGTGATCTCATGGTTTATCTCACCGAACAATGGAACAAATCTTAACATCGTTTTGGAGAAAGTAAGATTATTGCACTTGATATTTCAAAGGCATGTTGTCTACTGTCGCAAAAGCGTAACCCTCCCCATTGTCACTATCCATGAGGGGTTCTTGCACCCAAGAGACTCAACAGCTTTCAGTCCTAGGTATGTGCATTACAAACCACTTGTTGTGGAGTGATCACATGTTTGACATCGCCAAAAATGTTGCTAAGTTAACCCCTTCTGATCTGGCTACAATTTTATAAAGTCTATATTCGTCCAAAACTGGAGTACAATTCCCATAAATGGGCAGGTGCTCTTATAACCCACTTGAGTCTCTTGGACAGAATTCAAAAGCGAGCTCTAAACATGATAGGTGACCGTTGTCTAACTGAAACTTTTGTATCTCTCGAGCACCGTCGTAAGGTTTCATGTCTGTCATTATTTTATCGCTACTTCCATAAGCAATGCTCTAATGAAATAGCCAGTAACATTCTTCCCCTCAAAGAATTCAACCGTAATACCCGTTCTTCTAGCAATGTTCATCAGTTTACCCTTGAGTCCAATTTCGGACGTACTGTAAAGTACAGAGATTTTTTCTTAAGTCCCACTTCATGAATGTGCAGACATTCAAAACCAATGTGCACCGGTAACTCGTTTCTAATTCTATCCTCCCTTCCTAACTATTCGCACTGTGTTTAATCATTCTAAGGGTATTCATATCCCCTTGAGTGCGCGCACAATATAAGATAAAAGGTATTTGAACGCGTGGAATATTTTGAAAGATTGACAGTTCAGCGGCCATAAGGGGACGTTCACATTGTCATTTTTTTGACGATTTATTTTGACATCTTAGGCGAGTTCAGAAACTTTGTTTTGCTATCAGCTCAAATTTTTGCAGAATTTCCGGAAAAAATAAGCAACTAACTTGCTTCTTATTACCCTACTGACAGCTTCGAGCAACAACAGCTACAAGTTGATCTGAATTTCTAACAACACTGTTCCACTATCTAGGTAAAGTGAGCAACTACTATAAGTTGTGTAGTAGGTGGCAGGACTAATTTTTTAAACTCGTTCCCACTCGATGGTTTGAGGAACATAGAAAAGCTACAGTCTTGAAATCGAAAAGAAAAAAACAAATTAATCGATAATTTTTCTGTTTTAATTAATTATTTTATTTAAGCACCCCATCATAAAATAATAACGTCACATATTACAATCATCAGCTTATTATAACACAAAAATAATTCAATCACATGATCCCATTACATTTTTATATTTAGATTTAGGGTTCAATTGCGAGTTATATAATTATCAAAACATGTCAAAATTGCAAAGCTCCAGAAATCCATTTTAATTGTTTTTTTTTTGTTTTCATTAAATTTTATTAATTAAATTAATATCATTATGTAAATATTTTAGGAAATAAATGTGAATTTTTTGAAAAATGATTTTGTGAAGCAGTGCAAAATTTGACAGAATGTATATTATGTATAGAATTTTATATATAAGTTGACTTTTCTCTTTATTTATGTGATTTTTTCTTATAGTTCTAGTATTTTTATTTTTTAATTTATGTAGATTCATAATAGTTATTATTTTGTTTTATAGAAACATTTTCTCTTAAAAAATAGTTAAACCAATTTTTGTATTGTTGTTGAATTTAACTACTTTTACATAATAATAATGACTTATGCGGACGGATGTGTTCAAAGGGTCTTGAAATAATTTTATATATTTGTATTTTAAATATTTTTATTTTTATTTTATCTAAAAAGAAATAATTAAATAGTTAATAATATTATGACAAGATTGAAAATAGTATCCTAAGTAAAATAAAATACAATATAAATATTGTAAAGAATATTAGAATAATGGATTAACTTTGGCAAAAAGTATCCTAAATGTAATACAAAAAACAAAAAAAAAATGAAGGAAGAAATTTAAATTTAAAATAAAATTCAACAAAAAATAATAAAGAAGTAAAAGGGGAAGGGGGAGAATAGAGGCAGAACAACCCATCACCGTGAGTGGATTTAATTTTTATTAACCATTTTAATACTATGGGACATTATGAGGAATAATAAAATTAATTATATTATTAAATTCCAGAGATGTGCAAGATAAAATTCACTTTTTCTATAACATCTCTGCGATATTAGTAGGCAATGGTAAAATGTTTATTGCCTAGTAATATCTATATTTAATGCTTAGAACTAAATTTTTGTATAGGGTACTGTATTATTTATCGTCATCTTTCGTGGATTGTTTTTTTTTTTTACAGTAAAGATTCCTGTGGATATACTTAAGTATGAAAGTTAAACTTTCAAGTGTATATCCAGGACATTATGTTCTTATTTATGACGTGTGTTCGTTGTTATTCAATTGAGATAAATTTTGGAATATCCTTTTTCAGCTTAGAGCAGAGATTTTAGGATAAATTGTTTTTAGCATATGCACCAAATTGTTTGTAAAATTTTGAAAATCTAGATAAAATTATAGGACTTCTTCCTACAATCTAGTAGTAATTCGTTTCAAGTAGAATTAAAAAAAAACCTTAATTATTACAACATTATGGTGACTATCTAACTGCTATGGCTGAAAGCTGTATTCGTGTATGGTCCACTGTAAATAGAGCTGCCTGAGTTGGAGACAGTTTTTGTTCTTCGACGGGCCATGATGCAAAGGACAGCAGCTACCACGGCTAACATTAGGACAAGACCAGCTATTGCTATGGCAATGGCAAACGTACGTTGTGACACACATAGAGCGTCATCAAGGGTCTGAAAGATACAAAATGTATGGTTAAAAAGATAAGATTCAAACTTATTGGGTACTCTAACTTGTAGATAATATTTACCTTCTCCTTAAAAACAGAATCATCATCGCTTTCTGACACATCGACATTTTCATTAACATAAAGTCCTGAATACACTTCGATTGTAGCCGGCAGACCTTCGTCGTCTTTTCCGTTAGCCTGTCGTTTGGGTCGCTTGGCATTCTCTCCACACGCAGGTGCCTAAATCAAGAAACATTATTTTTTCCATCAAACATTCCATTACCAAAGAGAATTCCTTAAATATTTATTTACCTTTCGACAGTCTGGATCTTCGACTGCGCACAGCCTCACATTGCACTGATAGTACACGGATGCTGTGTAAGGGAATTTGTGTGCTGGGAATGTAACGTTGGCCGCCAACCTGTCACTGGAATACTTAAACTGACCCATTATCTCGTTGTCCATTGGACATCTAAATAAACACAAGAAAACAAAAATCACATGTCACGATGTTCAAACTGTAAACATATTTGTTTTGAATGAATAAATAACATACCCATCTTCGCCGACAAGACGCTGTTCACCCCAACCGAGACCGTCACGTACCAGACAATCGGTCACATGAAGTCCATAGACATCCTGTTTGTCAATGTTGATAACAATCGTCAAGGGGTCACCAATTTTTACATTCTCAGCTATGTGCTTCTCCTCGTTGTAGATTTTCATGTGACAACCGGGCATTGGTAGTTCATTGATGGTATTTTCGTCATCATCTATATTATCCTCGGAGTCACTGAATTTATCCAGTGAACGTCCATAATCACGACGATCACCACCACCAGCAGCAGCGGTTCTTCGATAGGCTTCTGGTTCTTCTTCGTCACTGCGCAATGGTTGGGGATTTTCGGCATATTTTGATATGGAAGCCGATGTACGCCATTTGTTGTTGGTAGCAGCATCGCGACTCTTGTAACGACAACGTACATGATATCCACGTCCCAAATCTGTGACCAGTTTCAAATGCGGTTGGAGGACAATTGTGTTGAAGAATTCAATTCCACCATCGTCCTGAAATTTTACAAAAACAAAAAAAGTAGTAAGTTAGATTGTGATGACTTTATTTTAAATTGATGCATTTATTATCAAAAAAAAAGTAATGATTACATGAGACTGACTTTGATTTAAAAAAAAGTTGTCATTTGACGGGGAAATTATAGTGTTTGGATCGATATTGTTGCGCTTTCGTAGCATTTCAATGCATAAGTTTAAGGTAATAGAGCACTATTTTTTTATAAACCAATAAGAGGTTTCATTTTAAATAACCCACCATTTGGGCAGCAGGTATTTTCGAAGCTGTTATCTTTAAACTTTTGACAAGTGAAAACTATGTTATTGCTAAAAATGTTTACAATTATGGAGTCACAGAATATCTAAATCAATTTTGGGACGTCCGTCGTGACGTCGTAAAGCATTTTGGCCGGATACAGTAAACCTGAAGAAATAGAAGCAGAGCAACAGTGACATCCCAGCTTTATCTATTCTCCGTCGGTCTTTAGAATTAAGCATTTTTCAAACAACATTACTAAATATTTTGCACAAAGACTTAGGTCTAAAAGTTTTAAAAGTTTAGAAACTCGATCACCAGAAATGTGGTACCTTTAATCATCGGTTCCTTGCAATACAGCCGCAAACAAATTTTAAAGAAATGGTGCTGCAACCGAAACAATCATTTCCCAAGTATTGTTTTTTAATTGTTAATCATATACCTTTTGCTTTGAATGGAAGTAGAATTTGATTGAGTTATCTTAAAAAATTATTGTTATTTCTTAATATCGAAATGAGACATCGTATTGGAAAAACATACATTTTTTATTTATTGGAAAAACATACATTTTTTATTTAATTCTAATTCTACATTTCTCGACCGATTCCAAACTATGAACTTAGCCATAACTTGATTTGTTTATTAAGAAAAATTAAACAATTATTGAATAGTCTATTAATAAAGCTAAAAAAGTACTTCTCTTATATAGAAGTTGATTAGAGAGGTCAAAGATAAGAACAACTAAACTAGGCTTCGGGAAGCCTTTTAAGCCATTAACCAATAAGACAGTAAAAACGCGATCATGTTCTGTAGACTTCTTAAAAACCTTGAAATGAAACCATCACATTCTTTTTTCACACCTTTAAAACTTACAAACAAAATTTAGTAAAATAATTTATTTCAAGGTCAGCTGTCTGCTTAGTTATAATAAAATTTCTAAATTAAATTAAAATGAAACGACTTTAAAAATTAAATTCAGTACAATTGTTCTTTGAACTTTATTACAAACATTTTGTTGTTTTTTGACGATTTTATAGGTCACACGATTTACAATTAAAAAACGTTTTATATGTCTGTAAGCAAACCATCTCCAAATAAGTTTGCATTCAAAGTCTCCAGACAAAAATGTAGTGTGTTAGTAATTAAATTAAGTCAGTTCAAGTTTAATGATCCAATAAAATCAAGGCTATCGACTTTAAGCGACACTCGTTAAGCTAACTTAAAGTTTTAACATTCAAAGAAAAAGAAAACAAAAATACTAATAAGTCATTGTTTGTGGGAGTTATAAATACCAAATAAAGTTAAGGTGACTTTTTCTTTAAAGCCAAAGTGTTTAATTTTTTGATTAATTTATGAGAACGAACTTGCTTGAATTTCATGCCAAGTTTGAAAAAAAATAATAATAACGGTTTGCAATTCTTTGCGCCTTTGACATGAAGAAAATTGTTAAGATGTTTTCTTAAATAAACATTTCCAATATAAACATTTTATTTCTAAGAATCCATCTAATCTGTCATCACAATCTAGATAAAAAGAAAAAATATGAATTCCCTTTCAAGAAAGAAAAATACAAAAATAGAAGTTGGCACTATGATGATGGCATAGTTATTATCTGCATTATTCCCCAGTTAGCAAGAAGAGGTACTAACATAAAATAAAATGTGAGCAAGCACAACCTATAAGCAAAAAAGAATGAGTCCAACTCCTGATGATGGTAGCGAGGAAAGATCGTGCAACTGTTGATTGTTATGTTCTGGAATCATACATTCATACATACATATATGTATAATACATATGTATGTAGTATTTTTTCGCGATTAAATCACAATGTCAGTTACAATTAATCAAGTAGTCTTTTCTCTGCTGCTGTCTGTGGATGAAAATAACGTTCTTTTTGATTGTAAGTTATTCTCTTGTATAAACAACACCGTACCTCTGTGAGTGTAGTAAGAAAAGAATTTATGGATGTTCTTCTTTGAATAGGCTCAAATAAAAATGTTATTGTATATTTTTTCTTTTAGTGTCTGAAGCAGAAAGACCGCAAAGCAACCGTACTTCTTCACCTTAAACTACGCATTGAATGCCAACTTGAAGACGAAGATAATCTTGGATACGTGATTGAATTCTTAAACAAAACTACGTTAAAATAAAAAATGCTAATATCGTGTTGGTGATAACCATGTTTTAATGAAGACGGATTCATTATGGAATGAAACCTCTTAGTAGACAAACAGATTTAACAAAACGAAAGAAAAAATAAACGGAAACTATTTGCGATGGGGGAAGTAACAAAGTAATATTATGTTAACAAAAACGGATGCATTAATTAACTCCCTGATGGATGGTGGTTTCGACAGTCAAGAATCTTTGTATGTTACCAATTTACACCCATTTTTATTCATACAAGACTGTTGGTGGGTTTTGAATTCCATGAACCACAAAATTCGTTTAGTTTATCTTAGTCAGATTTAATGCAAACAAAAGAGCTGTTGTCCGAACCTTGTTTTAGTTTTCGTATGAAACAAAAATTCTAGTATCCTATTTAATGACTTATTACACATATTTTTGTGTATTTTGTATGCGTATGCTTATTCTTAACTGATATTGGACAGAGTGAAACACCTTAGTGGTGTGGTGGGGGTCACTCTTTAACAAAATGGACAACGAGAGCTAAATAATACCATAACAATTATACAAAAACACAACAACTACGTGAGTTCCTGTTGATTGGAAAACTCCCTCAGGAATAAAAGATTAATTAATTTACAAACTAAAACAATTTGCAATTTTTGATGTGTCTTGAATTATTATTCATACCTAACTACCTTGTCATCAAGAAGAGTCTTCTAACACCCTCAATTGCAAGGTACGAATGACGTAGACAAAGTATCCACTGCCTACATTTATAATAATACGTCCGGTTAATGTTGGTTATGTAATTAATTTATTAGAATTACTTCGATGACATTTTCAATAGAATTATTGTACACTCGTATTATAGTTAGGTATAGGTATTATAAATGAATTATTATTCAGAAGATGTCTTTATAGTTGGTTGTTATTTTTTTTTGCAGTTTTCTAATGGAATATTTATGATTACGTCAAAATATGTTTTCACTGACATATTGATATGTATTAAGTATAGAAGAAGTTGGTGTTGATATTAATAAAAGAGAGTAAGTTAATTATCGAGTTGTTTTCTACGTAATGCAATAAACGCTAGTTTCTGTTGAAAAATGTGTTTTTTTAGGAAATTAAAATGTTTTTTTTTTTTTTTTTTTTTTTTTTTAAGTAATTTTAATGAAACTACAATTTATTCCTTTTACAATTATTTATTTCACTACAAATTTATTGTTTTTCTTGGAAGCTGTTAAGAACTTATAAAAGGAGCTGTCCACAATAATTATTAACTACATTTTCCCAGAGCTTTGTGGAATTTAATATCTATTTTTTTTTAGATTTATAAAGTTTTTTTGTATAAATAAACAGGGTTATCCATTTTGCGGTTTCAAAAGTAAACGTAAAAAAGAGGGTGGGATCCGACCCACACTGATAACTTCCCATCCCTTCCGTCGATTTGTCTTGCTTAAAAGTTTGTCTATATGTATCAATTTTTACCAAATTTGCGTACTATTTTTTGTAGATTTTATTTTTTTATAAAAAAACGGGCTGTTGGATTTTTATAAAAAAATTACTGAATATCGAAAACAATATTTTCTGTGAAATAAAATAATTTTGAAGACAATATCTACTTTTAATTTTTGAAAAGCTATTTGAGTCGAAAGTAAATTTTTACCATTTTTAGTATTGTTTTTTTTTTAGGTTTTCATATTTTGTAAAAAAACTTCCAATTCAATTTTTCTCAAAATTTTATCGAATGTTGAAAGCAATATTTCTTATAAGTTAAAATTAGTAAGAAGCCATTATCTCAAAATTTTGAAAAGATATTTGAGTCGAAAATCAATTTTTACCAACTTTTATAATTTTTATTTTTTAGGTTTTTATTTTTTGTAAAAAAACTGTCAATTCGATTTTTTTCAAAATTTGTCCTTATGTTGACAACAATATTTCTTATAAGTTAAAATTAGTTAGAAGCCATTATCTCAAATTTTTTAAAAGATATTTAAGTCAAAAATCAATTTTTACCAACTTTTGTTAAATTTTTGTTCGGTTTTTAATTTTTTGTAAAAAAAACTATCAATTCGATTTTTTTCAAAATTTTACTGAATATTGACAACAACATTTTTTGAAAGATAAAAGTAGTTTTATGCCAATATCTCAAAGTTTTGAAAAGATATTTGAGTCGAAATTCTGTTTTTACCAACTTTAATAATGTTTTTTTTGGTTTTTATTTTTAATAAAAAAAAAACTGTCTATTCGATTTTTCTCAAAATTTTACCAGATGTTGAAAACCTTATTCTTCGTTGCACAAAATTGTTTTTGAGATAAAATCATATTTAAGTCGTAAGATTTTCGAGGTGACAAATTTTTTTTTTTTCAGTTTTTTTTTGATTTATAAAAAACCGTTAATTGGATTACAGTAAATAATATGAAATTTAATTCAAGTCTCTAGTGTTATTGGTTCGTGAGATATTTAGGGTTAACCAAAATTTTCACCTTTTTTTTAAACTGCTATGGTAAAAAAACCACCCACGCAATTTTCTTGAGAGCCCTTTCTGCATCTTTCTGCCTTATTATCTGTATAACAAAATTTATTTGAAGTCGATATCTCTTCTGGTTCTTGGGCTATGGACGACAAAAAAACTTACCGAACGTACGGACGTACGAACGTACGCACACACACACGCACAGACATCTCTCTAAAAATCTTTTATTTCGACTCTAGGGACCTTGAAACGTCGAGAAATGTCAAAATTTTCAATTTGACAAATCGGACAGATTACAATAACTTCCTATGGGAAGTTAATAACCACCAAGCTAATTGTATAAACACGGTCTTCCGCGTAGCCCCACAAAAAAAGTCCAACAGTGTCAAATCGCATGATCTTGGTAGCCAATTGATATCGCCACGGCGAGAAATTACGCGGCCAGGAAATGTCTCTTGCAATAAAGCCATATTCGCTCGAGTTGAGTGACATGTGGCACAGTCTTGTTGAAACCACATATTCTCCAAGTCGTATTCTTCAATAGCAGGCAAAGCAAAGACCATAACGCTCCGAATTGACGGTGACAGTGGTTCCATCGTCGTTTTTGAAGAAACAAGGTCCCACCATACCTCTGGAGCAAAGAGAGCACCAAACAGTGACTTTTTGTGGATGCAATGGCCTCTCTTTAATTACTTGAGGATTCTCAGAACCCCAAATAAAATATCTGTAACTATTTAAGTGTCTTCAAATTTCTTTACAATTTTGGCAATTGCTTGCGTAGTTGGACTATTATTTAAACCAGAATATGATATTAAAGCACGATATGTGGCTGTGGCAGAATCACCATTTTTGTAGTAGGTTTTAACAATTTGTATGCGTTCAGCGACCTTCAACTGAAAACAAAAAAAATGGTCTAACAACTTAATTTGGCAGATGTGGAATTCCAGCCCTATACTTTTGAAACCGCAAAATGGATAACCCATTATAAGGATGAGGACCTTATTAAAAACAATTTGATTCAAAAGATCCCAAAAAATTTAATTTGGTTCATAATCGGTTTGTTTTCAAACCAAACCTAACTTTTTAAAAATTTACTAGTGTGACCAAATACTTGGAAATGCTTCGTTGAATTTAGTAGAATTTTATATAATAAAGCCCCGTAATAGTTCTGTTTTTTTGTATTTCCTACATATTCCAGTAAATTCAATAGACTATTATGGAATATATTTTTAATGTTAGATACCTAATGTTTAAAAATCACGTTAAAACTTAGTGATTAATTTTCCCATAGACTTTTATTTTCTCATATATACATTTAATGAGCAAACAAAGCAATCTTAATATTCACCTCTTAAAAGAAGAAGATTCACCTGTGAATAATTGTCATTATTTATTATTATATACATTTCTATACTTCACTTAACTGACCATCATACATTGTTTAATGTTTAATCGTTGTATATCTTCAGCCAACCACGAAGAAAATAATAAACTTTGTTTACCATTATTTGCTTAGCTGAGAATCTGAGAAGATAAGTGGTTTCCTGACTTAAAATAGCAAAATAAGTACATATAAATCTTTTCAAAAGGTTTTATTATTATGCACATTTATTATAATTTGCATTTTTTGAACATACTCGTATATGTACATTTAATAAGTGTATGTGATATAAAAGCAAACAAAGTTAAGTTTCTTTGCGTTGATGAATGATGATGAAGATACATAAATAATAAACAATTGATAAGTAGGAAGATGAAACTCAAGACATTTCATATACTTTAAGCAAATAGAGTTTACTGGCATCAAATAAAAATAACAATAACAACAACAATGACTATGAGTGACATTGGAGTTAACTATACAATGTACATGTCTACATTTATAAAATATGAAACTCCCTCATTATTATCGTTCACGCATCATCGACCATGAAATTTCCTATATAGATTCATATATGAAAATTGTCAAGGTTATCGACTTTCCGACAGTGTAGCGTGTCCACCTATAACACGTTCGGTCTTCACGTTGCTCGTCGTCGTCGTAGTTAACGTAGGTGGAACAAAACTATATTAAGAGTGAGATTGTGTACCTACCTATGATACACGTTCACAGTCATTGAGTATTGTTGTCTTACCTTTTTGGTTTAATTTCCATGAATAAAGGCTACGAATACCCATAACAATTTGCACCTGGTACGTAGCATGAATATGAGTTAATAATCAATATATTTTTTTTTTTTAATTATCACGGATTCAATTGAATAAGGGTTATTTGTTATGGTTTAAGAAGTTTCATTGCAAACGTTATATGAGCGATTTCTCAATTGAATTCTCTATTAACATAGATACGAGTATACAGGCTGGAAACAAAATGTCGGAATCTGTACCATTCTTCATTTTAAAATGTATTTCTTTTTTGAAAAAATAATTGTATATTCCATTTTAAAACCGATGCTCAAGAAAACAAATTGGACCTCACGTTGGGCGCCATCAGTAATGAGCCAAAAAAGTTACCTATGGTTCAACAACGTTAGAACTTTTAAATATAGTATTAAGAGAATTTTAAGACGGATTATTTTGGCCGTACATTGGCAACGAACTGGGTTCGTAACAGGTGGCGCCCAACATGAGGCCAAATTTGTTTTCCACGTCAGTGATGAATTTTTGCACAGCAACCTGGGTCCCAATTTGTTTTTCTTGAACTGAAGTACTAAATTATGTAGGTATGTTCATCAAATTTAAAAAGTGAACAATTGAGGCGCAAATACAAAATACACATACAAATACAAATACCCGAGTGGGAAATAAAGTCGAAATTTAATTTGGGCCCTAAGTCCCACCCAAGTAAGAACTAAGTCCCAAATTTGTTTGTTAAAAATGGGACATTGTCCCCAAATTTTTGCAGAGCCAAAAAAGAATATAAAGTTTTTGTATTTCAATACAATGAACAATAATTTTTTGATGCGGTGATAGTACAAAAATTAGGAAAAACAAAAAAGTTTATTTTCAACATTATTTGCGGGATATCAGGATTTTAACTCCCTTTTTCGGGGTCACACCCGCTCACGCAACTCCGTTGCTCCGCTTACGGTATGTAAAGTCGCCAGGCAGGCGCCAATATCAACAGCTTTTTTGAATAAAAGCATTTGTGGGTGGCCCGCTTCGCGGGATCTCAGGATTTAAACTCCACAAAACAAAGTCTTGTGGTATTGAAGTGCTCCAAGTTTTGTCATTTGGTGATTCTTATTAAGTGGGACATTAGCCCCAACATTTTTATTTGGGGCTTCGGTCTTACTTGGGTGGGACTTAAGGCCCAAATTCAATTTCGGTTTTATGTCCCACCGAAGTGAGACATAAGCCCCAAAAAAGAAAGTTGGGCGTTATGTCCCTGGGCCCTATGTCCCTGCGCCAACAATTGATAACTTTGTAAACCCTTAACATTTGATCTATCGAACATATTTTGATGGTTATTCATTCAATAATCCATAATTTAATCATTTATTTCTGTTATATGACTATAAAAACATTGAAATTTGCATTTAACCACATTTTGTGTTTTAGGCCAAGTTCAATTTTAACTATATTAAATTCAATTGTACTAAGTGTACTTGGAATAATATTTATTATAATTTCAATAAACATGAAGCTTAAACATGCAACAATGATTATTGTCGTTAAATTACTGTGACCTCTATGGTCATCACATTACCTTTTTAAATAATTTAACTTCTTTATTTTGTTGTTGTATTATAAGAATACTTCTGAAAATGCTTTATGAAGATGAAGATGAAGATGATGTTCATGTTGTTTTTATTATAAAAAATAAGTAGAAAAACTTAACAAGCTGTCAAGTGAAACAAAGAAGGTTCTCTATTAATGGTTTTGCTTGGCCACCATATCAAGGTACACTGACCGCTGCTGGCTGTATAATGTGATGTTTGATCTAAGATTATACCTTGATTGTCCAACTTGTAGACACGAGTTCTAAAAGATTATCCATTGTTAAATTAGCGGCACCTTAGTTCATTAATTATAGTATTTAAATATTTTCAAATTTATGAAACATTCTCATCTTTCACACCTGATAGCTAAATATTGAAGTTCAAATACCTTAGTTAACCTTCTAGATTTACCAAAAAATACATATGTATATACTCAGCCGATAGCCATGAGTGCCCACAACTTTAGCAATAGAAGATAAACCCTATATCATCATTAGCTCACCATCACATCACAAAGATGTGTTCATCGTTCATGTAAAGATGTAAAGATCAACCAAACACCATCCACACACCACGATAGCAAAAAACGATTAATTACCTCGCCTAGCTCCAAATCAGAAAGATCCCACACAAAATATAGATAGATTCAACCTGTCGAAGAATCACCTGAGAATCGTCAATATTTATGAACACCTTTCAGAATACCTAACTCCCCGCCTCCGTCTAATGGAAATGCCATTTCGATGCGGTTGGATGAAACATAGATAAAGTATCTCTATAGTCATTGTTGCATTGTTTTTGTTTTATTGGAAATTCTATTCGAATGTTTTGGTGTCGATTTTCGCAATTGGCAGTCGGCAGAGGAAAGATAAATCGAGCAAAACTATCTATCCGAATCAGATCGTCAATGCAACACCTCTGTTATATCTTTTTGCCTCTTATATCGCATCGCACATCGCATCATTTCAAAAAAATTGCTTAATACAATGTGCAGTCGCAGTCCTTTGCTTGATGCGTAATTCAATCTAATGGTGTTTATTTCTAAATCATAACTCGGGAGAAGACTCAACGAACAGGGCTGTCGTATAAAGAGCACGGAGTTTTTAGGAGCATTAAAATTATTAAAAAATGTTTTAAACATAATGATTGATACTCTTTTTTCAAAAAAGGTATATAATATAGTTTTCCAGAATCCGAGAGAATCAGTTTTGCCTGCTAAATTTGGAAATCAAGCCTAAAATTTTATTTGTTAAAAGTCAAATACGTATTTCTATAGAAATGGACAACGGTTGCAGGCAAATTTTCTGATTGTATGAAATGCATGGAATAAAATATAACAACAATTAAGAATAAAGTAACAATTTTCTCTTAAAAAAACCTATACTCCTTCGACAGCCCTGATTTTTGTAAACGATCTTTTTGAGTATCTCTCTGATGAAGCATGCATAATGCATAACATAAATCATATCGAGTTTTCATCTGAAATTGCCTTATTGGGGTAGGAGAAGTGCTATAGCTGAGATTTTGGGTGTGCAATCTTTTTGAAGTGAAGCGACAACGACGCAAGCTATATGACCGACATAAAGTGCAAAACAATCAACATATTACAAGTGGCGTAACGCATGTGTTGTGATATGTAAGTGACGTGGTTGCAGTCAGGTGTCAAAGCAGAATATGTTATGAAAATTATATGACACAGAAACGAATATAAAATAAATAATTTAAAGAAACATATTATATTGTTCCAAATTATTATATAAGACTTATTTTGTTTGTGCCGAATTTTAAAATGTATACCTTTTGAATTTCATAGTTTCCGTCAAGAAAATGAAATCTTTTTTTTTTATTGACGTGTAGAAAGGACTTTGAAAACATTTAAAAGTTTTTTTGACGTTTAAAAACATTTTAGTTGGTCTAAAGCATTTCGCAAAAACATTATGCTGTTCACTTAAATATATTTGTATTCTTAAATATTTTACAAAATTGGTACGATTTAAAAAAAAAATTTATAAGATTTTGAACTCGAACATTTTAATAAAAAAAATGAAGTACTTAATGTTCAAAAATTATATGATACTTTTCCAATAGGGACGAGTTGATTTTGACAGTGCGAGTCTTTTCAAGTCAACTATCTAACGCTTGGTGGCCAAATTCCGCTGTTTATTGTAATGGGTCCGATTTGTCAAATTGAAAATTTTGACATTTATCGACGTTTCAAGGTCCCTAGAGTCGAAATAAAAGATTTTTAGAAAGATATCTGTGCGTGCGTGTGTACGGTACGTACGTTCGTACGTCTGTACGTTCACGAGGTTTTTTTCGTCTTCCATAGCTCAAGTACCAGAAGAGATATCGACTTCAAATAAATTTTGTTATACAGATAATAAGGCAGAAAGATGCAGAAAGGGCTCTCAAGAAAATTGCGTTTGTGGTTTTTTTACCATAACAGTTTAAAAAAAAGGTGAAAATTTTGGTTAATCCTAAATATATCATGAACCAATGACGCTAGAGACTTGAATTAAATTGTATATTATATATTGTAACGTAATACAAAACAAGTATATTTTTGGAAAAAAATCCAATTAGCGTTTTTTTTTATAAATCAAAAAAACTGAAAAAAAAATTTGTCACCTCGAAAATTTTACGACCAAAATATGATTCCATCTCAAAAACAATTTTGTGCAACGAAGAATAATGTTTTTGACATCTGATAAAATTTTGAGAAAAATCTAATTGACAATTTTTTTTACAATAAATAAAAACCTAAAAAAAAACAATATTAAAACTTGGTAAAAATTTACTTTCGACTCAAAAAGCTTTTCAAAAATTAAAAATATTGGCTTATTTTATTTCACAGAAAATATTGTTTTCGATATTCAGTAATTTTTTTTTATAAAAATCCAACAGTCCGTTTTCTCATAAAAAAATAAAATCTACAAAAAATAGTACGCAAATTTTGTAAAAATTGATACATATAGACAAACTTTTAAGCAAGACAAATCGACAGAAGGGATGGGAAGTTGTCAGTGTGGGTCGCATCCCAGCCTCTTTTTGGATTTGGAAGTTGATACCAATTTTAGTTGAAAAATCATCTTTTGCGATGAGGCCCATTTTTGGATGAATATGCATTACTGCCGGACGACAACAATGCACACGAAATTCATAAGGTGTGAATTTTGGGAATTTTTAAAATCGTTCAGTATTTCTTCGAAAATGATGCTGGCCAGCCCATCACCGTCAACGGTGATCGCTACAGGATGATCACCATCTTTTGTAGCCTGCATTGGATGATATGGACACCGAAGACATATTGCTTCAACAGGATAGCGCTACGTGACACACAGTTCAAGACCACCAAGATCGTTTGAACAATAAGCTGAAAATCACTGCTGCCCACAAAGACAATACAATCGATGCCATCAGTCAAATTCAGGCTTAGTTATGTGCCAAATTCATCCAAAACTGAATGCTCACCACTTAACTATGAAAAATGATATTTTCGATAACTCGTTATATTTTCAAAAAATCCAATCGATAATTTTTCTTACAAACAATTAAAACCTTCACAAAATTTTGCTACGAATTCGTCAAAATAATTTTTCTACTGAATTGTCTTCAAAACAATTCAAGAGATTGACTTCTAAACTACTTTATTTTAAATAAAATATTATTTTTAACATTTATTACAATTTAAGTGAAATAAAATTGATATTCTTTCACAAACAAAAAAATTACCAGAAGTGTCTCGGAAATTCCTTAAACTTTAATTTATTATTAATTGCATGGTTTTCGAAGTTCAGTAAGGATTGCATCCCGTGTTCTTTTATAGTTTTACTTATTCAACTGTAATTAGCCTTGAATATTTAACACTTTTTAAATAAGAAATAAACCAACGTTTTGATGTTAGTTGATCAAACGAAAGAAATACTTTTATGTTATTTAGAAAAGCAAATTGAGCTTTCATTATTATAATTATTTCAGTATGGCCTAAATTCACCATTCGATTTTTGCTAAATTGGTAGATAATAAGTTAACTCCACTTCAAAGTTGAAAAATCCTAAATATATCATGAACCAATGACGCTAGAGACTTGAATTAAATTGTATATTATATATTGTAACGTAATACAAAACAAGTATATTTTTGGAAAAAAATCCAATTAGCGTTTTTTTTTATAAATCAAAAAAACTGAAAAAAAAATTTGTCACCTCGAAAATTTTACGACCAAAATATGATTCCATCTCAAAAACAATTTTGTGCAACGAAGAATAATGTTTTTGACATCTGATAAAATTTTGAGAAAAATCTAATTGACAATTTTTTTTACAATAAATAAAAACCTAAAAAAAAACAATATTAAAACTTGGTAAAAATTTACTTTCGACTCAAAAAGCTTTTCAAAAATTAAAAATATTGGCTTATTTTATTTCACAGAAAATATTGTTTTCGATATTCAGTAATTTTTTTTTATAAAAATCCAACAGTCCGTTTTCTCATAAAAAAATAAAATCTACAAAAAATAGTACGCAAATTTTGTAAAAATTGATACATATAGACAAACTTTTAAGCAAGACAAATCGACAGAAGGGATGGGAAGTTGTCAGTGTGGGTCGCATCCCAGCCTCTTTTTGGATTTGGAAGTTGATACCAATTTTAGTTGAAAAATCATCTTTTGCGATGAGGCCCATTTTTGGATGAATATGCATTACTGCCGGACGACAACAATGCACACGAAATTCATAAGGTGTGAATTTTGGGAATTTTTAAAATCGTTCAGTATTTCTTCGAAAATGATGCTGGCCAGCCCATCACCGTCAACGGTGATCGCTACAGGATGATCACCATCTTTTGTAGCCTGCATTGGATGATATGGACACCGAAGACATATTGCTTCAACAGGATAGCGCTACGTGACACACAGTTCAAGACCACCAAGATCGTTTGAACAATAAGCTGAAAATCACTGCTGCCCACAAAGACAATACAATCGATGCCATCAGTCAAATTCAGGCTTAGTTATGTGCCAAATTCATCCAAAACTGAATGCTCACCACTTAACTATGAAAAATGATATTTTCGATAACTCGTTATATTTTCAAAAAATCCAATCGATAATTTTTCTTACAAACAATTAAAACCTTCACAAAATTTTGCTACGAATTCGTCAAAATAATTTTTCTACTGAATTGTCTTCAAAACAATTCAAGAGATTGACTTCTAAACTACTTTATTTTAAATAAAATATTATTTTTAACATTTATTACAATTTAAGTGAAATAAAATTGATATTCTTTCACAAACAAAAAAATTACCAGAAGTGTCTCGGAAATTCCTTAAACTTTAATTTATTATTAATTGCATGGTTTTCGAAGTTCAGTAAGGATTGCATCCCGTGTTCTTTTATAGTTTTACTTATTCAACTGTAATTAGCCTTGAATATTTAACACTTTTTAAATAAGAAATAAACCAACGTTTTGATGTTAGTTGATCAAACGAAAGAAATACTTTTATGTTATTTAGAAAAGCAAATTGAGCTTTCATTATTATAATTATTTCAGTATGGCCTAAATTCACCATTCGATTTTTGCTAAATTGGTAGATAATAAGTTAACTCCACTTCAAAGTTGAAAAACCTTGAACTTATTATAAGTAATGAATTGTAAAATCAGTCCTCCTTTCCCAACCTCAATTCGTAATGGTCAGTTGTTCTCCTCGGGAGTGCGTGCTTCTTTGGTGATTTAACTTGACTTACACTCCACGTTTCTTGTATGAGACTTAATACATTTTAAAATCTGTGAGCCCGTGTTCAAATAATATTAATGTGCACTTTAGATGGTTTCTATTAAAACAGTTTTTTTTTTGGTATGCCCGTAAACCTTACAATTAAAAAGCCATCCAATCTTCCAACACAAATTTTGAGGCCCTGAAGACAAGTTGTCTTAGGCCATAAGAATTTATGTTTTAAATATATTTATTGTAAAATGGAAAATCCATCGGATCCAGGGTGTATTCAAGTGAATATAAGGCATTAGTACCTCACCTCAAGCATAGCTATTTCTGCAGAAATCTTCGCTGTTGTTTCTTCGAAAAATAAACAAATCGTTTCTCGGGATATTTGTAAATTGCTTTTCGATGACGCCATATTTACAACAAGTTTCAGAAGTGCTTCTAGGTATTTTCAAAAAAAGGAAGATACACAATTTAGACATAAGAATTCCAAATAAATGTACAACCAGGACCTCAACTATGTGAGAAGTCCGACTCTTAAGGTATTAATAAGCAAACACGTCTTGTTTGCGTTTGCATTTGCAGCTTGGGGCATATTATGAGATCATCATCGTCATAAAATGAGTGGCCTCAGCAAAATGAGTAAATACTTCGGGTAGCTATAAAGCTGATGCTAAAACATGCAACTTCATTAAGCATGCTAACAATTTATTTACTTATTTTTATTTTTCTCTACTGATTTGATAATAATGATTTATGCTTTGGCGGTGTGACTGTGCATCTTTCATATTTTATGAAATTGCAAATTATTTCTTAGTTAGAGCTCTGTGTGTCTATATAATGTCTGTGACTAAAGATGATGATAATCATATTAATTGCTAATGAAATAAACATTAAGATTGTGTACCTAGTTTTTGATTTACGAACGAGGCTCAAGTACATATAAACAAATGAAGAATCAAGTTTGTATGTGTAAATATGTTTTCCTTTTTTAGAGATCGAAGTTCAGTGTCAATTTTAGCACTTCAAGTTTACTTTAAACATTATCGTGATAATAATTAAAAAATGATTTTTGTTTTTTGAAGATGTTCGAATATTTTAAGTAAAATTCAATATACCCAGTGATAGAAATGATAGTAATAATAGATATAAAATTACGTAATAAATTAAAATCTATTTATAATATTATCGATTAGATCATATTTAATAAAGTAATGAAGCTTAATGATGAGATGTGAGAAGTGATAAATGACAGATGTCATATTGATTGACACTAAAAAATAAACAATAGGTAAAGTTTATGGAAATAATATGAATACGTAGCTTTGGAATATAAAGATATGATCATTTTTTCTAGAAGTTTTAGTGTACCAGTAAATAGAAGTTTTTGATTTATGATAGTGGTCATTTAAAATATAAATGTTTTTATAACCAATTTAAAAAAAATATATGTATTTAGTTATATATTTTGGAAGCCATCATATTTCTTTGAAACACACGTTTAATGAAGCCGACAATACTTCCCTCGAAGCATCCGACAATCCATGATGAGTCTCAATGTTTGCGTATGTCTCATTGAAAAAGAGACATACATTTGAAACTTTACCAAAAATCAGAATTTTCATTTGTAAAACGGTATCGATTTGTATTTCCGGATAAATTATTTCGAAATATAAAGGGTGTCCAAAATTTATGCATAACTAACATTTTTCGCCAAAATATAACAATATGGCAGATAACATTTCAGGGTAATTAAAAAATGCTCATTGTTGAGCATTACTTCTTTAAAGTAGATAACTTATGACAAAGCTCATTTTCATATTTACGTTTCGTTAATCATAAAAGTGTTCGCATTTGGGATTTAGAAAACCTACGTAATTATTAAAAAACAAATGCATTAAGTACGTGTCACTGTTTGGTGCAGATTTTAGATTGGAGGTATTATCGGATCATAAAATAAGGTTCCACATTCCATACACCCAGAAACACAATTGAATTAAATGAATTAAATGGTTAGTTTTTTGAACTGACTGGACAATTTTCGGTCTTTTTTGTGTATACATTCAAGCATGGATAAGCACCCCATCTTAAATACCCCTCTTTCATGGGGTCTAATGCTGGCTCTTCAGTTATTAAAACACGCTTACTTGAAATATGCTCCTATCTTTATAACGGGTTATCCATTTTGCAGTTTAAAAAGAATAGGACTGGAGTTCAACATCTTTTAAACTAAGTTGTTAAACCAATTTTGTTTCTAGTTGAAAGTCTGACATTTACGAAAATGGATCGCTTAACTATTGCACAACTCATATTGCCGAAGACCCGAAATTGTCGATTCATCGTAGTTCTCAGGAACAAGGACTGTCTTACGGCACATTATGGCTTATTAACTTCCCATAGGAAGTTATTGTAATCGATCCGATTCGTCGAATTGAAAATTTTGACATTTCTCAACGTTTCAAGGTCCCTAGAGTCGAAATAAAAGATTTTTAGAGAGATGTCTGTGCATGCGTGTGTACGAACGTTCGTACGTCCGTACGTTCGCGACGTTTTTTTTCGTCGTCCTTAGCTCAAGAACCAGTGGAGATATCGACTTTAAATAAATTTTATTATACAGATAATAATGCAGAAAGATGCAGAAAGGACTCTGAAAAAATTTCGTGGTAGTTTTTTTAACATAGCAATTTAAAAAAAAGGTGAACATTTTGAGTAACCCTAAATATGTCACGAACCAATAACGCTAGAGACTTGAATTAAATTTTATATTATATATTGTAACGAAATACCAAGCAAATATATTTTTGGAAAAAATTCCAATTAACGGTTTTTTTATAAATCAAAAAAAACTATAAAAAATTTTAGTCACCTCTAAAATTGTACGAAAAAAAAAAGATTTTATCTCCAAAACAATTGTGTGCAACGAAGAATAACGTTTTTTACATTTTTTAAAATTTTGAGAAAAATCGAATTTACAGTTTTTTTACAAAAAATACAAACCTAAAACAAAAAATTAATAAAAGTTAGTAAAAATTAATTTTCGACTCAAATAACTTTTCAAAAATTTGAGACATTGTCCTTAAGCTAATTTTATTTTTTAGAAAATATTGTTTTCAACATTTAGTAACATTTTGAGAAAAATCGAATTGACAGTTTTTTTTTTTAATTAAGAACAAGAAAAGTTGGTAAAAATTGAATTTAGACTTTAATATATTTTCAAAACTCTGAGATATTGGCCTTAAATTAATTTTATCTTGTGAAAAAAATTGTTTTCAACATTCAGTAAAATTTTGACAAAAATTGAATTAACAATTTTCTTACAAAAAATAAAAACCTAAAAACAATTAATAAAAGTTGGTAAAAACAGATTTTCGACTCAATTATCTTTTTTTAAAATTAAAAATATTAGCTTCAAACTAATTTTATCTTATAAGAAATATTAATATGAACATTCGATAAAATTTTGAGAAAAATCAAACTGACAGTTTTAAAAAAAAAAATAAATACCTTAAAAACCATTACTAAAAGTTCGTAAAAATTGATTTTCGCCTGAAATATCTTTTTTTTAAATTAAAAATATTGGCTTCAAACTAATTTTACTCACAGGAAATATGATTTTTAACATTCATTAAATTTTTCATTCAAATCCAACAGTCAGTTTTTTCATAAAAAAAAATAAAATCTACAAAAAATAGTACGCAAATTTGGTAAAAAATGATGTTCGGTTCTCGATAGCTCGTGAAAAATAGAAGGTTTAGACTTCAAATTCATTTCATTCATCCAATTTGTATTTGTTTATTTGAGAAATAAAAACTTTTAAGAAATACTATACTAAGATTGCTAAAAATTGGTTTTCGAATAAAAATCTCGTTAACCAAAATAGATTTTGAAATCAAACTATTTCATCATATACAAAATGTTGTTGCTGATTTTTAAATGTTTTAGAATAATTTAATTAATAACTTTTTAAACAAAATACGAAAACCTACAAACCTTTTAAGCAAGACAAATCGACAGACGGGATGGGAAGTTATCAGTGTGGGTCGCATTCCAGCCTCTTTTTTGCATTTGGATCTACACCTACTCACACAACAACTGAAGCCAGCCGACCATTTACAACGTATAAACGTAAAATAGGTGCTTGAACAACAGGCTGTGGACGGCGGTTTTTCGAACAAAATTTTCTTCAGCTATGACTTTGTTAATAAATAAAGTTGTCTTATTTGGGGTTCTGAGAATTCTCAAGTAAATGAAGAGAGGCCATTACATCTACAAAACGTCACTGTTTGGTTTACTAGTTGGTCCGGAGGTGTGATTGGACCTTATACTTCTTCGAAAACGACGATGCTACGACTGTCACCGTCAATTCGGAGCATTATGGTCATATAATAACCAATTTGTTTTTGCCTGCTATTGAAGAATACGACTTCGAGAATATGTGGTTTCAACAAGACGGTGCCGCATGAAACTCAACTCGAGGGAATATGGCTTTACTGCAAGTGACATTTCCTGACCGCGTAATTTCTCGGCGTGGTGGATTTTTTTTTGTGGGGCTATGCAAAAGACCGTGTTTAAACTTTTAACTCTTGAGCACTTAAAACCCAACATTCGTGAAGTTATGGCTGAGTTACCTCCCAATATGTGTCAAAAAGTCGTCGAAAATTACCTGAAAAGAATCGATGCTTGCAACAATTCGCGTGGGGGTCATTTAAATGATGTATAGTGTTTCACACTTAATGTCAACGTTCAAACTTTATATTAAAAAAAGATATAACATGAAAAAAATATTTTATATGTGTTTTATTCATGTTTACTTTTGAAACCGCAAAATGGATAACCCTGTATTTGTAAACATAGTCTTTTGGATAAAGGAGCAAGCTCGTGCAATCCATTCGTGCACTTTATTTCTATTGTAAGACATTCACTTTAATTATATGAACATTTTGATGTTAGAAAAGATGCATAAAAGATTGCTTTGGCCATCTCTAAAATTTGTATAGCTTCTTATTTTATTCCGATTATGAAGTTAAATATTGAACTATCAATTTCATCAAAATTTTATCAATATCTTAAAACAGAGTACATACAAACTTGTTGTCAATAATAGTAATCAAATTGAATTATTTTAATTTTTATAGTGAGCTATTAAATTCTTATCTTTTATTTGGGTGACTCCTATAAATATATTTTGTTTAAAAGAAACAATTATTGACGCAGAGTACCATTATGTTCAATTATTAACTATATAAAAAGTATTCGTAATAAAACATATGTAAGTATGATATTTGTTTAACTTCTTCAAAAAATACAAATAAGTCGAAGTGAAACAATAAACAAAACTTCATTGTCGAGGTCGATCAACTAATTTATTATTATGTATGTACATCCAGAAATTACTCATGACGGAAAATATTATTAACAAATAACAATCAATTATTGATTAAAATAAGCAAATAAACAAAAGATAATTATGTTGATATCTGAACTTTTTCCGTTCTGATTAAAAATTATTCATATTTATGACTGTCTATCTTAGTATGAAATTCTAAAGGGTGTTTTTCTTAAAAGTTCTTTAAAATTAAATTAATTTCTTTGCAAATTTTTCGTATAACTTGAACTTGAGTGAAATTTTTCTAAAAAAATTGATTTTATAAAATAAAACTTTTGTTAATTGAAGGCTCATTGAAATATATACCTTAACTTTTACATGATTTTTATTTTGTGAAAGTCTTGTTACAAAAAATAAACACCCATTTAAGTTATTTAATGTTTATGGTGGTGAAATCAGAAACTAAACCTATAGTACACAATGTAAGATTTATCAAATGTAAAACAATACAGAAACAGTGTTGCCAATTTTATTTGATTACTATCTTTTTATTGGAACTTTTAAACTGATAAGAAAGCTCTTTGGAATGAAAACTTAACAACAAAATAAATTTTATCATTATAATCTTATATCGTGTTATGTTTTTGTTTTCAAATAACAGAGTCTTGAAGTGGATACCTGTGTGAAAAAAGTTCCAAAGCTCATTTAGTTAAACATGCTAAATAGAATCTAATTTTCAAAACACTTAAAGAGATAACATTTTTTTAAGAATTTTTGACTGAATCTATAAGATAACACAAATGTTTGCTATAAATATGAGAAATTACAAATCACATTTAATAGTTTATTATAAATATCAGTTATAAGAAAATGATTGCTTCAAAGAGGTTTGTAAATTAGTATATGATTTTACAATTTACAATAAAGTGAAATAATTTTTTGTTTATATTATTTTAAAAGTATTTTAGCATTAATTGCAATCGGTCTTTTTGGTCTTGTGATATCTTGTGATGCACAAATAAAAGTGGAGGGAGCTTGTCCCAATGTTACAGTAATTCCAAATTTCAATGCAACAGCTGTAAGTTTTCTAAATTTTCAATTATATTCAAATAATTATTTAACTTCATAATAAAAATAGTATATGGGATTATGGTATGAATCAGCAAAATATCCAGTAATATTTGAAACAGGTGGTATTTGTGTGACAGCTAATTATACACTTTTGCAAGATGGATCAGTTGAAGTAATCAATTCCCAGAAGAATAAGTAGTAAGTATATAAAATCATATTCATCTTCATTTAATTAGCTGGATTTTCGTTCAGTTTTTTTTTTAATTCATTTATTGCTTAATGAAAAATTTATAAGTTAAGTGAATTTAAAAAAATGAAGAAATTTATGAATCATCAAAATGATTTGCCTCAAGAAAGTATGATTCAAAACTTATAATTTCAATAGAAAAAAAATCCTTATCATAGTTTTTAAAATTAATGTTCAAATGTAATTAATGAACTTTTAATATGCTTTCTAGTTGTTTTGAATAAACTAAATAAATTATTCACTTTATTAATAATAATTTGTATTTTCTTTTCAGTATTCATTTACCAATATCGATTAAAGGAAATGCAGTTGTTGTTGACAATGCCAAATTATTGGTCAATTTTCCTTCCATTCCTGGACCCGGTAAGAATCAAAACATGAAGTTGTAGTTATTAAATTCTTATTATAAATCTATTAGTAAATCGTTATACGAATAATATTATGATTTTGTTTTTTTCTTTCATTTTAGCAAAAACTGGAAGCAATTACTGGGTCCTTGATACAGACTATGTGAACTATAGTGTTGTATTTTCTTGCAGTCAATCTTCATCAACATCTCATACAGGTTTGTGCATCTTTTAATGTTCTAAATTGAATTTTTATAAATTGATTATTTGTTTTTTTTTTATTCTCTAAATTAAGAAGTCTTATGGATCCTGACACGTGCTAAAAATCCATCTGTTCAAACTATTCTTGATGCTGTTAAAGTTATAAGCAAGAATAAGTTATCAGTTGATAATTTGAAAGTAACAAAACAAGAACATTGTTAGTGAAATGTACATTTTTGTATTTTCTAGTGCAAACAAAATTGAAAATACTAAAGTAAAGTCTAAATGATAAAGATTTTGTATAAATAAACATTTATAAAATAATGCATTAAATACAATTTCAAAAAGTGTTTTTGTTTTAGCAAACAGTTTAATGTGATCTTTTCGAAAAATAACGTAGAATAGAGCGTAACAACTCTAAGAGAACCAGGGCTTAGATTCCTGTGTGCGAGTAATATTGTCAGGGATGGAGGAGACCTACAGTTTGTATACCAAATCGAACTAGCTAATTTCAAAAAGCACTTTTCATGACGAGAATTACTCGTAGACGATTTGTCAGTTCCTCGCAAGAAGCAGTATTCGTAAAAAAAACTTTAGGTGGCTTAGACAGGAATTGAACCCAGACCTCTGATATTAAAGCTCTACGCACTAACCATAACGCCACTGGTCTTCTTGGTTGGTGTTTTTTGGTCTAGGAAAACTGGAATCCCTGCTATGGTTTCTTGTTGAAACTTTTGAGTCACAAGTGATAAAGTTATAAGAAAAAGATAGAAACTTATTTAATTAAAACTTCGTAAGTTTGAAACTACCAAAAAGATTTTTTCACTGGTATATGTCTCAAATTTAAAATAAAATACTTATGTCTACTCTACTAAGATTTCACAATGTTGGCTGATTTTGTCAGTTAAAAACTGCCTCAAATGTCTTTAAATAGTGTGAACTTAGTATTATGTGTAACATAGCCAGAAACTTTATTTTCAGCTTAAGTCAAACGCCGGAAGTTTGAAATTGTAAGATGTCATTTTCAAGACATAGCAACATTTCTGACAACTTGTTAACTGTCAGACAAAATCTTCTGCGTTGACGTAAAATCGAATCAAACACAAAATTTGTCAACAGTGTGAACAGACAATTTGTCATTCAAAGGAATTCGGCAAGTGTCGGGTGTGTGGCAGCTATTGTTAGATTTTCCAGTATTGTAAAGTTTGAGAGTCATCAGTACTTAGCTTGACAGGCACTGGATAAACTGCAAAACATAGTTTGATGTCTCATCTTCTGAGTAATTGAGAAAATTCCAAACGGCCCATTTTATGTTTTCTTGGGGTAACTGATTATTTTTGCTAGTGGTTGTAAGGTATGTGACAAACTTAAGTTCAATGATCTTTTTATCCGGGTTTTCGGCCCCCTTATTTTCTTTTTAATCTTCTCCGAGTTATATTTAAAAAAAATATAAATAAGGTCTATTACTCATAAAAAAGCAACTTATTTTACATTGATGGATTAATATTGTTTTTATGTAGTTTTGTGTAGGTATCAAAATATTGTAGCCTACATCAGATTTTTTGATGAACTAATGTGATGTCTCCTATTTTGTATGATGGATGATGATGAAGATAATATATAATCAGCTAGGTTCAAAACTATTAGATATTATATATATAATGTAAAGAAATTAGGGGGTAAACTGAACGTCTTTACTAAACATTTAATTTAAAAAAAGGTAAATATTACGAAAATCTAAAATTACGTGTTTCTAATTGAAACACAACAAATAAGAGTTAAAAAAAATTAAGCATAAGAGGTATGAGAAGAATATAGGAAAACAAGAATTAAGTTAAAAAACTCTTGATTTTATTTACTTAGTTCATGTGTTCGTAAGTTATTCACACCTAATAATAAATAAAACATCAATGTAAATTATATTATTTTATATTGTACCAAACAAATAAACTATGTATTTATTCATTTATGTGAATTATTGTCTTTGAACTCGAGAAAGTTCAATGATCTTTTGATTTTTGCTTGTCCACCTACAAACAGGTAAATTGAAATTTGAAATAATAAAAAAACACAACCCCATGAAAAATGAATGAATCAATCATTTTGGCATAAAAATGTGTGATTTATCCATAAGCTAAGCAAGGTTTTATATGTTCAGAGTATAATAAATCCCACACAGTTCATTAGAAATTCAATCAATTTTGATTCTTGTTAATGTTAATGACATTACAAATAAATCATTCGCCAAATTGGAATTACTTTTAAATCGTAAAATTTGTAGAATCTGTTATTCAGACACCTTTCTATTTTAAATATATCAGCTGTAAATAAACTTAAGCCCATACAAAAATAGCGTCCTTTGATTAGAAAAAGATACTTAAAAAAAGCTGAACTATGGTTGAGAACATACGTCCCAAACAATTATTAAAAAGTAGCATACATTTAAAGTGAAGCCAAGATTTAAAGGTGGTAAGAGAGATTTAAGTGGTGCCGAGAAATAAAGCCAAGTGAAAAACTTTGTCAAAGTAGATTGTGATCAACTTTTAAAAATTGGCCTTATTGCACAATATAAAAGTAAAATTAGGCCTATTTTCAGCAGTTGGTCATATTCCACGTTGACAAAGTGACATAAGGCCAAATTATTTTGATAAATAAGACCAACGTATTTTAAGAGCAGTCTTATCTACAGGTGGCCACGAGACGAAATCCGACGAGTCTTTTGCTAGTTTAGTCTCGGTCTCGTAAAAATTGTTGTTGGTCTCATATAACTAAGTCTTGCCTCGGTTTGCATTTTTATCGTCAGTTGTTTTATCGATAGTCTCGTCTCGCATCGCTTATGTCTATTTTTATACATTTTATAATTTGGTTCGGCTGTCGCAAATCAAAAAATCAGTCTAATCTAAATTATAAACATTGTTGAATGATTCTTAAAGCAAAAGGAGCAATTAAACGTTATTATTATCGAAAATATCCATCCAAGGCCATTCCTCAATGAGATGGATTACTTAATGGCGTTTTTTATTTTCAATCTTAACCAAAAATAAGGCACGCAATACTTTTTTGCATTTTTTTGTTTTAGAAGAAGTAGAACTCCTGAGAAGTTTCCTTTTCACAAAATAATCTAAGAACGATTTTTCGCCAAATGAGGTTTGATAGACTTTTTCTGTGGTAATTCAAAATACTTTCCTTTTTTTTAAGTGTACTTAATATCCTCAAAAATTAGTTCTGAATCATGAAAAGAAAATATCGAACATCATCCATTCGTCCTCTATATTTTGAAGAAAATAACGTTGCCAAAACATTACCAAAGAAGATTACCATAATCTTTTTCTTGTCTATGATACTTTTTTGTAGCGTTACCCGTTTGAGAGCTTAAGAAAAGACGGACGATGTCTCTCAGTAAAGTCAAAATACAGAAATTTGTATTTTTAACTTTCCATAGGAAGTTATTTTAATGGGTCCGATTTGTCGAATTGAAAATTTTGACATTTCTCGACGTTTCAAGGTCCCTAGAGTCGAAATAAAAGATTTTTAGAAAGATGTCTGTGCGTGAGTGTGTACGTACGTTCGTACGTCCCTAGCTGAAGAACCAGTAGAGATATCGACTTCAAATAAATTTTGTTATACAGATAATAATGCAGAAAGGACTCTTTAAAAAAAATGAGTGGGTGGTGTTTTTACCATAAAAATAAATAAAAATAAATTAGGTGGCGCAACAGTCCGTAGAGAACCAGGGCCTAGTGACTTACAACTCTCAACCATTCCTGTGTGCGAGTAATTGCAGGGATGGAGGGGACCTACAGTTTGTATGCCGAATCTGAACGGCTAATTTGAGAAAGCACTTTTTCATGACAAGCATTACTCTTGGAGAATTTGTCAATTCCTCGCAAGAGGCAGTACCCGTTTTTTTTTTTTTTTTTATTAAGATGGCACAGGCAGGGATCGAACCCAAGACCTCTCGCATGACAGTCCAACGCACTAACCATCATGCCACGGGTACTACTGGTGTTTTTACCATAGCCGTTTAAAAAATGGTGTTTTTACCATAGCCGTTTAAAAAAAGGTGAAAATTTTGGTAAACCCTAAATATCTCACGAACCAATGACGCTAGAGACTTGAATTAAATTTTATATTGTATATCGTAACGTGATACGTAGTACCCGTGGCATGATGGTTAGTGCGTTGGACTATAAGTAGAATAGGCATGGTGGCACAAAAACTAAAAATAAAAAAAATACAAAAAAATAAAAAAAAAAATAAAAAAAAACATTAAAAAAAAAAAAAAAATAAAAAAAGACAACTAAATATGAAAAACAAAAAACGTTAGATAGTTAGATTTGCTGCTGTGGTTTTAGGTAGAATAGGTAGTTTTAGTTAGCTTTAAGTTTTATATTAAGGACCTTATTTTAAGTAGTTTTGAAGTAAAAATAAAAAAGGATATTGATTTTAGTTTTTTTGAAATTTTCTAATGAATAAAAAAATAAATAAAATGGAATGAAAGTTAAATAGATCTTAGGGCCCAAAGGCATTAGCATTAAGTATTATTGTTTAACTTAGAGTGTCCGTATGGGACCAGTAAGTTAGTTGTAAGTTATGGTTAATTAGGCTAGTTTTATGAATTTTTGTCTAGGTTTAGGATAGGTTTAAGATTAAAGTAATACAAATGAATTTGAAAAAAAAAAGTGTGTTGGACTATCATGCGAGAGGTCTTGGATTCGATCCCTGCCTGTGCCACCTAACTTTTTTCACGGGTACTGCCTCTTGCGAGGAATTGACAAATTCTCCACAGACACAGGAATGGTTGAGAGTTGTAAGTCACTAGGCCCTAGTTCTCAACGGACTGTTGCGCCACTTAATAAAAAAAAACGTGATACGAAACAAGTCTATCTTTGGAAAAAAATCCAATTAACGGTTTTTTTACAAATAAAAAAAAATTTGGAAAAAAATGTTCACCTCGAAAATTTTATGATCAAAACCCGATTTTATCCCCAGAACAATTTTGTGCAACGAAGAATAACGTTTTGAATATCTTGTAAAATTTAAAAAAAAATCAAGTTGATGGTTTTTTTATAAAAAAATAAAAACCTAAAAAAAAACATTACTCAAAGTTGGTAAAAATTGAATTTCGACTTAAATATCTTTTCGATTTATTTTATCTTATAAGAAATATTGTTTTCAACATTCGGTAACATTTTGAGAAAAATCTAAATGACAGTTTTGTTTACAAAAAATTAAAAACCTAAAAAAAATTTAACAAAAGTTGGTAAAAATTGATTTTCGACTTAAATATCTTTTCAAAACTTTGAGATGTTGGCTTTAAACAAATTTTATCTTATGAGAAATATTGTTTTCAACATTCAGTAAAATTTTTGAGAAAAATCAAACTGACAGTTTCTTAACAAAAAATATTACTCAAATTTGGTAAAACATGATGTTCGGTTCTCGATATCTCGTGAAAAATAGAAGGTATTGATTTCAAGTTCATTTCATTCATCCAATTTGTATTTGTTTATTTAAGAAATAAAAACTTTTAAGAAATGCTACTAAAATTGGTCAAAATTGGTTTTCGACTAAAAATCTCGTTAACAAAAATTAATTTTGAAATCAAACTATTTCATTATATGCAAAATATTGTTGGAAATTTTTAGGAATAATTCAACTGAAAACTTTTTTTAACAAAACACGAAAACCTGCAAACCTTTTAAGCAAGACAAATCGGCAGACGGTATGGGAAGTTATCAGTGTGGGTCGCATCCCAGCCTTCCTTTTTTTTAATATTTCAAGCAGATTCGGTTTTTCGTACCTATATTTTTTTCGGGGTTATTTGTGTTTGAAAGTTCATATTCGGAGGTCTATAAATAAAGTTAAAGCTATTTTAGTGTACAACAATAAAATGTATTAAAACTTTAAGTTCCTTGTGTCATTGTTTTCTAAAATTATAGTAAATATTAGTATTTGTACAATGGGGTGTATACGCAATTTCTTACTTTATTTTTCTTTAAAAATCATTCCTTGCTTTATGCATCACATCTCTTAAGAGCTAGTTAAAGTACTTTAATTACGTAGTCTTTTCTTCATTTCCATTATTGTATGTTTTTCCTAAACTGTGTGAAACCATTTCCAATATTTCACGCTTTCAATTCGCAAATATGTCTTTTTTCCTAAGATTAGATTTGTTGTGCAATTATGAAATTTATAACAATCGTGTTAATTGACTTTCACTGATATTTGACCCGGATACATCATTCATTCGAACCTGCTTCAAGACAAAAAAAATTGCCAATCTTTTACTTACTTATTCCATTTCAAGACAATTTTAAAATCTGAAATAAACCGAATCATTATATAAAAGTTAAAACTTCAAAGTTTGGCTTTAAAGTGACCGATTACATCACTTTTTTTTCGATGAACTTGAAAAATCGTCTTTATAAGTGGGTGCTTAATATTATGGGTAAAACCTACACAAGTCAGTCTCTCAATAGTACCCGCTTATAATCACGTCATTGTATACAAAGTGAAAAAAAAGATAAACAAAGACCACAATCAAGTAATCATCACTTGAATCTTTTTTCAATGAAGATGGTTTGAATTTATATTTTGTTGTTATTATTTATTGATTTCTGTTTATCTGGGTGAACAGATAAGACTTATGAAAATGTTTTCAAGGAAGAATTTATATTGATTGAATATTAAAAACAATGAAAGATAAACTTACCGTTTCTTGTGGCATCGTGTTACAACTCCTCAGTGGCAATTTATACCTTAGGGGTCCCTGATGATCTCTACAATATTATTATTTTGTTGTATTGTTTTAGTTTGATCTGAAATATTTTATTATTTATTTTTTAAAAAGTAATTTACCGATATTCCGATAGGCAAGTGGAATTTTTCGAAAGGCCTTTAGGATAAACCATTCCACTAAAAAGACCATTTTCATGGCTTGGGGGTGCATCTTTGATTGTGATTAACATCGATCCTGACATACATTGGATTCGAACGGTTGGTTCAACACCACTGGTTCTGTGTAGTGAAGGTGCATCTGGAAAAATAATAATAAAGAATTACATACAATCTTACAGCAGTTTGAAAGACAAGTGTTGCCAATAATTTGTATTGAATTTAAAGTGTAAAAGATTTCTTAAATGTAAATTGTTTTCAAAAAATTGTTGTTCCAGTGGGAAACGTACGTTAGGTGTTAAAAGTATTTTCAGTTCTAAAGTCAAAATTATTGAAATAAAAAATTAAACCAGGTTTAAGATGTATTCTTAACAAAAGGTTAGTTTTTGCTAACTAATTCTGCATAATTGTTTTTACAGTGAATTTTTCAAAAGCCCTCTTTCAAAGAAAGTTCTATTTCCACCAAAAGGTCTCTGAAGTTAAATTTTGGAATTCGGGTAAGTTTCCAGTCTGAAATTTACTGCATTGTTCTTTAAAGAATTAATTTGTTCTCGTGATAAATTGTTAATGCAGTTTAATGTTACTGTTTATGATGAATGTGTTTTTTAAAAGCATTTTTGCATGCGAAGCCTTAAGCACAAAACATATTCAAAACTTTTTAACATATGCACACACCTGCGGCTGATGCATTAGGGGCAAACACAGACCTTGCGCCATGAACTTCAAAGAACAAACAAAAACAATGAACCGTTATGAAAACTAAATCCAGGCCAGTGGCAATGGCTTCTCACACACATTAACATTAAGTGCATGGTTTTTCCATCAAACAATGTGAATGCGCATTAAAATTTACCTTTTATCAAATACATACTAAGAAAAAAGACTCTCAAGATTAAGCTAATGCTAGCCAGAGTAACTTGTTAAAAAAGTAAACTATATTTTTTCCATAGAATCCAGTAAAATTCCCAACCATTAATAGACTATTCTTTTCTTTAGTCAAAAGTCCCAACGCTTCAGCTCCCACCAATCTTCCTACCGATAATTTAACAAAATTGGACCCTCGAGAGCCACTCTGTGTCAGCGTTCATCGTCGTCTTTTGGTCGTCGCGTAGTAAGTCGCCACATTACCAAATATGGCCAAAATAAAGAACTTGTTTTCAGCAATCCATGAAACCAAACGATAAATCAATTCTGCTGTACTGTAGTACTGATGGGATAACAAGCGCTGAGATGCAGATCTTTAAGCTTCAAGAATATAGCCCACCATATCAACCGCATTTACCACACACCAGCCACCAATTGCATTGCATTGGCAATGACATTGAGTTGCCGAGCTCCACACAGAGACCACAAAGAATTCGCCTTTCATGAAGATCTGTGAGTTCTTCTAACTTCATCTTCTTCTTCGCATGGGTTTCCATGATGCCAGTTCCTTGAACCCATAATAAATTCTATAGTCTGTATCTATATACACAAACTCAACAACAACAGCAACTTTAAGGGGGATTGAATCTGATGAAGCGAAGGCTTGCGTTGTGGTTCTGGCTGTGTACCTTTAGTTAACTTTGGTCCGTTGGTCCACCGAAAGAAGAGCCTTTTCGTTCTGTGAGGTTCTTGTTGTATTTTTATGGTTTGCTGTGCCATTATGTTACCGTGTTTCTTTGCACATTTGCACACCAGAAAAAGGTTCGTTTCGACCTTAGCCATTTTGTTCCTATCAAGAAGGAGCTAGCCCAACGTGATACATGAAGCAATATTAAAATCCAGTGCTGGTTCTTTGGCGTAGAAACAATATCAGGCGCTAATCGAAACTACGAAATATGGAAAGGAAGACCTCAAAGTATGGTTGAATAAAATTGCTTTACCTTGAAAAAACTCAATGACAAACTTGGCCCGGGCGCCATTTTATTCAAAAGCCGACCCTGACAACGATGTACCTTGCTTTCAGCAATATATACGTTCAGAACCATGTCATCTTGGATATAAAAGCAACAACAAAAAGAATTGCATCTTTAACAATTTCTTCCTCAACTCTTGGATGATTTAAAGGCAACATTGCTGCAGGCACGAGACTTCTGATGGTGGACAAGGTGCATTGAACCTATTAGTTTTAATTTTTTTTTTGTTTTTCAACTCCCGTCCCAAGTAGAAGTAGGGGCAGTAGGGCTATAAAATTTATAATTCCTGCATATTTATTTACTATTTTATCTCTTGCATATACTATACATATGTATGTATGAAGTGCATTATGTATAAAGCTATGCATTATGCTTAAGCCTAGAGGTAGAGGTTTTATCGCATGCGGAATTCATCTAAAGGTCAAAAAAGTCTATCTGCTGGATAGGAAGGTGTTAGTTTCTTATTGAGATAGCGTGTGTGGGTTTGGTTTTGGCTAAAAAGAGAGCAAGGTGTGCAGGAGATTTATTTTTACTCGAACTTAAAATCTAGACATGCCATATTATTTATAATGAGGAACTTATCGGTTGTTGTTATTTTTTGAGGTGGTAAATTTATGCGTAGGACTGTCACAGAGGACTGTAGAGCTTAAATCCAAGTTTAAGATGCTACTAAAGATTTGATTTATTGATAAGAAAACAGCTGTACATTAAGAAGAAAAAAGTATCGTTTAACAGCTTTGATTTAAAAAAAATTTTCTCTGGTTGAAGTCAAGGATTTTGTACATCTAGGCACAGCGATAGGCACGGAAAACATTATTATTGTGAAAATAAAAAGTTGCTAGATCTCACCTTTTTTGTTAGACTTAAATGGGAATTGAGTAATAAAGCTCTATTGAGAACTACCAAAACCATGATCCTAGTAATGTAGTTTACAGAAGCATTAAGGTCTACGACAGTTTTGTTCATATATTAAGAATCCATATGTTTTTTTCTCGTACGGGGGCTGATTTCGAAAGCTATTTTTTTTTTTTTGACAATATTGAAAAAGTCGGCTTGAGGATCAAATTGACAAAGTCACGTAAGTAAGTTACTGGGGTGGGCCAAAAAGTTCGCGGAATGGAGTAGTTGGAGCAGCCCTGGGGGAAATTTGTATACCTCATATTGTTTGAACATTTATTAGGGAAATTTAGATATGCCGAGCTTGGTTCAAATCAGGTGATTAGTGTTTGAGCTTTTGTTGAGTGAGTAAGTCAAGAGAGAAAAATTAATAATGGACAAAATTGAGTTTCGGGCAGTGATAAAGTTCTTGACTAAGCAAGGCAAATCGTCTCAGATCATTTTTTGTAGAGATGTCAGCTGTTTACGGTGAATCTTGCCCTGGAAAAACAATGATTTACAAGTGGCATAGTATTTTTAAACAAGGTAGAGGGTCTTTAGAAGAAGATCCCCGTTTGGGCCTATTTATTGAGGCAACTTCCTCAGACATCGTCGAAAAAATCAAGAAAATTGTTCTGGAAGATTCTCGACTAAAGAAGACACAATTTGCAGAAATGGTTGGAGTATCACCCACAATAAGAGGAAAGCACGCCACGCAACTAGGCGTATTCTCAAATGACTTTTGCAGAAGCTGTATGGACGAGGAAGAGGAGGAAACTATTCTTCATCTTCTCTGTCAATGCCCTGCTCTGGCTCGAAAACGCAAGAATTACCTAGGAGAATTCTTCTTTAACGATCTAAACGATCTAAATCATATCAGCATAATCAGCCTGTCATGTTTCGTAAGGGACTCAAACTGGTTCCATTGAGCTTAGGAGGAAGCCTCAAGATTCATGTGGTATCACAACGGGCCATTAAACTGGCCTAATTGTGTCCGTTTCCATCTTGGACAGCCACTATAACCTAACCCATAACCTAACCCATCACCTACAACGTATTAGCTTAGAGACCAATACCTTTAACAAAGTGTTTTTCTTACATCTTGGTGAAAGAATTTACACTTCGAAACTTTTTGAGTGACAATAACTAAATGATCATCTCAACAAAGTTGGTCTGTGGTGCACATAATGCAAACGGATAGCTAATGAGAGTGAGGATAGCTAACAAGTTCAAACAATGGCCATTGCAAAACATATTGGTTTTCAATTTAATAATAGAATATACCTCATTTTTGTATTATGAGAAAAAGAGCAGGAGACAAAACTGAACTCTGAGGCATGCCAGACTGTCACTTTTGAAGGTGTGAATTCTCGCTTGTGCTTGATCTAGAAACATAGTAAGTACAAAAATTATCTGGGAACCTATATTATATTTTGTGACTGAAAGTGAAAAACTCTCTTATTATAAACTTATGTACATCCTATTAGCGTAAATAAAATCACGATTTGGCTGAAGCTCGCTGAACTAATACAGCATAATCTAAAGTTACAAAGGCACTAGGCGTTAATGTTTTATTTTTTTTTTTCTTTAACACGAAAAGACTTAAAGAGTGAGATGGTTTTACCTACATACGAGTATGTGCTCATACTCGTGACCGAATATATTTTTTTAAATTTTATTTGTTTCTATTCTTCGTGTGAATTCACTTTCTTTGGTGGTATTTTATTTTTTTAACTCAATTTGTGATGATCGAAGATCGAATTAATGGTGGTTGTTATATTTTGTTGTTTTCAAAAGTGTTACAATCAATGAATTCATTCATCATTTAAAATTTAAGAAATTGTTTTCATGTTGACCCTAATAGTTTTGATAAAGATATAATAGCAAAATAATGTTAAAATGTACTTACTTGTCGCTGTTGGGATTTGTGCTCCATTTGTACTAAGTGTTGCGATTGCCTGAAATTAAACAAAATAAAAATAAACAATATTTTATTGTTCGTTCAACTTTTAAAAAATGAAGTTAATTAAGAGCGAAAAGAAAGTGCGAATCAATAACATAATGTTATATGATCATATTCATGATAGATCATCAAATTTTGAATTCAAGACAGTAAGCTATTTAATAACAACTTAAGGTTACCCATCTAAAAAGCATAATCTTAAGACGACACGCCTCGGTTCGCACCGGAGGCTATACGTGAACTTAATGGATGATTTTTGCGATTTAATCATTTTGATTTCTATGCGTACAATTTTTAGAAAAGGGTTACTGTTTATAAGCTAGCTTTTGTCTTGTTGTCTGTTGAATATATATATATAATATATATATATGTTGGATAGGTGACGTGATTTCCAAAAATTATAAATTAAGTTTGAGACATTTTTAATATTTTTGGATGCAGTGTCTACATTTTCGGTAATTGAAAAATTGAAAGCTGGTATTTTTGAAACTAGTGACATTTTTTTTTTTTAATTTTAGTGTGACTTAATCCCCATTTATTTCACTTAATTCAAGCTATAAGTATAAATTAAAAGCTAACTAAATGAAATTTATAACTATGAGTGGGGTTGTGTCGAAAGGAATTTGAGGTTATAGGTGCTGATGTTTAAATCAAATGAATTTGGAACCGAAGCATACGGGTCAGAGGTTCGTTAAGGCCATAGGAGGTGTGATAAGTTAGTAAATAGAAGATGCGAGGGTTTCAACTGAGCCAGGGAAGCTGATGTATGAACAGTATATCAGCAATTTATCTCCGTTCCTGTAATAAGTTGGGGTTAAATAGACGGAGGCGATTACGAAAGATCAAAGGATTCGTTAGATGCTTTCTATTCTTGATATGTGTATATCTTGATATTGAGACCAATCCTAGGACGCATATTCAAGTAGAGGTTGGACAAACGTCATGTAAAGAGAATCGGATCACGTAAGGATAAGAACATTCTTTGGACCATCTTTTAAGAAAACCTAATGCAGAGTTGGCCTTGTGAATTGTTTCGTCAATGTGAAATAGAAATTTTAGTTCACGGTCACATAAAAGGCCGAGATCCCTTATGTTTTCTATTATATGTATGGGATCACTATGAAGATAGTAATGACAGAAAGCTGTTTTAATGCGTTTACTGGCACTTGCTTATGTTAAGCTATAAGCAATTTTTGTTACACCAGGTTGAGAAATTGTCGAGATCTGTTTGGAGGATAGATACGTCTTCATGAGTTTCAATGATTTTAAAAAATTTCGTATCACCGGCTTAAAGGGATATTCACAATGTTTAATGACCATGTCAATGTCATCAATTGTAAGGATAAAGAAGAAAGGGCCTAAATGGCTACCTTGGGGAACACCTGAAATATCTTAAATAGTATTGGAACGAACGGATCGGACATAATATTCACGATTTTCAAGGTAAGAAGTAATCCATTTAATAATAAAATGCACGACTGGGTCGCACGAACTTGCTCCTGTATTCAAAGAGTCTGTTTAAAAAAGTATCTATGTATATAAGATTTAAAAATATACCTGTAAAATAAGTTTGTCTTCAAAGATATAAATGCCATTTGATTCGTCGAAAAAACCTCCATTTTTCAATTTTTTTGGGAAGGGGTTACATTCAATGCAGTTAAAATAATTTAAAAAAAAACTAATTTAAGATTCAAAATTTTACCTGAAAAATAAGTTTGTCTTCAAAAATTTAAATGCCATTTTATAAATAAAAAAGTCCTTGATTTTTCAAAATTTTTTTTCGAAAATCGTTAGAGCGGTTTTTGTTTTAATTAATTTTTTATATATAAAATTTTTCAATTTTGTTCTAAAAATATTTTTGGTATGCAGTTGTTTAGTGATTGTAAATATACGCTCTACATTTGAATTTCGTAAAAAAATGTGGACCCGTTTTTGAGATATAGAATTTTGAAAAAAAAAATTCAATATTTTTTTTAAAAATCCAAACAAAAAAAAATTGCACTTTTGATAATCAAATATTGTTAAAGCAATATAAGAGCTTATTCACAAAAAAAATTATTGAAATCAGTACATAAGTTGCTGAGAAAATTAAAAAACAAAATAACGGTTCTATGAGCGGTACCTTTGGGGCCGTTCATAAAATACGTCACGCTAAAATCAGCTTTTTCTGACCCCTTGCCCCCCATTGTCACGTTGTATCACGCTTTCTGTGACCCCCCCTAGAAATATTTCGTCACAAAAACGAAGACCCCCCCCCCCTGAATATGATAAATTTCGAATGATACTACACAAATTTTGAGAATTTTAATACAAAATAAAAAGAATTTTAATAAAAAGTATTAAATTGAGAAATATGAAAAAATCGTCCAAATTAGTTCACTACTAAATGAAAAATGAAAGAATAATATAATAATAAATACATGAGAAACAGAATTTTCATTTGTTACTGAGTAGAGAGCGCAGGGTGAGAGGAAACGTTACTCTTTTAAGTATTGGAAAAACAAAGTAACCAAGCCAAGTCAAAAGACTAAACCCGCGCCACAGAGCCAGCGCTCATGTCGAAAAATAAACAAAAATAAACATATTAAGTTACAATTTATTGTAGTAAAACTATATAATGTACGTTTGAAATTCTATATTTTTACTATATTCAAAATAAATGTCTTTCTATCATGATGAAAATTTAAAAAGAAAAATAGGCAAAAGAAATACTAATTGAAAATGTTTTAATGAATGGCGAACGTCACGTTACCATAGACCCCCCGTCCCCCATTGTCACACCTTGTCACACTCAGCAAGAGCCCTCCCCCCGCCTTGTGTGCGAACGTATTTTATGAACGGCCCCTTTCCTGAGGAATACAAAAATATGTTTTTCTTATTAAAAGAAGCCAAGTTAAAAAATAAAATTTTAGAGAAAATTAAAAAAAAATCTATCGGTTTGTTTTTGAGAAAATTCGAATTATCGTTTTTTGACCAAAAAAATTGTATGGGGGCCACTGTTAGTTTTGATCTTAAAAAAAAAATGAAAAAAACGCCTAACGCGAATCTGCTCAAAACCTTAACTTCCAAGTTTGAACTCAATCGACCCAATGGTATAGGCTGTAGGAGCGTGGACAGACAGACAAAATTCTGCACGAATGCAAAACTTGCCATATAGTTCCTATATGTCGCAAGTAAAAAAGAGCTTCAAAGCCTAAGGAGGAGGGTTTGAAGACTGTACGATTATGAGAAATTTTGGCAAATGCTTAGCTGAAGTCAGTGGAGACCATATCAACTTCATTTACGTTTTGTTAGGCTCTTATAGTGAATGAAACTAACTCCATAAGGTTTGTGGTGGTAGATCTATTTTTTATGAAGCCGTGCTATGCTGGGGCAATTAAAGATCTGCAGGAGAAGCTAAGGAGTTCATATAAAATGCTTTAAAAAATGTTTGAAATTTGAGAAAGTTTAGCAATTGGTCGAAAGTTTAACAAGATTCTAATTTTGTCAAATAAATTAATGAAGTCGAATCCAAAGCTTGGAATTCATTTGTTTTGGTTATAAGTACTTTCCCAATCAAAAAAAGATCTCACGACCACGTGAGCTCATGCTATCGAACTTGAAAGAGTTATTGTGCACCATGAGCATAAAAATCCACTTCCTGCACTGGCATTAAGACCGATTTTCACAAAACCTGAATGATTTTAGTGAAGATCAGTGTAAATGATTCCATCAGAATCAGAATGAAGAGCGTTATCAGGGTCGCGGTCGGTGGGACTCTCATATAATGGCAGAACACTGCTGGAACTTGCAACAAGATCTACTTAAAATCGTTCATTTAAAGAAATCCTATAAAAAATTATTTCATTGTATTTAATAAAAATTTAAAAATCCACATTAATGTATTTAAGTTTAAAATCTTAAAGTTCACACCGATCTTAACTTTGAATGAATTAAAAATACCCTATTTACTAATTTGGAATCAATTGATGCACTGTTAAACCCCTTGTAGAAATTAACGATTTCTACAGTCACCGCTTGGATTATAAAACCATCTTAAGTAGTTTGGTATTTGGAAAAAAAAACAAATTCATTTCATATTGCCTGATTTCACAATATTATTTTATTCTTAGGTACATACGTATACATTTTTGAAATATATTTTATCCAATATAACATGTCACTCAGCAACAAAACTTGTTCTTACAAATGATGTCTCATTTAACCATAAAATAATCCTACAAGTTGCAACTTTTATAGTAATAATAATAATAATCAACATCCCACATATATTTTTATGTATCTAAGCAAAAATAAAGTTTCATAAGTCAAGTACCTTACAACTAAACTAAAATAATAAATTTATACTTACAAAAACTTGCAGTGCTGTGTATATGATGCGAGGTGACGTCATTTTATCTGCAAATAAAAATAAATAAATACAAAATTAATACAAAATTGTCAATAACAAGAAAAATGTTGATGCGGCATCCCATAAAAAGTCACAAATTCAATATAAAAATGTCAGACAAGATAAAACGGTATTAATGATTGATTTAGCCAAAGACTAGACGCGTATAAGACAGAAGATACTTTTGCAGACATTTAGAACGAGTACAGAAAAGATTAACCTACTCACGCCTAAATCACCAGTTAAAAACTTGAATTTCACAAGAGACCGAAATAGATGCTATACTGGTATCGCGATATTCTGCTGTTAAATAGGATGACAACTTTTCTTTTAATTTTAAAGAATGTTAAGAAATCAAAGATAAAAGAGGTTGATGGCAAGTGATCATCATTTATACAAGGATCAAAGAAATCTAAAGCACGACATCAAGTCTAGCCTATTTTAAGAAGAACTCAAATGAAGACTCGAGATGTATTTGATACTCTAAAAGTGTGTTGGAGGACATGTTTTATGACATCGACACATCATCATCATCATCATCGCCTTGATTTCTACAGAAAATTACTTAATGCGATATCTGCTTAAATTTATAGATATGGCCTTTATTTTGACTTAAGATTGACATTAAAAGTTTTTTACGAAAGATTCATACAAAAATACATGCAAAACTTATGCGTTTATGCAAATTTACTCAATCTACGTACTTTTGCGTTCTTTCCATGTAAGGGACTTGATCAAGGCATCACAAAAATAAAATATAAAAACCATCTAAAAAGCAGAGGCGTTATAGACTACCTTATAACTACAATTTACAACTTAAAGATTTCCCAAGAAAAAACATGAAATGTAAATTTTTCAAACGTTTTAATACTTCAACAACTACATAAGAGTGCAAAAAAGTGGTTCTTTCGAATGAGTCTTTAGCAATATATAAACGTATGTATGGTAAACAAATCTACAGAAAGAAAAGTGTATGTATATAAAGTTAAAGTTGGTATACGCTAAAATGAATAATTTACGTGGGGCCTTAGAGCACATAGTTGGCGATGTCTTGTCATTTAATTTAATGAACTCTATTGCACATTGTAATTAAGATGTCTCACTTTTGTAGGATTTTCCAATTTTTAATCTTCTAACTTAAAGAAGGAAATGTCAACTTTTATAGTTCATAGCTTGAGAGGGAATGCAATTTTAAAAAGTTTTTGCAATTCTTGTGCGCATAATTATTAATGTAACTTATGTAAATATATTTGTCGACAAAGTGACAGAGGTTTGGATTGAACAATTTAAAAAAAAACTTTCTTATTTTTAAAATGTACATAAAGGCGTAAGAAACAATTTCTGTTTGAAGTTTTTGTGATTTGTTTTTAGATAAGTTTATAAGTTTACCTTTTAGTGTTCCAACCTTGTAAAACTCTTATAAACTCCAAACTAATAACTTTAAAAAGAGGCTAGAGTACTACTCATACTTATAACTTCCTATTGGTGCCCTCATAATATTGAAACTGATAATTTTTTTTATAGTGAACCATAATTTGTCATTAAAAGTGTTTCGAAAAATATAAATCAATAATTGAAGTTTGAGATGTTTCCAAAATATTGGAGACGTTAAATCAATTTAGTAGCATTTTTAGAGTTGACTTCCCATTGAAAGTTATTGTAATCGTTTTGAACTGTCTAATTGAAAATTTTGATATTTCTCGACGTTTCAAGGTCCCTAGGTTATCTAAGGTTTTAGAGATATGTATATGTGAATAAGTATGTACGTTCGTACGTATTTACGTGCGGAATACCTTTTTTCATCCTCAATATCTTAAGAACTAGCAAAGATATCGGATTAAATAAAATCTTCGATTGCATATACAAATCATTGACGTTAGGCAAAAAGGACTTAAGTCAGAAACTGGTCACAGAGACTTAAATTAACTTAAGGCATTAATATAAGAACAAATATGCAATTTTTCTTCTTTATTATCTGAAGACTAAATTAATACGATATTTAGCAGTTTTGCTAGAAGGAAAAACAATTTTTTAACATAAGACTTTTTACCTAACGCCAAAGAAATATCAAAAAGCTTTTTAAAAAAAATGAAATTTGTGTTTTTCGGTTGCGGTTTTAAAAGTTAACACATATAAAATATTTGTTTTCATGCTATTTAATTTTTATTTTTATTGAAATGTTTGAACGTTAACATTATATGTGAAAGACAATATCATCTAAATGACCACCACGCGAATTGTTGCAACATCAATTCTTTCGAGGTAATTTTCGACCACTTTTTGACACATATTGGGCCATAACTTGACCAATGTTGGTTTTTAAGTGCTCAAGAGTTAAATTTTTATCTGCATAAACACGGTCTTTCGGATAGCCCCACAAAAAAAAGTCCAGCGGTGTCAAATCGCATGATCTTTGTGGCCGGTTTCTATCTCCATGAAGAGAAATTACGCAATTCTCTTGCAATAAAGCTATATTCGCTCGAGTTGTGTGGCATATGGCACCGTCTTGTTGAAACCACATATTCTCCAAGTCGTATTCTTTAAAAGCAGGTAAAAATAAGTCGGTTATCATATGAACATAACGCTCCGAATTGACGGTGACAGTCATTCCATAGTCTTTTTCGAAGAAGTGAGGTCCAATCACACCTCCGTTAAGGACCAAAGAGCGCACCAAACAGTGACTTTTTGTGGATGTAATGGCCTTTCTTCAATTACTTGAGGATTCTCAGAACCCCAAATAAGATGACCACAGAGTGAGAAATGTGCTTGGTCGCTGAAAATCGCCGTCCACCGCCTCGAATGTTGTTTAAGCACCCATTCAACGTATTTACGACGTTTTGAATGGTCAACTGGATTCAGTTGTTGTTTGAGCTGGGCTTTATTATATGGATGAAGGTGTTGATACAAATCCAAAATACGCTATAATGTGCCGTATAGCAGTCCTAATTCCTCAGAACGACGAGGAGTCGATTAACAGCGATAGCAGCGATATTTTCAGTGGTACGAGCGAAACGATGATTCAAAGGCCTTACATTATCTGTAATCAATTCAGTATAAAGCACAATATGTGGCTATGGCAGAATCACCATTTTGGTAATAGGTTTTAAAAATTTATATGAGTTGTGCGATAGTTACACGATCCATTTTCGTAAATGTCAAACTTTCAACTTAAAAAAAAAATTGATTTAACAACTTAGTTGGACAGATGTCGAATTCCAGTCACTATACTTTTGAAACCACAAAATGAATAACCCGTTATTTGCTAATAACAAATTGTATATGGTTGGAAAATTGTTTTGAACATTTTATTAAATTTTCAGAAAATTCCAATTTTTACTTGCGACATAAACGACGAAACTTTATGGCAAGTATTGAATCCGTACAAAATTTCGAACTCGAGATTTTAATCAGGCATCGAGTCGAAAAAAGTGGGTCCCCCGATTCCATCCCTCTGTCTGTCCTTGCCCTACAGCCCAAACCATTTGGTCGATTGAGTTCAAATTTGAAAATTAAAGTTTAAAAAAGATTCGCGTTAGGAGTTTTTTTTTTCATTTTTTAAAGACTTAAAATAACAGAAGTCCCAAACAAATTTTTTGGTCAAAAATCGAGAATTCGAATTTTCTCAAAAACGAACCATAAGATTTTTAATAAATTTTCTCTATACAAATATTTTTGTATTACTCCAGAATGTTACCCCCATAGAAACGTTATTTTGTTTTTAAGTTATCTCAAGAACTAATGAACTGATTTCAATAATTTTTCTGCACAAGCTCTTAACTGTCTTAATAATATTTGGTGATCAAAAATGTCAACATTTTTTTGAAAATTTTGTATGAAATATTAAAGTTTTTTTTTCAAAATTTGATATCTCGAAAATGGTTCATCATCTTTTTAAGAAAATTAAAACGAAAATCGTATATTAACAAGCTCTAAATAACTGCATACTAAAAATATTTATAAATAAAAATTAAAAAACTTAAAATATAAAAAAATTAATTTAAAAAAAACCGCTTTAACAATTTTCGAAAACTTGAAAACAACTTTCATGTGGGTGCGGTGGCGTAGTGCGTAGTGCACTAGCTCCTCACAAGCTAGGTCGCTTGTTCAAGCCCAGCTCGGGCAAAAGTTCTTCAAAAATTAAATTGAACAAAAAGCGATTAAGCACCACTAAAGGAGTCTGATGATCGGGTTGGCCCCCGTGAAATAGCTATAACTCCAGCCTATGAACTTGGTGGTAGCACACACAAGTTGTTGTTGTTTCATTCTAAATTTTCATTTTCGAAAAAGAAATGTAATAAATTAAGTTTTTTTTTGATAATAAATTTAGTATAGGCTTTTACATTTTTGAAAAAAAAACTGATTTTATATTTGAATTCTTAAACTTTGAAATGTAAGAACGATTTGTAAACAGAGTCCTTGGATACAGGAGAAAGTTTGCTCGACGCATTCGTGCACATTATTTTTATAAGAAATAAAAACTTTCAACAAATGTTACTAAAAAATGGTCAAAATTAGTGTTCGACTAAGATATTTCGGGAACAAAAACAGATATTGAAATCTTATTTTTAAGTGTGCAAAATATGGTTTTTTACTTTTAGTTAATTTATTAGAGAAATTCATCTGATAATTTTTTTTGCAAATAACAAAAAACCTACAAAAAGAACTAAAAACTAATAAAAATGGTTTTTACTCAATTATTATAAAAACATAAGAAGATAAATCGAAACAACTGAACAAAAATTTGACAGCTTAGAAAAAAATGGCCAGTTTTTATTTCATGGATTTTGGATCGACACAATTCACTATTCTTCCTCACCTAGTTAGGAAACTAACTTTGCTTTTCTTGTCATCCTTTTTGAATTATGCGATAGAGGATTCTTGAGAAATCGAATCTTCTCAGATTACTGACAGCAAAAGCGAGAAATTTGTTTTTCCTTCAGAATAGTTTTATGCTATGAATAGCGAAGTTTTTCAAAATGAGGTAGAATTAAAAAAAAAAACGGTACATTTAATTAATGAAAATATTTTACCAATACTATTACTAAGTTGATTAAACGTCGCGAATTTTTGATTGCATATTTTTTGAAGTTTTTTAAACAACATTTTGGCCTAAAAAAAATAACATTTACACATTTTTGGCGGCACCAATGGGAAGTTATCAATGTTATACTTATCAGATTATATCCATTGTTAGAGCTTCAATTTTTCACTTACCATATCTCTAGGTATTGGAAGAAACATTAAGTTAAATCATCAAGTTGTTTAGTGTTTGTCTCAAGCTTGAATCAGCTTAAATCTTGAAGCTTAATTGCTCTATTTTCTTACTCCAATATTTCTCAGTAAGTTCAAAATTGAGGTAACATATACTAAATTTGTTCGTCTAATTGTATCTGGGTTAAAATTTTCAAATTTTTCCTATCCTTCTATGTTTAATTCATTTTACGTCTACAAAATCTCTCTAGTTAAAGAAATACAAGAAATTAGTCCAACTACGAAAAAAAACAACTCATCGATAAGCCTTAGCTCATTTCACAATTTAGTCCAACTGGCCTTTTGTCCTACAATACATCAATGCATATGCAACTATTATAGTGGGTGACTTCTTATTGTACCACTAACACCAGTCACGTCTTATTTAAATTTTGTCTTCCATCTACATAGCTATGGCAGTCGCCAATGGGCTAATGCAATGATAACTCTTTGCTCCTGATCTACAAAATGAGACCACGGCACAAAACGAGACACAGCAAAACCAAATCTAATGCCCAATATAAACCTCACTGTTCCGCTCGTCAATACTATAACCACACGACGGTGTCGGTCGGCGGGTACAACTTAAATTGGACACAAATCTGCATAAACATAAAGTGGACCTTCAATGCTTCCATAGAGTACCTACCTTCTACATAAGCGCCCACTCTCTGGCACATTGTTCTATAACAAAGCAATAAACCAACATTATCCGATGGCTTCTATGTACATTTTACAGTACCTATAGCAAGCTGGCCTGGAACGTTTCTCTCTGTTAAAATTGAGCCCAAGATCGTTTCGATAACCAAATGGTTTAGTCTTCTCTTTCAAACATTTGGGGTCAACCATGAATATGCCATTGATGGTAAACTCTATGTGCCACACGAATTTATAAATTCGCCTTATTCCAACTCTGACAAAGTAATATTGTGTGATTCTTTGGCTTTGGCTTCATTATGAACAAAACAAATGTGGAACATAGGATATGGCTGACTTCCGTATTCCTGGGATCTGTAGTTAGCTCTTTATTTTGTCCGTGCTGAGCTGATGCTGGTTGCAGACTTACAAACCAACATGTCAAGATGCCACAGATTCACATTTTTATACAAGTCCACGCGCTAAAATACTGAATGCGGCGACATTTCTATCTGTGCTGCCATCGAAAATGACACTATTTGCATGCTGCATGGATGCCATAGATGCAGGCATGGATGGCGGTCAAAATCGTGAAACACTATATATTCTTATACCGTGAAGGTTCTACTTTTAACTTCTAAGAATTCTTTTCGGTTTTATTCATGACCACGCATATCTACCTGTTTGTCTCTTCTTCTTCATTGCGGTGGAAAAAAGGTATTCAAGAAGGATTCTTCTGACTTTGACACAAGAATAAGTGTCGTTGGGGTATAAATATTTTTTGCAGCACTCGTGATGCTGATTGTTAATTTTCGGAACTTTATGATGACCCGCATTTAAAATCAGTTTCAATCTCAAGAAATATGTTGGTACAACATGTTTAACATCCTGAGCTGGAGTACACCACGATGCGATGGCACAACGGGAATAAAAAAGAAGACTTTAGGTATTCACTGCACATAGTCTTATAACTGTGACCCGGAATCAATGGAAAAGCTAATGAACGTAACGGCGCGGCGGTTTATATCAGTACACATACAAAAGTTAGAAATTAACGCAATCAAACTTTGAGATTGTTATTTTTGGATGTATTCACACCTTGTACATGTTTTTTGGTTTGTTTGGTTTATTTTTCTCCGAAGTAATTTGGGTATTGAAGGAAATTAAAATTTTTCTTCGGAACCTATCAATTTGTAAAATTGTATATACCATCAGGGTTAACAGTTGAATCTTGGATTTTAATTGAAAGGTGAAAAAAAAATGGTCTGCTGAATGTTCGTTGAGTGACCTAATTTTTGTTTGTAAATTAATGGTCAACACTTTTCTTGCGGAACGATAAAAGAGGTTTTTGGGAGAAGAAATTGAGTGTATAAGAACTTTTGGGCAAAGGTAATGAGGCTTGAATATATGTAACTTGTCTTTGAATTGTGTTCAATCAAATTTGTTTTAAATTAAAAAGATATTAATTGAGGCTTGGAGCGGATGTTTGGATTGTTCATATCGGCCATAGGTACTGTTTTGTTTGTAAGAAATGAGAACTTTCAAACTGTTATTCAATACTTTTAGTTGTTAAATGTCAATCGTACAATTAAACGCTATTATATGAGTTTTAAGTTGCAAAAAAGTATCTTAATCGCCAAATAAAATGTTCTTAAAATTCGCTATTTTGAGTTAAAAAGGAACATATTCAACGACTTGTCTATTTTTGGATAAATCGAAGAAAAAAATTGCTTGAATGTTAGCTCAAGGCTTTCCAATAATTTTGATATGAAAAACAAGAGTAATCTTGAGATAAATCAATAAATATTGTTAAGAGGAAAAAATACTATTTACTACAGAAGTGAATATTTGCCAAAACGCCGCGACAGCTACGGTTGTAGATTTATGTTAAGTTTAGTTTAGTTTATTAAATCAATTAGATTACATTTAATCTCTTAGGGTATGATAAAAAGTACATAATTTTATTGTTGATGGGAACTAAACGAATGTATATAATACATATAAAGTATAAAAATAGAATATTCTATTGTCTTACATTAAATAAGCATATATATAATTTAAATTAGGAACAATTTATTTGAATACTATTTAATACTAATGATTTAAAAATGTCTCTTGAACAATTGGAAAAAAATCAACCCTGTTACAAATTAAATAAACCTCCCTGATGCAACTGGAAATAAGTTAAATCCGACCATAATCACTACTATGAAACTGTTGATAAATTGAAAATCGACAACTTGTTGTTTTGGATGGAGCATTTGAGCATTTTCTCCAGATAATAATAATAGTAGCGGAGGATAATTAATATGATATGAAAGTATACTCTACGATCTTGAAGGGATTTTGTTCCAAATAGCAACAACTATAGGCCGGTCTTGGAACTGTCCATTTTGACTTGAAGAAGGCATACCTAGTGAAATTCTTTTGAACTCTCTCGATTCTTTCACTTGAATTATTATAATAAGGATTCCAGACTATGCTGCAATACTCCAGAATCGACCTTACTAAAGAATTGTATAGTGATTTTATGGAAAATTGATATGAGAATTCTCTAGTGTTTTTTTTGATAATTCCAAGCATTTGATTAGATGAAATGACAAGTTTTCAACTGAGATAACTTCTAGGTCATTCTTTTTTCCCACTCTTTCTAACTTCATGTCATTGATAATATAATCAAACAAAGTCCTGAAGCGCGGAAAGACTTGACACTTTGAAATCTTAAGTAGATGGTAATTCCTTTTACACCAGTCATCCAATCTTGCTAGATCTTTCAAAAGAAGAAAACAATCAGATTCATAGCTTATTTTACGATAAAGTTTGAGGTCATCCGCAAAAAGAAGGCAATTTGAATCATTGAAATATTAGGAATGTCATTTACAAACAACAAAAAAGTAATGGCTCTAAATGGATTCCTTGTGGAACCTCTGATGAAACAGTGATGTTATATGAGAACGAGCGATCAATTTCAACTTTTTGGATTCTACATGTTAAATATGATTTTAGCCACTTCAATAAAAAAGAGTGAATATTTAAGGAAGATAATTTATGGAGTAATACTTTATGATTTATTTTATCGAATGCTTTCTCAAAGCCTGTGAAAATAATATCAGTTTGGCACATCTTTTTAACTTCCCATAGGAAGTTATTGTAATGGGCCTGATTTGTCAAATTGAAAATTTTGACATTTCTCGACGTTTCAAGGTCTCTAGAGTTAAAATAAAGGATTTTTAGAAAGATTTTTGTGCGTGCGTGTGTACGTAAGTCCGTACGTTCGCGACGTTTTTTTCGTCGTCCATAGCTCAAGAACCAGAAGAGATATCGACTTCAAATAAATGTTGTTATACAGATAATAAGGCAGAAAGATGCAAAAAGACTGAAAAAAAAAATTTGTCACCTCGAAAATCTTACGACTAAAATATGATTTCGTCTCCAAAACAACTTTGGCAACGAAGAATAATGTTTTTGACATCTGATAAAATTTTGAGAAAAATCTAATTGACAGTTTTTTTTATAAAAAATAAAAACCTAAAAACAACATTACTCATAGTTGGTAAAAATTGAATTTCGACTCAAATATCTTTTCAAAAACTTGAGATTAAGGCTTTAAAATTTTTTTATCTTATAAGAAATATTGTTTTCAACATTCCGAAAAATGTTGAGAAAAATCGAATTGACGACAGTTAAAATAAAAAATAAAAACCCAAAACAAAAAATTAATAGAAGTTGGTAAAAATTGATTTTCGACTAAAATATATTTTCAAAACTTTGAGATAATGGCTTATAACTAATTTTAACTTATAAGAAATATTGTTTTTAACATTAGGAAAAATTTCGAGAGAAATCTAATAGACAGCTTTTTTTACAAAAAATAAAAACCTAAACAAAAATTTATAAAAGGTGTTAAAATTGATTTTCGACTCAAATATCTTTTCAAAACTTGGAGATATTGGCTTTAAACTACTTTAATCATTCAAAAAATATTGTTGTCAACATTCAGTAAAATTTTGAAAAAAATCGAGTTGACAGATTTTTTACAAAAAATTAAAAACCGAAAAAAAAAATTAACAAAAGTTGGTAAAAATTGATTTTCGACTCAAATATCTGTTCAAAAATTTGAGATAATAGCTTCTTATTAATTTTAACTTCTAAGAAATATTTTTTTCAACATTCGATAAAATTTTGAAAAAAACTCTTATTGACAGCTTTTCTTACAAAAAATAAAAACCTAAAAAAAAAACAATACTAAAACCTGGTAAACATTTACTTTCGACTCAAATAGCTTTTCAAAAATTACAAATATTGGCTTCAAACTTATTTTATTTCACAGAAAATATTGTTTTCGATATTCAGTAATTTTTTTTATAAAAATCCAACAGTCCGTTTTTTCATAAAAAAATAAAATCTACAAAAAATAGTACGAAAATTTGGTAAAAATTGATACATATAGACAAACTTTCAAGCAAGACAAAACGACAGACGGGATGGGAAGTTATCAGTGTGGGTCGGATCTCAGCCTCTTTTTTTATATGATTTGTAAGCTTTGGTTTTAAGATGTTGTAACCTCTTATTATACTAGGCCGGACTGGCCGAAAATTCAGCTTATTTACGCATTAAAATGGACTTATTCGTTTAATATGATTTTTTGACAAATAACAAAATTATTTTGATGCATTTAACGGATCCAATGAGTGAAGATACGATACGACTGCTGATAATCGACAGTTCGCTCGTTAGTGAAATGACTAATTCCAAGAATCGACAAGGAATCGAAAAACCTGGGTTTTCGTCTACACTATGATCTACAGTATCAATAATCAATATTCTCCGTTGTTCTTGAACTACGCACACGGATTTTTCACATCGCTAACGTGTCCAAACAGCTCATATCTTTCAAAAGTGAAGCAAGTATCGTTCCATTTTCAGTAATAATTTTGTGAGTTTTTGCTTGTCAAATGTCAAAAGATGACAGCTTTAAAATAGACAACTACCTAAACATATCCCTCTATTTAAAATGAAACCTCATATTGGGAAAAGTCTTTATTACTACTGTCTTTTAGCATTTCAAGTATCTCGACAGAAAATAGCTTACAAATTACAAAAAGGCATTATTGGCAAGTTATAAATATAGTTTCATAGTCTTAATTTCATAACAATTACATTCCAGATGTTCAAAATATACATATAACAAGATTTGCATGAATATGAATTTTAAACTTTTTTTGGTAACACGATGCCTTATAAACAATTTTGAAGACAATATACTTGATGTCTTTTGTATGACAAAATTATAATCGATTTGTATAAATATTTCTTCACTTCACTCCTTCTAAAGAATAATAAACCTAATCAAATCACTATTAAACTATCGTATTCCGACACCATTATTTAATAATATTACTAAATATACATTGATTAACCATTTAAATTATGTTAACTTTCACTTGTATGACCGTAAAATCTTAACTGCTTGCCAAACTAAGTTCATACATATACAAATTAAGTAACATTTAACACCATAGCTCATCTATACCATCCCACCAAAGACCAAATTGTTAAAAACAATTTAAAAACAAAAATACTTTTTTTTTTAATTTTTGCAAAAACGGAAGTTTTTTTTTATAATTCAACATTATTGCATCACATAATACCACACCGCAGCAGCAAGTTTGAATATTTTATGCAAATTAAATAAAAAAAACTTAATAAAATAGCAACTATACAAAAGATGACCTCATACATACAATTTTTACTAGGCCAATAGTACACTCTCTGCCTTAACTGATGTTTAACTTAACTCTATTTAACAACAAAACTCTACTGCTGCTGTAGCTACTGCTATATTAACTGCATAAACTTTTCAAATAAACAAAACAAGAAATATAAAATTGCAAACTAAAAACAAAAACTACCTACAGAGAGATGGAAGATACAAACGAGTGGCATTTCCCATCAATCATTCAATCTAATTGAACGATACCCCCTAAATACAACAATATACTCGAATGTATCTATGAAGTTTTAATAGAATAGATAGTTGTTTGCAAAAAAAAAAAAAAAACAGAAATACAGATAACTACAGTCCAGCTTGCAGTAAACAACAACCAGTGGCAGTGATGCGCCCACTAACCTCAAGTCTTACAGTCTTTTTACAATACCGCCGCCGCCGCCAACAGGCAGATAGAGCCACTTCTGAACAATATTGTTTTATTATAGAAGGCGATTAATCAGACACATCTAACTTATCCGATGAGTGAAGTCCATCCGTTGAATTCCATTGCTATAGATACCTACAGAAACGTAAGTTAAGTTTACCTAGATAATAATGCAGGTCGGCAAGGCCGTTTGGAGCTTGCAATTAGTGCCAAACGCATGCTCCGTTTAATTGTTTTCTATAAAAAGCTTTTTTTTTTATTTTCGATGACACACTCATAGAGCAGGCAAATTAACACTCAAATAGAAATAAAATAAAATGTCAGAAGGTCAAACATATTCTACATAAAAATTGTGTACGAGCACGAGGTTAACAAATAAAATATTAAGTTTTATTTTAGGAGCTTCTATGCACATTCCCAAGTATTTTTAGCTCAAATTGCGCAAAGAGTATTTATACTTACTTATTTAAAAAACAATTCTTATAAACTGTTAACACATTTTCCATTATTCTAACAGCATTAACAAATATTAATTATTACTTAACTATAATTAAGAAAATCGAGCTTTTCATTCACTATTTGCATTATGAAGTTTTAAACTGAAATCTTCATTGTTTAGGTCAAAATTTAAGGTTTATATTATTCAACAAAAATAAGTTCAATATTAACTTGCTGTCTAAATTAATTTATTATTTTGATGCCTAATCATCATTTATCACATTTAAGCAATTAAAATTAGATTGTTTGTGGATTTTAAACGTTTTAGTTCAAGTATGCCTATTTCTACAAGTCGTTGTTGATGGGAATTATCTTCTATTCATCAAATATCCATGATATCTTTTTATTTTTTTGTATTGTCTTTCTATGGCATTTGTCATTTCAAAAATGCTAAAAACGTAACCGACTGCGTGATGAGCATTTTTCTGGAGCGGTGCACGAGGTCAATAGTGTGTTATTTTATAACACTGTTGTTTTGTCTGCTGATGATAATGATGGTGAAGCATGGTTAGGTATACAAAATCAAGCTGTGCTATTTTTCGACGTTGTTAACTCTTTTTTTTTTCTTTTTCTCTTTTTATAATGAATGAGTTTTAATTCCACGACAGTAAATCGATATAGAAGACATTGTGACGATGAAAGGCCGTTGCGTTATAGACTATAGAGTATAAACAGAGAGTATGTAATTAATAAAGGTGACATGAATCCAATGTATGTACGAGTATCATACGGGACTTTGTCCTATTATTTTCTTTTATTCTGGATTTCTCTTTGGTATTTGTCTTTTTATTTTATTTATTTCCAAATTAATTTTTTGTGTGTGAGAATTCAACATTTAATTAAATTCAATTCATTGCCATCATTTTGAATCATTAGAACAAAAAATATGCATTTACACAAAAATCTTAGTGAAATAAAATAAAAACTTTTCCTCCTAGTTAATATTAATGAATTTATTAAGTTTTCTTTTAATAATTTTTCCATCATGATATAGGTTGACAGCTGACCTTAATCTTTATATGGCCTATTTTAAGTATGTTTGAGAGTTTTCGACATGGTCTTACATATGTATCTATCTATGTTTTATGTTAGATTTTCTTGTTATACATGTAAAATGATAAATGTGCACTCATTTTAAGATTCTTGTATTAAGATTAAGGCCATTAATTAGTTCTGCGCTGAAAGTGATCTGATTACTTGTAACACAAGAAATTCGTTAAAGATTCTTAGATGATATAGGTTTTCTTATTGAATTTTGGTTACAAAATATTCTTCTCAATTATTCATATTTTGATTTCGAAGATTAACTAGCACAATATAAGAAAACTTTAGTTTAAAGTTTAAAAGAAGTTCGATGCTCAGCTCTTTTGTTTCTTACAAAAAATTATTATTTATAAATCTATTTGCTGTTTGCGAAATAATTAAAATATATTTTAATTTTAAAGTGTTTAGGTAGATTGTATTTAACTATATGTAATTGTTGAAGAGGCAACTAAGGCAGTCGTATGAAAACCAGCAAATACAAAGAAATCAGATTTGTTGATATGAATTTATAGGTTTTTCTTGGGTGGTTCGAAACAAAACAGTTTAAAAGTGTCAAAAGTAGCGTGTATTGTTCCACTTTTGTTATTGTAAAGTTTTCACTTGTCAATTGTTAAAGGATGACGGCTTCAAAAGTTAAAGCTGCCCAAATTACGGTTTATTGAGAGTGAAACCTCTTATTGAAAAAACTTTTAAAAAAGGGCATATGTTGAGCAAATTTGTTGGAGGTATTCATAGTTTGTTTATTTATGGTCTCAATACGTGTTAGAACCCGTGAAGTAGTGGTTAGTGCGTATAACTGTCATATCAGAGGTCTTGGGTTCAATCCCTGCCTATGCCACCACCTAAAGTTTTTTCACGGGTTCACCAAGAGTAGTTGTATTCATGTGATTTCTCAAACTAGCCGTTCGGATTTGGCATAAAAACTGAAGGTACTCTACATCCCTGACGTAACGCGCACACAGGAATGGTTGAGAGTGGTAAGTCACTAGGCTCTGGTTATTTAAAGACTGTTTCGCCAACTTTTTTATTTTTTAAAGGTCTCAATTTATTTCTTGAAATTTCGAAGAGACAAAACTGACCTAAAATCATTTCCTGTCAATTGTTAAAATTTAGTTTTTCATAAAAAAGAACACTAGATTTAAAATTTGATTGGACTTGTCAATCATGAATTGCCTTTCATTCAGTTGTTCAAAAAGAATTCACTGCTAATTGCTTTTCAATTAGGAAGGTAGTTATATATACTCCAAAAGAAAGAAGAAAAGTTATTGTTCTTAATTAAATAATGTATCTATAAGCTAAAATTAATCTCGTTGCGTGAATAGCATCTCGAAGTTCCAAAATTATACGAAACATGAAACCACCAAATTGACTTGGCCTCATTATTAGAATGAGAAATTACTACTTTCTATAGTTCTTATAGCCTTGAGATAAGTTTTCAGCTAAAAACACACACACAAATAGTTAAACTTAATCACATGCGTCTTGTATTCTCTCATGATTATTATATATTGATCAGTTTGATGGTGAGAATGATAAATGATCCTTTCTAAATGAGATTCTAACCAAAATAACTGTAATTTTTCGCTAAAAAGAACCAACAAAACAAGAAAGAATAATTCTATACAAAAACAAAGTAGGACACCACATATTTTAATGACATCTACATTTAATATACAAAAATCTATTATGTGACCTCCCAGGTCTTCCATTCAAAAGTATCTACAAACATAGATTACATAAGTAATTCACATTCAATTTTTCAAAAGCTAACAAAATTGCAAAATTGATGCGATTTTTATTAGATTTGGCACATAAAAATACAATATATTTTTGACCACAAAATTAAAATCGATTACAAAAAGAAAAAAGGTTTAGTTGTTGTATAAAGAGAAAGTCAGTCAGTCACACGCAATATAAAAACAAAAATAAGCTAAAATCTTTTTATGTTTTCGCAAGGCGTTTCAAATTTGAAATTCAAATCGGTATATGTACGCGATATTATACGAACAAGAAAAATGAATTGGCGCACAAGATTTATGAGAATGATAAATCGATGATGATGGGAAGCTTAAGACAGACCCGTATATAAAGGCCATAAAGCCTAGTTATCCACCCAGGTATATACATATAGCAAGTCCATCATGTACAGTGGGCTAATTTATTTTGTAGAATTGGAAAAATATCAAAATTATTTAGAAATTGTCTTTTATAGTTGTTGAAAAATAAAAATATATAAACACTTATACTCATTATTACAAGGTGTGTTCAAAAAGTACCCGGAATTTTTAAGTTTCGCGGGTCTGGAGAGTTTGAAGGTCAAAGTTTTTTTTATTGTGTTGGTATACATGCCCCTAAAGTATGATGCAATTTTCAGCTATATTCACTGTTTACTTTGTCTGTGGTAGTTGCTAAGGTTGGACGTGTTTTTATGAGCTCGGCGATTTTTGCTGAAACTGCTGAATTTTGACCAAAAAAACAATAATTGCGTAAACATTGCTCAAGAGCTGTTAAATGACGTCAACGACGATCCAAGTTTAATTGAAAGGGTAATAACTGGTTATGAAACATGGGTGTACGGTTATGATGTCAAAACCAAAGCACAATCTTCCACCTGGAAGCATCCAACGTCAAGAGCGAAAAAAGCACGTCAAGTTCGATCAAATGTGAAAGTTTTGCTTACTGTTTTCTTCGATTATAATGGCATAGTGCATCAAGAGTTCTTACCACAAGGTCGTACGGTTAATAAGGAGTATTACCTTGAAGTTATGTGACTTTTTCGTGAAGCAATCCGAAAAAACGCTCAGATTTATTGAAAAACAATTCATGGCTTTTGCACCACGATAACGCACCTGCTCACTCGTCGTTGCTTGTTCGTAATTTTTTGGCCAAAAACAATACCGTAGTTATGCCCCAACCTCCATATTCACCAGATATGGCTCCGTGTGACTTTTTCCTGTTTCCAAATTTAAAGAGACCCATGAAAGGACGGGCGGCGTTTTTCCTCGATTGAAGAAATAAAGGCAAAATCACTGAGAATGCTCAATGACATATCAAAAAGTGAATATCAACAGTGCTTCGAAGATTGGAAAAAACGATGCCATAAGTGTATTATATGTGGGGGGGGGGCTACTTTAAAGGGGACCACATCGATGTAAACGAATAAATAAATATTTTTTTGAAAAAACGAAAAATCCGGGTACTTTTTGAACACAGCTCGTATACGGACTTAAAAGATGTTTAAAATGAAACTGAGAAGGATTCTTGACTTTTATTAAAGGATTGTTTGAGAAGTTAACTTTAACCATTTCCATATTTCTCTAACATTTGACTGATTTCATTCCAACTTTTAGGTTATCAGTGTCCTATTGTGGCTTACATCCATGGTTATGTATAGTGTCTTAATCCCCATCAATGTTCACCTATTGAAAGTGAATCAAACATGCCCTCAAGGTGAGCCCATTCTTTGATACATATGCCAGTATTGCCACTGCACTCTACTTCACGTATGTTACTCTAAGCATTTAGGTTTTTTTTGGGGGGGGGGAGAGGAGGGGCAACATTAGGATCCAGTTTAAAATTGGATAAATTCTTGTTTTCATCCATTCACTTATGTTAGCTAGTTACTATTTAGTTATAGGTATATATATACTTCGTTGGAACCGTTTGTTTTCTAGTTTATACTCCATACTCAATTAACTTAGGTTATTGTACCATACTCAAAGTTTTCCAATTCTATTTTACTTGTATAAGGCTTACAATTATTATTATTTGGTCATCGATGTAATTGATGGAAAGGCTCTACTTTACTCTACTCTATACAAGTTTTCAATTTAATTTCTTCCGTCTTCTCACGCGGGATGTTGTTAGCTCATTTTAGTTTTTTTTCTCTTAAGTCAAACCAAGCGGAGGTAATTTTGATTGTAGATGGCGTAATGATGTCAAAGCAATCATCGGTGAAGAAAATAAAACAGAAGCTAATCATTAAATATAATTAAATCAGGAAAGAAGAAATCAACATTGCATAGAAATCATAAATCGTTTGGTTGATTTGATGGGGTGTTCGTTTGTTCAACGAGGTTTGCGAGACTATCTTATGATAATTTTGTACGAGATATAACTTGAATTTGAAGGCATCAGGATGCAAATTACGAATCAAAAAAAAGTTTTCATTAAATATTGTAAAATTCAAAAGAGTCGAGAGTCGTGATGCCGATGTGTTAATATTCATGAGACCGGCTTGACTAGTTAATTTGTATCAAAGTACTTTGCATGTTAACTTTCAATTGAAGGAAATCAAACCGATTTGAAAAAATTAATAAAACAAAAATTATTTAATCAAACTTGACATTGCAACTATTAAGAAGCAGAGGTTAAAAAAGTAGCATTTGTAACATTAAGGACAACTTTTCCTTCCTACTGTTACTTGTGAAACGAGCTTAATGTCTGTTTTTTAGTTTTCGAAATGTGTATTCAAAACAGGTTAGTTTAAAAAAAACATCCCTGGATGCGTTAGATGAAATAAACTTTTCATTAAAACCTACACAGTTTAATTTAATATTTCGCATCGCAAGTGAAGGAAAAAACAACAATTTCCAAAGCATTATTCAAGGTTGCAAATGTTTGCCTTGGCTTAGTTTAATTAGAAAAAAACATCACATCTCCACTTCGGTTGGTCTTGATTAAAAGAAAAAGTTGTACTTTGAATTTTATGTAAAATCATATCAATTTGGTCAGTCATTTTTAAGAAAGACCAAAATTATTTTATTTCAAAGGGAACTCTTTACGTTGTAATTTTTCTAATATCTGCTGATTCTTCAAAAAGAAATATTTTTCTAAACGAAGACAAAATTCTTTTCAAGCAATAATTTGTGCAAGAAACGTATTGAAAAGATTTTCCAATAAAAGGTCTCGTTTTGAGTATAGTTTGTGATTTTGAAGCTATCATCTTTTAATGTTTGATAATAAAAATTATGTTATTACATATATCAAGTGGAACAATCCATGATTCAACACTGCCTTGGAATTGTTAGAATTCAGTACAAAAATGGTGAAAATTTTGCAGTAACAGTTTACAAAACTAAAGCTCTTTGGGATTTTCTTTGAGAATCTTCTCAGCCTGCAATAGGGAAAATGGTGGTCCTAAGTTATTTAAGTTCAGTTTAAATTTGAGTTCAAGTCCATTAATCACCAATAACCGTCGTTTCTTAGCTGATTGAGTCCTTGAAATTCTTGAATTTTGTTATCGCAAAATCATCTTCAAAGATTTTTATCTTAGAGGATTCGTTAACAAGCTAAATTGTTGTGTTTTCGGTTCACAAAATCAAAGCATGTTTTTTAAGTCAAATTCATTGTTAACGTGTCACTTATGGTGCGATTTTAGGGTTAGCCATGGCGATGACGGGTGGGTTAATTGTAGCTTACTTCTTCGAAAATACCCGTGTTTTGTTGGAAAATCTATCAATGGATCTTATGTGATTTCGTTCTCAAATGTTGGTAGGATTGATATTGCATTTGTATCTCGATGGCTGTGTTCGTTGAGTAGTTGTGTATTTGGAATCATGTGTTTTCTATTGGGGGAAAAAATCAATCTATAACTGTTGATATTATTTAGTTTTGTTAGTGAAAATGGACTAACTGGGCTTTTTTTGCAAGAGAAAACAATAGAAAAGATATTTATGTTTTGCTATGTTTCCACCAAAGGTTTATATCAGTTTAGATTAAATAAATCTTTTTGGTGTTTCCACCGCACAAGAAGATTTAAAAATGATTAAGTTTGAAAGCACTTTCCCAAATTCAAATGGTGTTTCGATGTTTCTTATGAAGTGCAAGTGAGATAGTTTGATTCGTGTTAAACAATGAAAAACCAGCACCATATAAGAATACGCTACCTACAGTGCAATTTTTTTTTTAATTTGATTAAAACAAAAGTATATTTTTTGTACACAAACATGCAAATAAACAGACCATAACGCACTATCTGTAAAACCAACTCCTCAACACAGGTTTTTCTTCACAAATTTTGACTCGACTCCGATCCCCGACCGGAATCGAGACGAATCAAGCTCATTTCAACTCGATTCAGGTATATAAAGAATTTAGGCGAGCTTCAAGCTCGCTTCAACACCACATATTAATGTAGTAGTCTACGAACAAACCCCCTTCTTGAAGTTTTTATTTTATGTCAAATTGTTTGGTTAGAACTTCGAAATCGACTATCACATTACACAGACGTATTTTCTTGATAGTCAACTGTCAAAAATCAGCTTACACGATTTCACCCCTGGTCTGAATTTCGCGATTTTTTTTTTGAATTTTTTGATAAATTATTCTGGAAAATATTCAATTGTATCAACTTTAAAATATAAAAACCGGACTACTGCGGAACGTTTTTTTGGCAATTTCTCGCTGTACTATATATGGAATACCAAAAAAAAAACGGTTAATGAATCAGGTGCAACTGTTAAGGTGAATAAAATATGCTATTGAATTATAATTTTTGTGGCTGAAATTGGAAACTATGACCTTAAAGATTGAATTTGTGAATTCATTGCGGATATACACCTGCACAAATGTGCAAATTGGTCCCTAAACATTTCATAAAAGGATATTGTGCTGTAATAGTAGACGTAGCGCCCATTTGGCTTAAATCTTTTTTCATCGATACAAGAATACCTTTCTCTGCATTCGTTTTTTTTAAAATACTCTTTTTTATACATTCAAATGAGAACTTTTATCTGAAAACCCTGTTTAATTTAAATTTTTGATTTCCCAGGCACAAACATTAAAACAATACTTATACAATTTGTCTTCCGGCATTTGTTAATCAAGCAATATACAGAACATTTCAAAAACACAACATAAGTATGTATGTTCTTAAGCTATTATTTTTCTTATGTATGTATGTATGTTTAGGTATATAGAACGATTAATCTTGTGCTATACAAATTGATTGAAAGGTTTTAGATGAATCTTAATTATGCAAATTGAATCGATTTCCGGGTCTTATTCTTTGAAATTAAATGGTTCTCTGTTTCTGTTTTTTCGAGTACCATAGTCATAACACTTAAGGTTCATTAACCTTCTTTTTTATATGTTGTTTTATGTTTTCGTTTGTGTTAAAAGAACATTAGATTATATCAAAAGTCCTTCATCAAACGTTCATTTATCCAAAACAGAGGCGCCTAATTGCCTGTTTCTATAAACTAAACACGTGTCAGAGTTGAACATGAACAAAATCTTCATCACACGCTAACCAATTGCTTTTCTTTCAGTTCAAAGAACTCTGATTCTGATTAATCGATTGTTTTGAAGAGGTTGAGAGCTGACCGGCTCGGTACGGCCGGCGGGCGCGGTGGCGGCTGACCCTTTCTCACATCTCATCACAACGAAGCCTATCCACTTTAGAATCATCTGTCAAAATATTTCTATTCTATCAATCGTGTACAACTCACATTACTCGTTTTTTATCGTGATGGAGTGATTTTTCTTTAAATTTTGATATCCCCAATTTAAAAGATGTTAAGATGAAAAAGAATAATTATATAAACCATCCAACAATGAAATGGTATATGCCTTAAACGGAAATTAAGAGATCCATTTCTTGTATTTTTCTCATGGGCCAGACCATGATGATCTGTAAGTGAATGTGAATATAACTTTGGTGGGTCTCATCTGTGAAGTTTTTATCTCATTTTTATGACTTTAAGAGTGACCGCCTTTGACATTTAATATATTTTAGTATTGTCATTGTGTGATTATGTGATGATGTGAATTTGTTCATTCAGTCATACACCACGACCGACCGAGTGACTTCCAAAAATGGAGTGTGATATACTGATGATGGTGTATTATATATGAGTTAGTTTTATGGTTAGCTTATTTAACCAGCTGACCTTGAGACGAAAAGAAAAAGAAACGAAACAATATTGGCATCGAGGTAGATCAGGATTTTCAGGTTTTGTTTCAAATAAATAAGTATTATTATGTGAGACAAAACTCATTTTATATAAGTTTGTATTTAGTTTTGACTCAAAATTTGTTTATACTTGTATTATAATATTCATAACATTTTAAGAAATAAGGAATTGTTAGTTTTTTAATTAATCTCTAAAATTGTAAGAGGTTTTTAAGAGAATAAAGTGAATAAAGTTGGTGAACAAAGTAGCCTTTTTATTTGTTTATTTTTAATATGTGTGTTTTACTTGAGACTTATGCCTATTACATTTTGCTAAAAAATTTAAAAAAGTGATATAATTTTATATGTTTTTTTTTTTAAAGGGAAAAATGATCTTAAATTTATGAACTTCATTTCATTCGTTAAAAAGGTTAATAAAAATCATTTCTTAAATGTTCTTTTTTGATAATTTTGTTTTATGAATACTGAAACTTTTATGTTTTAGAGATAATTCTCATTCTTAACACTGCATTATTAAATGTTGCTCTTAATTGTAATTATTCTTTTTTAGTAAAGACTAATTATAATAAATAAATCAAACTTTAACGCATTTATAAATAAAGGATTTGCCAATTGCATAATAATATGTAATCCAATTAAAATAAACTTGATGGGGTACGACTCAATCTTATAACTTTTCATTCCTTAAAAATTTGAACCTAATATTTGAGGATGTTTTCTTTCAATATATTGAAATATTTTTAAAGATTTTTTTGATAAACAAACTTTTGTAACGGGCTATCCATTTTTCGGTTTCAAAAGTATAGGGTTGGAATTTGATATATGTCAAAGTAAGTTGTTATACCATTTTTTCAGTTGAAAGTAAGTCTGACATTTACGAAAATCGATCGCTTAACTATCGCACAACGCATACAAATTGTCAAAACCTACTACACCTATCGTGCTTTAAAAGGAGATTATGTTTTTTTTTTTTTTTAATATAATTAGCGAACACTAAAAGGGTTTTGTACACCTTTAATAAGCCAAAGACACAGCGTGAGCATTAGGAAAAGAGGGAAGGGTTGGATAGGAGGTGTCGGTGTACATTGATTTTGAACTCCCGAACATTGCAATGATAGGGAAAGATAGAGCGTGGCAAGGCATTCCACATTCGCGAAGTACGGCTAAAAAATGAATCTCTGTACTTCATAGTACGGCCGAAGTTGGGCTCAAGGGTAAACTGATGGGCATTCCTAGAAGCGCGGGTATTACGGTTAAATTGTTTAGGGGGATGCAACTGGCTATTTCACTAGAGCATAGTACGTTAAAATAACGGTAAAAAAGGGTGATATAAAAAACCTTGCTTCGATGTTCGAGTGACGTAATCGAGTTGATGATGTTAATGTCACCAATCATTTTAAAAACTTTTGTTTGAATACTGTCCAAGAGGCTTAAATAAGTTACTGGAGCACTAGCCCAGAAATCAGAGTTATATTCAAGTTTTGGACGTATATAGGTTTTGTAGATTGTAGCCAGATCAGACGGAGAGAAAAATTTCTTGCAACGTCTCAAAAAACCTAGACATCTTGCGGCATTTTTGGCAACATCGCGTATGTGATCGCTGCACAAAAGGTGGTTGCTGATGCACATTCTGAGGATGTAGAGATTTTCCGTTTCGTTGATGCAAGTGCCACTCATAGATAGTGGCAAAGAGGGTTTATCTAGCTTTAACGATACAAGGCAGCATTGATTTACATAATCGTCCAAATACGCAAGCAATTGGCAAAATTGTGAAAAAATTTTGAAGAGGCTGGATTGGTTACAGATATTGTAAGGCCTGTGCACAACTGAAAATATCGCTGTTGTAAGTGAAAGTGTTGCCGAAGACCTGAATGTGTCGATTCCTCTTCCTTTTCAGGAATTACGACTGTCCTACGGCACATTATGGCGTACATTGCATTTGGAACTAAACCTACATCCATATAAAGTCCAGCTCATACAACAACTGAAGCCAACTGACCATTCACAACGTCGTAGATACGTCGAATGAACAACAGGCAAGGCGGTTGACGGCGATTTTTCGAACAAAATTTTCTTCAGCGACAAAGCTCATTTCTCACTCGGTGGCTATGTTAATAAACAAATTGTCGTATTTGGGGTTCTGAGAATCCTCAAGTAATTAAAGAGAGAGCATAACATCCACAAAAAGTCAATGTTTGGTGCGCTCTTTGGTCCGGATGTGTGATGGGACCTTGTTTCTTCGAAAACGACGATGGAACGACTGTCACCGTCTATTTGGGGCGTTATTGTCATACGATAACCGACTTTTGTTTCCCTTCTAACTGTTGAAGAATACGACTTATAGAATATGTAGTTTCAACAAGACGGTGCCGCATGCCACACAACTCGAGTGAATATGGCTTTACTGCAAGTGACATTTCCTGGCCTCGTAATTTCTCGTCGTGGCGATATCAACTCGCCGATGGACTTTTTTTGGTGGGGCTACGCGAAAGACCGTGTTTATTCAGATAAACCTTTAAGTCTTCAGCACTTAAAAACCATCTTTCGTCAAGTTATGGATAGGATACCATCCAATATGTGTCAAAAAGAGGTCGAAAATTACCTCAAAAGAATCGATGCTTGAACAATTCCCGTGGTAGTCATTTAAATTATGTAGTATTTCAAACATAATGTCAACATTCAAACTTTATAATAAAGAAGAAATATCATGAAAAATGTATTTAATATGTGTTTTATTTAAGTTTACTTTTGAAACCGAAAAATGGATAATCCTGTATTTGGAAACAACATATTTGTTTGTTGGAAAATGGCTACCACATTTTTGTTGTGATAGCTTTTCAGCTATTAAATCACCTTAGCTGATTCTGATTCCATAACAAAATGATTACAAAAACTTCCAATCGGAACTCAAAAAACTGTTTTTTATTATTTTAAATAAAAGAGCTGACATCAAAACTCGAAAACTTTTTAAATAAATGAAAATTAATAAAAGGGTATCAATTATTTTAGACGTTCACTTCATAAACGACTGTAAATCAGATTTGCTGTCCATAATAATTATTATTTATATACATACATCAGTTTAAATAGTTTGATTTGAGCTTTTGTATTGGGATGTCATGAGTCTTTATTTCATAAAATGATTTTTTCGATTTTTGTTTATTCGTATGTTTCTGTCTTACCGGATTAAAAAATTCTGTCAGTGGTAACGCCCACTCGTTTTATTCTCTTAATATATCAAAATTCAGATTGTAACAAAATAATTCTTTGAGTATAGAACATTAGGTTTTTTCTCCAATGTATGTGTAAGTGTTTTAAATAATAAACTTTCTGACTCATTTTTCCGCCTACTCTACCAAATCCATCAACTCTTAACATATCTATCTTAATTCCTTCCTTCTCATTCAAAATTATATAGCATGTAAGACATTTTGTAAACAACTTTATTCTCAAAGCCTACATCACATTATAATATATCCACTTTATAAATAATTTATTAATACCATTTAACATATCTTCTTAATCAATAGACCTTCCCGAAGAAAGCAATCACTTATAAATCATTCTTAAGAAAAGTCTTCGCTTATCATTGTACACATATTTTATTTATCCGGCTATAAACTTGGACTGAACATCATTTCAATATAGAATGCAATCTTAAACACCATTACACCCTGCCACTCCCTTATCACCATCACAATCATAAAAAAAAGGTTTGAAAAAGTTGTTTTCATTCTATTCACCGAGATTGAAAATGGTCAATGCAGAAAAAATCAACATAAATTGGTTTAATTAACCAGCAAAGGCTTTCAGTTCTGATGTCAAGACATTTGTGTGTTTCTGTGTGTGTCTGTCCACACCCCCTTATATACCTCTAATGTTAAAGTTTTGTAGTTGCAAAAAATCAACTCTTCAGATAGATCGAACCAGTTTCACTGTCAATCCCGTGGGATTGTAAGCCAACTAGTTTATTCATATAGCTTGAAAACAGGAAAATCTTAAGAAATGTGATCTTAAATCCACGCTTTTCGTGAGAATTATGTCGAGATGTTTATTTAGTTCAATTTAACATGTTCTCATCCCAGAGTTCCAGACAAGATCTTATATAGTAGGTACTATTAGAGATCTATTTTAATAAGACGACATCCAACAAATCGAACATCGATCATATTTTTTTTATATATGTAGGTATCTACTCAAAGAGCCCAACATACGTATATGATTAGCATCAGATTATAGGCAAAAAGACACGCCAAAAGACCGGTTTCCTATATCGTGACCAAAACGTGTGCACTTAAAGTCCTTGTAAGTTTTTATCTCAATTTATCTTTAAGTATATAAGACTCGAATGAATAGAATATAAGTATTTTGATACATATGTTCCTACTTTGAGATTTATATAAATTTTTTTAGGTGGTATCCATTTTTTTATGTGGACTTACTTATATTTAAACCAATTTTGGTCAAGTCCGGCTTCATGTGGCCATTTTACGTCATCTGACTTGGGGAGCTTTTTTGTGGTTTGATTGAGTTGGAATTTGAGTGGTTTATTGTGGTTTTTCGTTTGATGATGGATTTTCTGGGTGTACATCAGACTCACCATAAAAAAAAAGACTTGAAATGGTTTTTCCTATAAAAGTGAATCACCCAGAGACTTATGTATTTAGAGTTGCCTCTCTTGAGCTGAAATCGTTGTGCAATGAAACCTTCCTATGGGAAAATTGTTAAACTACGATGTTTATAAATTGAATTAATCAATGAAATTGTGTGTGAAAAATAAACACAAACTTGAATTTCGGCATTTTGGAAGTGATTTTAAACGAAGTTAAATTTTATCTAATTTAGCAATTTTCATTGTAAACGTAGATGAATTAGATTCATTTAATTTCTTTGGATTTATTTGAATAATATTCTCCTTAAGTTGAAGGTTAAAACTAAACTTTTTCTTATTTTACAAATCTTTAAAATTTCAACATTTGATTTTTGCTTGAATAAGTAGAAGATATTAGCTACAACTTGGCATGCTAACAAAATTAGTATATTTCATCAACACAATGGAAACCTATTAGAGACAGGTTTCAACAACACTAAACAGTTACCTTTTACTATAACGTATGCAATTTACAATCTCCGTGTAGGATTGAGTCACTTTTAATCAAAATAATAACAGAAAAATCAACATTCATTCTTGGTTTGCAGACAAAATAACCGTTCGATATTTTTAATATACCATTCTTATACCGACTTCCAATTCTAGCGTGGGTAAGGTGGAGTCTATACCTATAAAAGATTGTTAACTAAACATTCTAAAGAACAACAACAAAGAAACTCAGTAATTGGACACTCGCATATTGTCGGGCAGCGTCGGCGGCGGTGTGGTGAAGGTGGTGGATAATGGTGATAGCGTGTCGAGAATACGGAACAACAAACGTTCTCACAATGGTTCTTGCTAATTAATTGTCAAAACATTATAACAATCTGATCTGTGTACCTATCTAAATACAACTTTCGCAAGACCATCATAAGCAAAAGACTTGCAGAAAAACCAGGTCTTTTTATAAGTTACTTTTAAATAGAAAACCATCTCTAGTTTAACAATTTATTATATTATAGATAGACTTCCTATACGAGCTGTTTTTCGAACCAGAAGTCGCGCTATAAAAGCTTTATAAATATTGTTACATAGGAACGAATGAATTTGATATCATGATTATAGTCCAGCGTTGGTGGTGGAAAAAATATTATAATGGCTAACTGAAAGAGTAATTGTTTTGAAGACAATGAATAAAGCATCTGGGGACAGAGTATCTATAGACAACTCAGCTCTCAGTTCAGTTTTTATGTGGAGCAGTTTAGCAAACAATATGATGCTATATGGTGAGTCTTTGTACTACAATTAAGGCAAACGTTTGAAGATATTTAACACTATAACTGTGATATAGTTTTTCAATTTTCAAAAAAAGCAGAGGTTTTCTTTTCGTTATACATAGTATATATGCAGGAAAAGTTGAAAGTTGTATTCAATTATTGTGCTGGCTACTCTGGACGTTATTGTGGGCTTTATAAAGATTTTAGAAAAGTTGTTAAGTTACTTTTTATTATTATTTTTTAAATACATAAATGGAAAAATAAATAGAGGAGGAAGTTTTTAATAAACAAGAAAGAGCCCATTCAAATAGCTTACGCCAAATTTTATAGAGCATTTGACAGCTTCTTTATGACTATATACGTAAGTATAAAGCAAGATATAAGAATTAAAATACAAGTAAAAATAGCTATACAGACCAATCACAATTTACAATGGACAAAAGGGGGATGATTTGGCCTGCCTCCTCTTCAACCTGGCTGGTTGGAGAAAGCGACCTGTGACTGTGGCTGTCATCAAAAGGAACCATCGTCACAAGGTCCAGCAAGATACTGGCTTACTCAGACTCCATCGACAACATCGGGAGAACCGAACAAGCTGTATACGATTCCTTTATCCAGATGGAGCAGGCTTGCACAAAATCAGGGGCTGCACATTAGCGACGAAAAACAAAGTACGAGTACATGGTCGCTTCGACTGCATGAATTTGAAGTAGTGCAATCCTTCAAATACCTTGGGTCAACAGTAGCAGCCGATAACAACATAGAAGAAGAAATACGCGGGCTGTTGCTCAAAGCCAATAGAGCCTACTTCAGCCTGTCAAAGCTTCTTAAATCCATAAACCTAACCATAACTTCTAAGGCATTCTAACCTCTTAGGCGCGTTCAAGATGAAGGTTTTGCGCAGAATTGTTGGCCCCTTATGTGAGAAAGAACAATTCAGGAGACACTTTAATCATGAACTGTATTGATCTACCTCGAAGCTAGTATTGTAAAAAAAAATTAAGCACTTCGTTGGGCTGGACACCTAGCTCGTATGAGCGATGAGAAATATACAACATTGTACTACGACATTTACCTCAGGAAGGTGGGGACATTTATACCACTCTGTTTAACAACGTTCTGAATAATGCATATTATCCGGTCCGTTGGAAGACAGCTGTGGTAAATCCTCTCCAGAAAAAGGGAAATGACAACTCCAATCCGGCGAATCTCCGGTCGATAAGTCTTCTGCTGAGTATCAGTAAGGTATTCGAGAAGGTTATAAATAGAGCTTTGTCCCAGTGGGTTGAGAACAACAAAATAATTCCGTTTAATCAGTTCGGGTTTAAGGTGGGACATGACACTATTCATGCGGCGTTTGAGCTTGTTTCTGATATCCAGTGGAAAAAAATCTAAAAGGCAATGTACGGGTGCTTGTCTGGTTGACTTGGAGAAGGCCTTCGACACCGTATGTTTAGAGGATCTGTATCTAAAGTTAAACACATTTGGCATAAGTAAACTACTGTTGTATATGCTTGATGGTAGACGGTTTATTGTCAAAATTGGCAATGTAACATCTACCAAAATCTTTGATATTAAAAATGGTCTTTAACAGGGATCGACAGCCACTGGCGAATAAAAGTGTAGTAAAGTACCTTGGTTGGATCAGTACTTGTATTTCAACAGACATATAAGTGCTGCTCTGGCCAGAGCTATTGTTGTTTTTTAGCATCCGTCTTGACAACAGGGTGAAGGTGATTTGCTACATGGCCCTCATACGGCCAATAATTGCCTGTGGGTGCCCGGTATGCTTCAAAGTTGCCCCATCTCAAATGGTAAAGATTCGGGTATTTGAGAGACAATGTCTGCGACGTTGCCTTGGACTACAAAGCACACCAGAGTCGGAGTATAAAACATTTCTATTCCAACCAGGTTCTATACAACAAAGCCAACATAAACAGCATAGACAATTTCTTGCTGAAGCTTGGTATGGATCACATTGCAAGAGCGATGTCGTCTACTAACAGTTTAATTTTTGGGGCTTACTACCCCAACAATGAGTACTACGAAAGTGCACGTTTAAGTGGCAACATTCCGCCCGTAGCTTTCCTCTATTTAGACAACCGAGGGCTGATACAGAATAGGGAGGCGGTTCCGCTAATCTACCACGTCAGCCGTAAAACTGTAGATAGCCGACTCCTTTACAGTCGAGACGTCCTCGCACTGGACGGAGCCGAGCGCCTTCGGTTCAGTAGGACTGTTTCTGATAGGGACCGAAGAGGGTGAGGCAGGAGAACCGGTTTTGGTGGCTTCAAATTGAGAGTGACATTTAAAGTTGTCTAGGGCGTTTGGTCTTGGCCGGCTTACTTAGGTTTAAGGATTAGGATAGGGACAGTCAGGGTGGCACCAAAAAAAAAAAACACAACAAAACTTAAAAGCTTACTGTGGCTGATCGTTCGCGTTTTATCTTCACTGATTGGGTCCTTAAAATGCTTCAAAATGTTCCGCCTTTTCATCGAAAAATCATCGTTCAATGATGAGGCGCATATACACCTCGAAGCTCTGAGTCTACTTCAATAAGTAGAAGCGTCGCATTTAGGGCTCAGAAAATGTAAGAATAATTGTTAAAAAGCCACTACATCTTCCAAAGTTCAGTGTTTAATAGATTTCTAAAATTGTTTCAAACCTTAAACGTCAAACTTACCGATGATAGTTAAAGAATTAAACAAGGCTCCAGAGACAAGTAGAATGTTAGCCTCATGTACGTAAGCCCTGTCACTTTCATATCTTCGACAAAATATGATATTTTATCATAGGTATGGGACTCTAACACTTCAATATAATCATCAAGCCACATTCCAACACGCATCAAGCTTTACATCTACACTTCTACAGATATAGTTACATTTTTGTTTTTATTATTGAAGTACCTCGATGATTACGTCAGATTAATGTGTCAACTTTATAAAACCAAAAAATGTCAAAGTCACTTGATTAATTTGTTCCGATGTATGATTTCTGTTACACTTCGCTCTCTGAACAAATTCAAAATCTATATCTTTATGAATAAAAAAAAAGAAAACTAAAATAATATAAAACAAATAAAACCGCAATCTTATTCAACAGATGCATAATATTGATGTAGGTACGCCGCGCCATCCATCGCCACTGCGACCGTCTCGCGCTGCGCCATCCGTCGTCGCCACATGCATCATTGAAGCGCCTTAAAAAAGACCACCAACACCACTACCTTCAAATCAAGCCGCCATTATGTTGTTTTGTATTTTATTTTTTTAATTTTTCAAACCAAAGCCACAACACCATGCCCATAATATTAACTCCCTATGATGATGTAGCACTGTATAGCAGCCGCCATTAATGTTTACAAACTTTAAGACTCTGGTTTTTCCACTAAAGAGATCTTCGTGACTTTGGGATGTGATAAAAAAAAAACACTCAGAAAGGCTTATAATTCCACATCTTCCTTCACTCTTCTCCTGCATTTTGTTGATTACCTTTACAATGTCTGTCGCATTTCAGTCTGGGATTATATTTGAGTTGTTTGGGTTGTTATGAGATTCCTAATGCTTTAACATTTAAACACGGATATCCGATTTACTCAAGCTCTTCTCGACTTTAAGAGGTGAAAAGAGGTGCATCAGACGCCTGCCTCGATACGTTATGGAGGAATTGAGGATTTAAAAGCTGCAATTTTTGCGTTTGGCGTCATCGCGACAACTATGTACCTTGTACATCCATATGAAAAGTGAAAGAGGAAGAGCAACCTTATAGCCAGGTTAAGACTTATAAGGTGTGACAGACTGAATACGATGTGAGGTGTGTGTGGCTGTGGTTGTGTCTGTGAAATCACGTAATTCAATGGCAATGACAACTTCAAGACCGACAAAAAAAAATAAACACAAAAGATGAGGATTCCTCTATCTTATGGTAGAGTTAAGAAAGATAGGTTTCTCTTCATTCAATAACAAAATTGAATAAACCACCGGAAACTTTAATAATTGAAAACTATATAAAGCCTTAACATTCCTTTAGATACAGTTGTTTATAGAAATAGCTCATCTTATTTGTTTGGTTGCTGTTGTGGTTTGTTTGATATGGCTAAGCATTTATTGCTGATTATGATCATAAAAGGTGCAGTATAGGCAGCAGCAGCAGCACCTAAGACCTAAGCACATGTGAGCTAAATAAGAACGCATCATATGCATAGAAAACTCGCTAAAATTGGATGAGCTTTATTTGGTATTTGTATAGCTTCCTTGTTGGTTATATATTTTTTTTTTTCTTTTTTATAAATTCTAAGTAGATTTAAGTTGTCTTGTAAATATAAATATGATGGTAAGATGGGTGTGCGTAATTGGAAAACGTATAGTCGCACTTTAATCAACCAAGAAAACTAAATGGAGCTAGGTATGTGTATATAATGGATTCTAATATTTGTGATCTTGTTGGTTATAAAAACTAATTTGATGTGCAGTAGTTACCTATACGTGTTGTATGTGTGCAGTTAACGGGATTTAGTAATTGGAAAAGATAATTAGGAAACGTGGTTAGTTAGTTATGCATTTTGACTTGTTTATGATGAGGAGTTAAGATCATGTTATTAACTCAAAATAAATTATGAACATACATATATCAGCAATCAGTGAAAGATCAAACAAACCCCTCAACATCATCAACATAAGACGATATTGAATTTGACAGAAGTATATGAAGTTCAATGAATGCGTTAGTCACTTTTACGAGTATACAAGTATTTCTATAGTACAGACATTGCCAACAATGTTTTCTTTGACAACCGATTTTACAGTGGTTATTTTGTGGTCAAATTTTATTGAAAATTGTCAAATTTATTTGGAAAAATATGTTTACATCCTAAAAACTCAATAGATTAAGTATTTATGGTGCTTATAATTGTCTGAGTACTTTTGTTGATGATCACTTAAAAGCCATTGGTAAAATAGCATCATATTAAATAAATGTAAATAGTTTGTGCATCTTATGAGCAGCTAAGTTTTCTTAGGCCAAAATCTATACCTTCCTCTGTCAAATTTCCATTATTTTTGAAATGTTTACGAAAATTAGAATAACTGATAACTTTATGCATTTGCCACATGCTTTAATATTCATATTTAAAATTTGTATTCCATGAACAAGTGTTGCAAAGAAAGTCAACTGTATTATGTTTTATTAAATTTAAATTTTATAACACTTTAAAGTTTTCTTCTCCTGAAAAAACACTCTTTTTAAAAAAATATCATTGTAAAAACTATTATTCTGATCAAAACGACGAAAATTAGAAAGACTTTTCTAGAGCAGCATGACTTCTGTAGAAGCTGCATGGACGAGGAGGAAGAGGAAACAGTCCAACACCTTCTATGTACATGTCCTGCACTCTCCATTAGAAGGAATAACTTTCTCGGTAATCCCTTCTTCGATAATACCAGTGAACTGGCAAAAATCGACACAAAATGTCTCTCTAACTTCATTAAAAGTACAAAATGGTTTGTTTAAGTTCATTACTCTCCCATGAGTAACCTCATTAGTGGTATCACAATGGACCCTTGAGGTCTGGGTGAGTCAATGACATCTGGACAGCCACTCCAACCTAACCTAACCTTCTAGAGCAGCAACAAATTTAATTGCATCGTACTCAAATATCTTTTTGTTTTTGTTCAGAAAAATTTGAAACAAAAATGCATAAAATTCACAAAGCTTGTCCAGTTAAGTAAATCCCAAGGGTTCTAGATTTTAAAAAGGTTTTAAGAATAGTAAAAATTACAACATGTTTAATCGAAACAAAAAAAGAGGCTGGGATGCGACCCACACTGATAACTTCCCATTCCGTTTGTCGATTTGTCTTGCTTAAAAGCTTGTAGGGTTTCGTGTTTTGTTTCTTAAAATTTTAAAAATCACCAACAATATTTTGCATATAATGAAATAGTTTGATTTCAAAATCATTTTTTGTTAACGAGATTTTTAGTCGAAAACCAATTTTTACCAATTTTAGTAGCATTTCTTAAAAGTTTTTATTTCTTAAATAAAGAAATACAAATTGGATAAATTAAATGAATTTAAAGTCAATACCTTCTATTTTTCACGAGATATCGAGAACCGAAAGTAATTTTTTACCAAATTTGCGTACTATTTTTTGTAGATTTTATTTTTTTTATGAAAAAAACTGACTGTTGGATTTAAATAAAAAATTAACTGCATATCGAAAATTATATTTTCTGTGAGTAAAATTAGTTTGAAGCCAATATTTTTAATTTTAAAAAAGATATTTGAGTTGAAAATCAATTTTTACGAACTTTTATTAATTTTGTTTAGGTTTTTATTTTTTGTAAGAAAATTGTCAATTTGATTTTTCTCAAAATTTTATCGAGTGTTGAAAACAATATTTCTTATAAGACAAAATTAGTTTGAAGCCAATATCTCAAAGTTTTGAAAAGATGTTTTTGTCGAAAATCAATTTTTACCAACTTTTGTTAATTTTTTTTAGGTTTTTATTTTATTGTAAAAAACTGTCAATTCGATTTTTTTCAAAAATTTTCCGAATGTTGAAAACAATATTTCTTATAAGTTAAAATTAATTAGAAGCTATAAGCTCAAATTTTCGAAAAGATATTTGAGTGGAAAATCAATTTTTAACAACTTTTGTTAAATTTTTTTAGGTATTTATTTTTTATAAAAAAACTGTCAATTTGATTTTTCTCAAAATTTTATCGAGTGTTGAAAACAATATTTCTTATAAGACAAAATTAGTTTTAAGCCAATATCTCAAAGTTTTGAAAAGATGTTTACGTCGAAAATCAATTTTTACCAACTTTTGTTAATTTTTTTTTAGGTTTTTATTTTATTGTAAAAAAACTGTCAATTCGATTTTTTTCAAAATTTTTCATAATGTCGAAAACAATATTTTTTATAAGTTAAAATTAATTTCAAGCTATAACCTCAAATTTTTGAAAAGATATTTGAGTGGAAAATCAATTTTTACCAACTTTTGTTAGGTTTTTATTTTTTATAAAAAAATTGGTAATTCGATTTTTCTCAAAATTTTAAGAGATGTTAAAAACAGTATTCTCCGTTGCACAAAATTGTTTTGGAGATGAAATCATTTTTTATTCGTAAGATTTTCGAGGTGACAAATATTTTTTTTCAGTTGATTTATAAAAAAAACCGTTAGTTGGATTTTTTTCCAAAAATATACTTGTTTGGTATCACGTTACAATATATAATATGAAATTTAATTCAAGTCTCTAGCGTCATTGGTTCATGAGATATTTAGGGTTAAGCAAAATTTTCACCTTTTTTTTAAACTGCTATGGTAAAAAAAACCACCCACGCAATTTTCTTGAGAGCCCTTTCTGCATCTTTCTGCCTTATTATCTGTATAACAAAATTTATTTGAAGTCGATATCTCTACTGGTTCTTGAGCTATGGAAGACGAAAAAAACGTCGCGAACGTTCAGACGTACAGACGTACGGACAATCTATAAATGACCAACTTTTTTCTTTGGAATCACTTGAATGATAGAACTTTGCCTATAATGCTACATTGTCGATTCAAGACCCTTAAGAAGGATCTTGTGAAGTTGACAAGTTGACTTTTACAACTATCAAACGAACATTCGTTTATGTATATAAAAGTTGTTCCAATCAAATTATTTTTATTGCTTTAGACTTTTTTATGTTTCAACTTACTGCTCATAATCTTAAAGCACTGACCCACAGGCACATTTTACAAATACACTGCTTTTACAAAAACAGTAGTGATTTCAGCTGTGCAAAACATTTGCAACTAGTGGCCATTTCTCTTTTCGTCTTATTTTGATAACGGTTAAACTGATTTATTTTGACGTTGGTTAGTTTATAAGCGTAGCTTTATTTGTTTAGTTAGTTTTAGCCGGAAATTTGATCGATAAAATGGTTTTTTAAGATAAATTCTTTTTAAATAAAAAAAAAAGATTTTGTTTTAAAAATGGCGGGAAACAAATATTCTTCGGATATAAAATCCAGAATTTTGAGTGATTTCAAAAAAGAAGCATCACAAACAGAAATTTGAAAGAGATATTCCATTCAAGAATCAACTATTTGTAGAATCATCAAAAGTGGAAAGATGTTATGCCATCATAGAAGGGGAAGGCCTCTAAGCACCACAGCAAAAGATAATTGAAAAATAACAAATTTATTCCGAAGAAACCCCAGGGAAGCGAACTAAGGTTACCCATTGACCCATATACTATCAGACGCCACGCACTGCAGGCCGGATTGCGTGGTTTTCATTTAGCAAAAGAGTTATTTATTTAAAAAAAAACTTGAAAGGTCGTTTGGCTTTTGAAAAAACTCATCTCAATTGGAGTCCCCAAAAATGGAAAAATGACGAATCAAAGTTCAATATCCAGGGATCGGGTGCTAAACATTTGTAACACCATACTGCCTTATGCCCATTGGGAAATGGACGTTACAACAAGCCAGTGATCACAAACACAAGTCGAAGTTGGACACAAAGTGGATCACAGAAAAAAAGATTGAGGTTTTACCATGGCCAGTCTAATTCCCAAAAATAAACCCAATAGAGAACCTATGGGATATTGTGAAGAGAAGAATTGGGAGCAACATTTTTAAGCACAAAAGTGACCTATTCGGGTATTAACAGCCGTTATAAAAATAAAGCGTACGCAATTAAATATTACCATTTCCTTGCCTTGAAGTAAGAAAATAGTTTGAAATTTAGTTGTGAGATCTAAGTTGCAAATGTTTTGCGCAGCAATTTTACCAACTAATAAAGTATTTAGTTATTTATTTTTTGTTTAAGTGAAGAGTGTTAATGTTTTTTTCCAACAATTATAACGTAATATCAAAAAAGTTTAGAAAACTAAAGAAAGAATTTTGCTGTTTGTTGGAGGTTCTAGTTGCAAATGTTTTGCACAGTACTGTATGTACGTTTTATATAAAAGGATTTATGAATTTAGTTGAAAATATAACTACTGAATAGAAAACCCAACTAAACGATGATCTCTTAAAGTAAATATTTATGAACTAAACAAAAGAGTTGACGTTAAAACTTTATTTTAAAAACTAAACTAAAACACATTGCTCCATCAAAACTTTGTTACTTCAATACATTTTGTCAATATGCATGTATTGTATATAGGCTAAATGTGACAATGAGGTCATATCCATTTAATTATGAATTCATAATATCATTTCTGACAAACAGGACTCACATTTTACTTTTGTCTCGAATGTGTGTGTTTATTTTAAATTGAATAAAAGAACAACAAAAAACATGACAAATGACACTTTCTTGGCCTTGAGTATTATTCGCATTCAAGCCAACTTTTGACTATAGGTTATTCAATCAAAGTCCATTTCATTTTTAAGAAAATCGAACTCATTATTATGCCAATTTATAATTATTATCACCTATTCAATTGTTTGATGTTGTTTGGTTCTTTAAGTTTCAATTCAGCGATATGTGTTTTGAATTTTAAATAAATTGGTCTCTTTGTTAGTGTCACTTTGTATACGTAAAATGCAATTAGTTTTGGCAGCTCTAAATTCACTCTCAAAAAGACTTACTTATGACAAACTTGACATACCTTGCGGTCATAGCCTCGAATATAAGGTAGATATGTAAATTATGCAGCTTCATTAATTAAAACAAATTTTTGTTTTCTGTTTTTGAGTTCTTTTTAAATAAAAACCAAAAGTTTGAGTCATTTCCAAAAATTCTCAACAAAAGTTGTTAAACTAGTAAAACTTAATTTTGCAAAAAATAAATAAATCTTCAGAATATACATATGTATTGTGTACAAGTCAGATGATTTGTCCTCATTTATATTCACCACAGGTAACATCTTATATAGTTTTTTAGATTAAATCTCATTTTGAATTCCATCAAGTTGTTTGTTTTGTTTTTGCACCTCCTTTAGTTCAAAAATGTATTTTTTATTTTACTTTCCAAGCCATTAGCATGCAAAGTTTTTACGTTTTTTTTTATTTGGGTTAAACGGATTTGAAGTCAGACGTAAATCTTTATGGAAGATATTGTACGAGTACGAGTATATCTCTGCTTTAACACTACCTAGTTTTGCAAAGACCTGAATGTTAAGTGTAAATTATCTAAGGCTTGGCAATTGTCTCGTCGGCATCGGCATCAGCATTTAAGGTATACTCATAATATTCGTATATGTACCTACATCATTTCAGTATACATAAGTATTATTATCTTTTTAATATTGCTTTGAACTCACGCTTGCATTTGGCACTAGAGTGTCAACTTGCAGCGCCGCAGTTAAGTAATTGAGTAATTGTCTGGAAGAGAAAGGAAGTCGATTATGTCAAAAAAATAAAATTTAATTTAAAACACGCTTGACTTAAGTATAATGTGCTTTTGTTTTTACCAAAGCTATATGTAAAGGTATTCTAGAGGTATGTATAGTATAGTTTCTGATGTGTGTGCCAGAAACCTAGAAATTTATTAGCGATGTATCCAATTTGCATATTGGATGGTTTATTTTTTAATTTTATTTTTAACCGTGATCACGCATCAAACATTGAAGTAATTAAAATTCAAAACTCACAATTTAATGTTGATGGTCGATTTTTGCTTTTATCTGTCTTCATTAGACCTGTTTGTGCCAATTTAAACGAGTAAATAAAAGAAATTATTTCTTGGGAATTAGAGAAAAAATTTGCTATGCAAAAATAAATTTTTTACAAAATTCTTTAAATTAAAATTTGGCTTATTACAAAAAATATTGTATACACATTTTTAAGGTACCAATAGGAGTTAATTGTGGGTCGTATGTCAGTCTATTTTTTGAAGTAGTGAAATGAACATAATTTTTTCTAAATAAAATAAATAGGAATGATATATGTTGATACATTTTAGTAGGGAAAACCTCTCCTTGCAATTATTGCAGCCATACTCTCATGTCTCTATAATTATTATCACTTTTACCTTTAAAATTGATTTATGTCAATTGGTTTTTAGATTTTATAATCCCTCTACACCTTTAACACCTAATTTATCAATCCTATTTTAATTATCCTTTCAATTAACACAAAACAATATTAATTAAACAAGCGTAACCTGCTTAACAAACAAAATACAAAAACACAAACGAAAACTATAGAAAATAAATTCCATAAAAGGTTTCATTCGGAGTAAATTAACCCACATTGTGTTTCTACTTTTTACCTGAATCCGATATAAAATAATAATAATAATATATTACCTAATAGAGGATCACATCACCACAATGAGTGTGAGCGATATTGTTGATTTAATTCGATATACCAACATGCTTCAACATTGCATGGAATTAATTCATTTTTTCATCGCATGCAACAGTGAAACAATTAATCACTTGAAAGGTCGTAAGAACATGCTTAACATTTGATTGAAGTTGTTTAATTAAAAAAAAAAAATCACTCATATTTTATTGTAGATTTGGTAACTGAACTATTTGAGTTAGTGTGGTTTCTGTAGTATTTTAAAAGGTTTTCCAATAAGAGGTTTTATATTGAATATCTCGGTATTCTAGTACCTTTCACTTTTAAATCTGTTATCTTTTTGACGTTTGAAAATAAAACTATATTTTTAGTAAAAATAAAATGATACACGTCATAACAAGGCAATAGAAATAAATAAATTAAGTGGTACAACAGTCCTTTGAGAACTAGGGCCATAGTGACTTACAACTCCCAACCATTCCTGTGTGCGAGTACTGTTGTCCGGGAGGGAGGGAACCGAATCCGAACGGCTGATAAGAGAAAGCACTTTTCATGACAAGAATTACTCTTGGAGGATATGTCAATTCGTCGCAAGAAGCAGTACCCGTGAAGAAAAAACTTTAGATGACACAGACATTGATCGAAGTCAAGACATCTGGCAACGCACTTACCATCATGCCACAGATACTACTACTTAAAATTTCAATGTAACCGTTAAAAATCACTACATAAAAGTTGAACATTCTCGAAAACTTAAGTACTTTTCGGTCTTCGTGACGTAGTTTATCCACTCGCAATACCGAAATGGAAGGAAAAATTAATCTATTAGGACAAGTTTAACCCTCAATGTTGACGAATCTCACCTTTATGGATTAGAAATCAACTTTTGGACCGTTCAATTCAAGTAGTATTGGATGGGCTAAAGTCTGAGAAACACAAATTAAATGACTCTCTTTCTCATTTGTATTAAAAATGTAACATCTGAGACTTCTAATCCATTTAGCTGGTTCACTGACGATAGTTCCCTCAGCTTTTCATATTCGTTTTTAGATTCAAAACCTTGGTCTTCGAATGTAGATCTTCAATGGCAATGTATTATGATAAGCTTATTAGATTCTGACCTGGGCAGCATTGTTTAATGGGGACTCAAAAATCGAGTAGTACCTTCGCCACTATCCATGAGTGGCACTTGCACCAAGGAGACTGAAAACCTCGAAATTCTCGGTATGTTTATCGTATTTTCAATCGACAATGGATTATTAGAAAGAATGATAACATACGCGATTTCGCCAAAAATGACTTTCGATTTTTGGGTTTTCTAAGACAATACTAGAAGTTTTTCTCCCCCCTTCATCTGGCTATTATCCATAAGACTAACGAATGTCCAAAGCTTAAATAAAATTTCCATACCTGGACTGGTGCTTTTGCAGCTTACTTAAGTCTGTTGGACAGTATTGAAGGAAAGGCATTCAAATTGATTTGCTATGATATCATCGTGGAACCATTAACTCGCTTAAACACCGTTGTAAAGTGTTTTATCACACACTTTTGTACCGTTTTTCCAACGGATTATGCTCTTGATAAGTTGCATTCTTCCCCTCAAGCAATTTAACCTTAAAACTCGCACCTTCAGGAATGCTCATCAGTCAAACTTCCTTCGTACTGTCAAGTACAGAGATTGTTTCTTTAGCCGTACTACGCGAATGTGGAATGTTTTACCACACTCTGTCTTTCGCAGTCATTGCACAATTCAAGTATTCAACAATAATTTAAGACATCCCAATCATAATTAGGCTACAAGTAGCCCAAATGTAAAACTGGGCTATAAATGGCACAAATCTAAAAAAGCGCTGTCAATAGCCAAAATCGAATATTTGGCTTGAAATAGCATAAATATGATATTGTTCTAAAAATAGCCTTAAAATGATATTGGCCTATAAATAGCCCAAATTTAATTTTGAGTCAAAAATAAACCCAATCTAATGTTAAACTGCTATAAATAGCCCAAAATAGCTATAAATAGCCCAAATTTATTATTGAGCTGTTATTTAGGCTACTTTTTCGGTTCAGATTTTACAGCAACAAATTAAAATTGTGGGCGAGCAAATTCATTATAGGCAACCCTGAACAGTACACCTTATTTCGCATTAAAACTTCAGACTTAAGGCTTTTAAAATTTAGTAAATATACATAAATAGGAACTCAAGTGGGTCGTATATTCACTGATTGGGTCGTGGAAAAATTTAACTTATTCTTGGAATTTGTGATCAAAATTATCAACAAAATGTTGTGATTTAACACTTTTAACTTTTTCTTTGGAGCTTCTTGAAAAACAAAGTTTGTTGAAATACTCCAAAATCTATTTAAGACCTTAACTTCAGAGTTCATGAATTATTCGCTTTCCTTTCCTTATAAAAGAAAAATACAATCTCTGTTTTATAATTAAAACTCTCATTTTTAAGAATGAAAGGTATTAAGTCTCAGGTTCAAATAATTTACTAATGACATTTTATTATTGAAATTTTGGCATAGCAAAATCTAAACTTAACATTATTTTTAGGGTGGTTTTGATAGCATTTTAGCTGTTGTACCAAAAACAACATCGTTTCTTCATAAAAATTGCTTTCTTAGGATTTTTCTATCGTTTTGATTGCATCCGATGAACCAACCATTTAAAAATAAAATTCAAAGGACGTCCTAAGTTTTTTATCATAATTTACTTAAATTAATTCGTGCCAATTAGAGGTTGTATTCAAATATCTTAATTATAAACTTTTTTATTCGAAAAATATATATTTTTCAAAACTCCAATACCTGACCATTGGATGCGAATATAATAATGCACTTCAAGTAAATACTATACCACTTTTCAGGGTGATCCATCTGCTGACAAACAAAAATAATAAAAATTGTGAATTGAATAGATACAATGCGGGCTCTTTTCACGGTATTCAAGCGCACATTATGTGAGGTGACGAGATGTTTAAAACTCTAATAAAGGTCCACACAAATGGACATTATAAAAGACCCTACAAAACACCTGTTAAAACCTCCTATACAATTAAACTCACATCAATATGTTTTGTTGTTGAAAAAATAAATTAGATAACTATTATGATTAATTGATTTGAAATGGTTATTTAATAAATAAACAAAACAAATAAAACTTTAAACAATAAAAACAAAACGCAGTAAGTTACCTTTTTTCCAATAGAGTCGCAGTATATTTTTAGTTTTTGTGGGTATTTCAGTTTTCTTGTGAAAATTTTTTTAATCCTCAAGGCAACCAGAAAGTTGTTTTAACTTCAAAAAATCCAGATGGTTATGTAAAATAAATGTTGTTGTTTTTTGAAAATCCATTAAATGATCGATTCGTGATTATGGCAGTTTGAGCGTGAATTTTGTTTCTTATTTTGCTTTTTTTGTTTTTGCACACACTTCTTTTTCTTCTTCTACTTATTCTTCGCCGCGTATTTCACTCGTTTTCCACTTTTTTGGATAATTTTTTAAAACTTTTTTTTCGATTTTATAGTGAAGCAACAACAATGTATTGTTGTTGTAAACAGAAAATTGCGAAACACCTTTCGAGTGCAATTTTGTATTACGAGCGATTGAAGAAAAATTTAAAATAAAATGATCCTCTTTACACTTTTAATAGCCAAGACTTAAACCGTTTGCTTTTATTTTATTGCAATTTATCAAGAAAACTACCACATTTCTCGATAGAAAACTTTTGGTGAAAAATAAATTGAAAAATTAAAAAAAAAAAAAAACAAAAATCTATCTTATTCACGATCGGTGCGATCAATCGATATAAACGATATCGAGATACACCACTCACACACAGACAAACACCTGTTACTGGAGCTACGATCGATGGTGTCGCGATGGTGTCCGTTGTTGACTTCGCTCGAACAATCTTAAGACTGGAGTTGAATATTTCCAACTGAAGTTGGTTTAGCCGTCGTCGTCGCAGTCTTCGTTGTATACGGCTGAGTGATTTTGAGCTACAAAAGTCAGATACAAAAGTATCTATATACGATTCAAGCCAATCTTCTAACACAGATACATTAGCTCTTTAACTCTTTAGACACTACCACCTTAGACGTACAGAAGAGGTATCTCTCTCAATTTAAAGTATCTATCTCAGTCTCAGCCAAGTTTAAGCCCAAAAAACCGAGTTTAACTCAGCTAAGCTAGCGTTGCGTCGTCGTTTGGACAGACGAATGTTACTGTAGAGATATTTTTTGTGTATCGTCTTACCTGAGTTTGTTAATGTAGATACTTTTCTTATGATCGTTCCGTTCAAGTCGTTCGTGTTGTGTCTGTTTGTTCGGTGTTGACCACTTTGGTAGTATTGGGTGTTTGAAGACCCCTTTTACTTTGCTGAGATCATAATAGCTGCGGTGGTAGTTTTGTTGGTAGCGATCAGGCTTACCAGATTGAGATATTTATCGGAAATTGCTCACTTTGAGAAAAAATTTGTTTATACATCAATTTTTATGAACAGAAACTGTATATTTAAATTTTCGTTAAGTTAGAAGATATTTTTTTAGAAATTGGGCTAATATTTGAGCTACTATCTATACTATATACTATGGACTATCGAGATAGTTCAAGACATGGCAACCCTTTTAACGCAGGGTAATAGCATAGTATGGTTGTTAGCCTACCAGTTTAATGTTGTTTTTGTATTCGTTTGTTTTATTGGAATTCGTGGGATACTGGAATACCTTGAGACGCCCGGATAAGAATACTTGAATTGAGCCGCACTGTTGCTGCTGTTTTAGCTGTAAGCACTTTTGAGGAGGGTTACCTACCCGACCGACCGTCTCTCTGTGTATATGAGAGGAAGGCAAATTTTGTTGTTGTTGTTTTGTATATTTATTCATATTGTTTTTATTTTATTGTTTCTTTTTAGTTGAAGTTATTGTTGATGTATATTGTATAGTCGAGTCAAGTCGTCGTCGTTGGAGGAAACTGTTGAAGGTATGTGCGTGCGGCATGACGAAGAAGACGACACACCACACATTATAGTCTATGTGTGGATCTGATGATGGCACAGGAAGGGGTCACTGAGTGATGACCATCTATTGTTTTTTTTTTTGTTGTTTATTATTGTAGGTATACCTACAAACGATGATGGCACAAACCCTATTTTTAGAATGATGGGATATGATGTGAATTTTAATAGGCGAGAAGATTATAATTCTTGCGAATAAAGGTGGATGTGTCGTGTAGTATAAGATTATTAAGATAGATATAGAGTTTATATGTTACTTTTTTTATTTTTTTGTTTAATTTGGTACGATTTTATAGTCTTGAGTGTGTTGTTGATATATAGTACCTATAGAAAATAAAATAATAGCACACATCAATTAAAGTAGTAAATTAGGTAGATACTTAAAACTGTTTTGTTCGTAAGAAAGCGGAAATTATTCATTTCATATAATACCTACTTAAAATTTGATGTTCTTTTCTTAACTTAAAAAATTCTTTGTATTTCTCTAACTTTGAACAGATTTTTCATAATGATAACGTGATCTGGAACCCATTATTTGTATATTTTTTTAATTTCAAGAGCTTGGTTACTAAAAATATTAAAAATACTTTTTTCAAATTATAGAATTTCAAAGCAATACCGTCTTAGCTGCTGAACTTTGTAGGATTTGGTTTTTTACTTGTATCAATTTTTTCCAAAATTTCAAGAGTTGGAGGTAACTCTTATCGCAAAAATATTTTATGCAAAAAAAGGGCTTTATTAACGAAGATCGTTATATAGAGTCATGTTGCTACGTTATTATTCTGTAAACCGCTGGAACTTGTCCTATTAAAAATAGGAGCGGGTCGAAATGCTGTATTTTAAAATACTGTATGGTCAAAATTCTGTATGATACTGTACGATACTGTATGGTAATAATACTGTATGGTTAATAAAATAAAAGTGCGCACTTTTTTACATTCTCAAAACGATTTTAATTTCTTAGCCTTATTTACAGCATTTTGAAATACAGAATTTTGAGATGTAGTATTTTGATCATACAGTATTTTGTACAGTAGTACCCGTGGCATGATGGTTAGTGCGTTGGACTGTCATGCCAGAGGTCTTGGGTTCGATCCCTGCCTGTGCCATCTAAAGTTTTTTTTCACGGGTACTGCCTCTTGCGAGGAATTGACAAATTCTCCAAGAGTAATTCTTCTCATGAAAAGTGCTTTCTCAAATTTGCCGTTTGGATTTGGCATATAAACTGTAGGTCTCCTCCTTCCCTGACAACACTACTCGCACACAGGAATGGTTGAGAGTTGTAAGTCACTAGGCCCTAGTTCTCCACGGACTGTTGCGCCACTCAATTTATTTTATTTAGTATTTTGTACATACAGTATTTTAAAATACATTATTTTGAGATACAGTATTTTAAATACAGTATTCTGATCCATACAGTATTTTGGAAAAAAAAAAAAAAAAAACATTAATTGAAATAAATAAAACAATCTTAGTTCGTAGGCCGAAAGGAATTAATTTTAAGAATCATGAATTTCTTAGAGCGCCCGATTAGGGCCAGTTAGTTATATGAAAGTAGAATTAATTAGGCTAGTTTCCCATTTTGTCTAGCATGTAAGTAGAGTTAAGTTTAAATGAATAAAAAAATGAATTTCGAAAAAAAAAACAGTATTTTGACCGCAACCCATTAAAAAAAGAGGCTGGGATGCGACCCACACTGATAACTTCCCATCCCGTCTGTCGATTTGTCTTGCTTAAAAGTTTGTAGGTTTTCGTGTTTTGTTAAAAAAGTTGGCAGTTGAATTATTCTTAAAGATTTAAAAATTATCAACAATATTTTGCATTTGATGAAATAGTTTGATTTCAAATTTTTTGTTATTAACGAGATTTTTAGTCGAAAACCAATTTTAGTAGCATTTCTTAAAAGTTTTTATTTCTTGTATAAACAAATACAAATTCGATGAATGAAACTAATTTGAAGTCAATATCTTCTATTGATCGCGAGATATCGAGAACCGAACATCAATTTTTACCTAATTTTGCGTACTATTTTTTGTAGATTTTATTGAAAAAAAAACGCACTGTTGGATTGTTATAAAAAATGTACGGAATGTCGAAAAAATATTTTCTGTGAGACAAAAATAGTTTGAAGCCAATATTTTTAATTTTTGAAAAGATATTTGAATCGAAAGTAAATTTGTACTAAGTTTTAGTATTTTTTTGTAGGTTTTTATTCTTTGTAAAAAAACTATCCATTCGATTTTTCTCAAAATTTTACAGAATGTTACAATCAATATTTTTTATAAAAAAAATTAATTTGAAGTCAATATTTCAAACTTTTGAAAAGATATTTGAGTCGAAAATCAATTTTTACGAACTTTTAGTAATTTTTATCTTTTGTTAAAAAACTGTCAATTCGACTTTTCTCAAAATGTTAAAGAATGTTGAAAGCAGTATTTCTTATAAGACAAAATTAGTTAACCATAATTTTTACCATCTTTTAACTGTCCATTCGGTTTTTCTCAAAATTTTACCAGATGTCAAAATCATTTTTTATGCGTAAAATTATCGAGGTGACAAATATTGTTTTTTAGTTTTTTTGATTTATAAAAAACCGTTGGTTGGAATTTTTTCGAAAAATATATTTGTTTGGTACCACGTTACAATATATAATATAAAATTTAATTCAAGTCTCTAGCGTTATTAGTTCGTGAGATATTTAAGGTTAACCAAAATGTTCACCATTTTTTTAAATTGCTATGGTAAAAAAAACATTCACGAAATTATTTTGAGAGTCCTTTCTGCATCTTACTGCACTATTATCTGTATAACAACATTTATTTGAAGCCGATATCTCTACTGGTTCTTGAGCTATGGACGACGAAAGAAACGTGCGTCGCGAACGTACGGACGTACATACATACATAGGGACGTACGGACGTACGTACACACGCACTCACAGATATCTCTTTAAAAATCTTTTATTTTGACTCTAAGGGCCTTGAAACGCCAAGAAATGTCAAAATTTTCAATGCGACAAATCGGACCGATTACAATAACTTCCTATGGGAAGTTAAAATCACTACTTGGTGCGCCCTTCGGTCCGGAGGTGTGATTGAACCTTAGTTCTTCCAAAACGACGATAGAACGACTGTAACCGTCAATTCGGAGCGTTATGGTCTTTGTTTTGCCTGCTATTGAAGAATACGACTTGGAGAATATGTGGTTTAAACAAGACGGTGCCACATGCCACACAACTCGAGCGAATATGGCCGCGTAATTTCTCGTCGTGACGATATCAACTTGCCACCGAGATCATGCGATTTGATACCACTGGACTTTTTTTTGTGCTTATGCAGATAAACCTTTAACATCTTAAGAACTAACATTCGTCAAGTTATTGCTGAGATACCGCCCAATATGTGTCAAAAAGTGGTCGAAAATTACCTCAAAAGAATCGATGCTAGCAACAATTTGCGTGGTGGTCATTTAATAGACGTAGTATTTATCACATAATTTCAAAGTTCAAACTTTATAATAAAAAAGAAATATCATGAAACAAAATATTTTGTATACTTTTGAAACCGCAAAATGGATAGTCCTGTATTACCATTTTTAAACGGTCAACTCTAAACTTTGTATTTAGCATAGTTTTTTAAACAAACTTATTTGTGAAATTCATATCTTAAATGATTTCATAATTGTGTTTTACAAACAAAAACTATTGATTTGCACAGTCATAAAAACAGAATTTAATTAAATTGTATGTATTTTATGTTTTTAATTTGTTCTTAAAAAGATAATTTGATTAATCTCATACATTTACTCCTACTACAATGCTTACGCAAGTCTTCCAAAAATAATTTCCATAAAATAAGACACAAACCAAAAACAAAGTATGGATATATTTAATGCTAACAACCGTCTACTAAAAGTCTAACGGCCTTGGATTTGAAATTATTCAACGCCCACAAATGAAGTCAGTTGCTGTTGTATAGTTCAATCGGTTTCAAGTTCCAAGAAATGACTAATAATTACAATTCTTCGTCTTTGTAGATTATTTTTGTTTGCAGAATTTAACTTATGAGTTAATTCCAAGCTATCTTAATTCTACTTTCATATATATCTATACGATAAAACAGCATTTATTTTATTAAGAATTATTATAGAAGTTTTTATAAATAGTGAATGAAGTTCATTTCATTCAAACGCAAGATCGAAGTATCTAATATAAAATCCGCATGACTAAGATTGTTTTAACACCTACAATAAACTATATACCAGAACCAATGCTTCCACTTAGTTAGTAATAGTAGTTTGCTATTTGCTATGTTATTAAGTAATGTTGTTGATTTTATTTTTGCCTTTCCATACATTCATTTGTTTAACCAAATACTACAACATTTTTTAGCAAAATATCTATAGATTTGCTCTATCCATGAAAACCATGAATAAGACAGTAAAGTTTGCACTCAAATATTCAGGTATGATAATTTAATTATATACACAAGTCTCAAGATTGCAAAAAACGCTGAAGTGTTCAAAATACATAATCTTTTCAGCTGATTTTTAAAGTTGTATTTGTATAAAAACAAAAACACATACCTTAAAAAAGGCTTTGAATACAAAATCATAAAAATAAGAGATACAGAGAGGAAGATCGAGAGAAGTGAGCTAACAATTGAAATTATTGGAAGTTGTTTTAGCCAAAACTCAAATGGAAATATTACAATGGCGGAGATCTATACTCTTGAGTGAAAGTGTTTAAATCACTTGAGTACATTATCTTTAAGAAAGAGCTTGTAAAACTTCAAAATAAAATTTTACAGGGTGATAAGCAAAGCCGAAGGTTGATAAAATCTTAAACATTCTGCTAAAATTGCATATTTTGTCAAATCCGCACAAAAATTCATATAAATTAAGACTTGAAAAAAACTTTTTGTGGTAATGTATTTTTAATGTTTTCATTTTTTTTAAGTGAAGCTGAATGAAATAAGACCTGAAGAAATTGTTTCGTTCATAGATTATGGCTTAACTGTGTGTAGATCTTCGCATGCAGCAGATGGCGCTACATTTGTTGACACTAAATTTTTACAAAATAACAAAAAAAATATTACAGCTTATACTTATTCCCGTATTTTTGTTCAGTCAAAGTTGAGGATTTTCAATATAAACTCGTGATTTTGTTTTTATTAACTCGAAAAACTGTCGATTTCCAATTTTAGAGTTTCATAATTCCCAAAAAAAATGGAATTTGGTTTTTGACATAGAATTATTAATTTTGTTTTGTTTATTTTAATGAAAATAATAAAATAAGTGAAGTTGGAATTTTCTTATTTTAATTGGTTGACGAAAAAAAAATCTGAACTTAAAGTAGAATTGTTGTAAGCGAAAAACATATCGAAAACACTAATTTTTTAAAACGAACGCAGCTGTGTTTCTCATTATCAATAATGAATCAAATATTTGAACGAACGTTTTGGAAACCCAATGTGCTGTAGGTAATACTTAGAAAAGTGAAATTTTACAGTCACATAAGTTTTCTTTTGCCAAGTTTTTGAGTTTTGAACTGAACATAAAAGCCGGAAACCTTAACAAAATGTTAACTGGTGAAACAAACAAACACGTTTCACGAACTAAATTTTAAGACCTTTTTTTTGACACGAATTTTTTTTAATAAATACTTAATCTAAATGAAAACACTTTATATTAAGAGAAAGGGATATTTTTAAACCCTTTGATACATAGACCAACTTTCAATTTTAAACAGGAGAGTTAAGAAACAAATTATTATTGATTAAAAAGAAATTTCAACTTGAGTTCTAACTCTAGAGTTGCCATCAACTCTAAGGTTGATCAGCTTGAAAGTTTGAATTAAGTAATGCAACAGTGAAAGCAATCGCTCTTAAACACTTAGTCGAGTCAGCTTACAAAAACAAAACAATATTTATATTAAGTCTTACAGTTAGTTATTAAAATTATTACAACGATGAGCAGAGAAATAAGAAATCGATCTTATAACCAAAGTTGTTAATCAGAATGAGAAGTAAGATTTGAATTTTCTTATTTTTACATATTTTTTTGAAGACTTGCCAAGATACTTTTAAGGTTTGATTTCTAAAAAGTAGTGGTACTACAGTTGATACAGAGCTGTCAACAAAAAACGTTAGGATTATAAACAACGAAGACACCTTATGTTTTTGTTAAAAACGCTTTAGCTTAGGAGAGATTACATAGCTCCCTTCGACATCAACACGATTTTTCGTTTATCTTATAAAAATGCTGTCGACAAAGTTTTAAAGTCTGCCACGTTTTTGTTTCGCAATATTTTGGGTTATAGATAAAACATGAGATCTCAAAAGCTTAGCAAACATTGAGATATACAAGAGTAATCAATTGTGAAAATATATGGATCTTACGACCAATTTGTATTATTATGACAGACTCTGAGGTAAAAATGGGCCTCATCACTGAAGATGATTTTTCCTGGAAATTTCAATTTATTTAGATGTTTTTGGCGATTAAATTCTTGTGTTAACTTAATTTTAAAAGCCATAAGGCCTAATTCTGTATGTAATTTCGTTTATGGTAGTCCCAGTTTTAAAAATATCAAACAACCTGTGTTTTCTTTAACACCACTTTCTGCTGCAACATTATTCTCAGTTGTTCTTGAGCGACAACACACACGGTCTTGATTATTCAGATCAAATTTGTCCACCAGTTTCAAACATTTTTTCACCGTTTTTATAGTAAATTGGCACTATTCAATGTAATGTTGAAACTTGTATACTTGTCAAATACCAAAACATGACAGCTTCAAAAATGACAACTCAGCGTAAGGTCTTTTCGCCCAAAACCAAACCGCCCAGTTTGAAAATGTCATATGGCCAACAAATTTTTATTAAAATTTTGTTGTTGAACGATATGGGCAATATTAACGAATCTTCAGACATTAAAACATTTGTGTGTTTTATGAAATTCCAAATAAAAAGAAGCGTTCGGTCTTATTGCGCAATAAAATAACGCCAAAATATTAAAAATGTCATATTACCAAAAAATGGTTCTATAGTTTAAAACCTTTTTCAGAAGAAAATGCCACAAAGGCCAAAATTAATGTTATATTGCCCAAATCAGTTTTAAAATATCAAATCGTCCAAATAACTAATTGACATATCGCCCAAAAGATGTCATGTGTTTCAATTTTTGGGCATTCTGAAAAAAATTGTATTTACATGTATTTGACAGTTCGAAATTTTGAGTTTTAAATTTTATCGGCCAAACGCAAACATTAAAAAGAAAAAAGAGGCTGGGATGCGACCCACACTGATAACTTCCCATCCCGTCTGTCGATTTGTCTTGCTTAAAAGTTTGTAGGTTTTTGTGTTTTGTAAAAAAAGTTGTCAGTTGAATTATTCTCAAAAATTACCAACAATATTTTGCATATAATGAAATAGTTTTTGTGAACGAGATTTTTAGTCGAAAACCTATTCTTACCAATTTTAGTAGCATTTCTTAAAAGTTTTTATTTCTTATATAAACAAACACAAATTGGATGAATGAAATTAATTTGAAGTCAATATCTTCTATTGTTCACGAGATATTGAGAACCGAACATCAATTTTTACAAATTTTGCGTACTATTTTTTGTAGATTTAATTTTTTATAAAAAAACGGAATGTTGGATTTTTATAAAAAAAATTATTGAATATAGAAAACAATATTTTCTGTGAGATAAAACAAGTCTGAATCCAATATTTTTAATTTTTGAAAAGCTATTTGAGTCGAAAGTAAATTTTTAACAAGTTTTGATATTGTTTTTTAGGTTTTTATTTATTGTAAAAAAAAACTCTCAATTCGATTTTTCTCAAAATTTATCGAATGTTGAGAACAATATTTCTTATAAGACAAAATTAATTTGAAGCCAATATCTCAAAGTTTTGAAAAGATATTTGAGTCGAAAACCAATTTTTACCAACTTTTGTTAATTTTTTCTTAGGTTTTTAATTTTTTGTAAAAAACTGTCAATTCCATTTTTCTTAAAAATTCACCACATGTTGAAAACGTTATTTTTCGTTGCACAAAATTGGTTTGGAGATAAAAATTTTTGTTCGTAAAATTTTCGAGGTGACAAATATTTTTTTTTTTTCAGTTTTTTTGATTTATAAAAAAACCGTTAATTTTTATTTTTTTCAAAAATATATGTGCTTGGTATCACGTTACAATATATAATATGAAATTTAATTCAAGTCTCTAGCGTTAATGGTTCGAGATATTTAGGATTAACCAAAATTTTCACTTTTTTTTTCAAATTGCTATGGTAAAAAAAACACCCACGCAATTTTCTTGAGAGTCCTTTCTACATCTTTCTACATTTATCATATAACAAAATTTATTTGAAGTCGATATCTCTACTGGTTCTTGAGCTATGGACAACGAAAAAACGTAGCGAACGTACGTACACACGTACGCACAGACATATGTATCTCTAAAAATCTTTTATTTAGACTCTAGGGACTTTGAAACGTCGAGAAATGTCAAAATTTTCAATTTTACAAATTGGACCCATTACAATAACTTCCAATGGGAAGTTAAAAATATAAGATCGCCCAAAAATTTGGAACGTCAAGAAAGCGTAACAAATATGTTTTTCCTTAATTCAATTTCAGAAAGCGAGATAAGGCCAATTTTCAAAGTGAAATAAAACGAAATGGTTTGCTTGCTCCAGGTGCGTATAAACAGTGAAATATGTATGGGGGCTTGTTGCTCCGCTGCAACTCCCCTGCTTGGGTTCAATATAAAATAAGGGGTAGGTGCAGAATGTGTGTATGCAAAGTGCCTTTAAATCCACATTCTTTAAATGTGCATACACCCAACTTTGCACCTACCCAAAATTTGAGTCCAAGCAGAGAGATTGCAGGGGCAGCATGCTCATTGTTTATATGCGTCTCAAAGCGCAACCAACCAAAACGTTTGTTAAATACAAAGTTTACGATACAGTAATAAAAACCCCAAATTTAACAAAAAAAAAACAAGAAATCTTTTGGAATTCATAACATTTAAACATTTGGGCATTACGACATTAAAATTTGGTTTGAGTTAATATGACATTTTATTTGGGCTTTGCAACGTTTACTCAGTGAGATTATTTACGACGTTTCTCTATTTGGGCTTTATGTCATTTTATGAATTGAGTTATATGTCTTTGGGTGATAGGACATAAGAAATAATAGAAATCATTATAATAAAATAAGTGTCACAAAGCCCAACCCCGATATCAAAAAACCCAAATTCAAAATTAAAAATTATTTTGGGAAAAATGAGAACTAACGATTTGGACGTTCTTTTATTCAAAAGTTATTTGGTCGTTTCTAGATTCGTTTTGGGTTTTTTAGGCCTTTTTTTAACTTTTTGTGGATTTCTAGGATTTAGGCGAAAAGACCTAACGCCTGACAGCTCTTTTTGAAAAAAAACCTTCAACGAGGTCGATTTTCAAAATAATCGGTTCTCTTATTATTTTAACATCAACAGTCATGTAGACAAGTGGAAAAGTAGAATTTTCTTAAAACAGGCCAAAAATACTAACTATTTTTACAAATGTTGTTTTTTTCGGACGTCTCAAAATTCAACTTAGTATTTTTGAAAGTAAGATTTTTCTTTTAAGAGACAGCAAAGTGTCACTGTCTTTTCTTAACTGAAACGAACAGTTCAACCGAAAAATTAACTTATGAGGGTTTTTTCGTCTAATGAAAAATATAAAACTTTACAAAAAATATGTTCCACTTAAGCGAGTTTCACTGTAATTAACAAATTCAAATAGTTAACACAAATGGTCACCCTATTTATAAATAGATGAACACGGATGTCGATATCATTCCACCTTATCTAAGTTCCCACCATCATTACTATGACTATCACAATAACATATCATGAAATGGTGTTTGAACACAATTTTCAAGAACTTTTGATAAGATTACTTCATAAACTTGTTCATTTTGTATGCGCTGTCAAAAACTTTTGTATCGTATAACGAAAGTGCAGTTTATCTGATAACTTTATTAAGAAAAATTATGCTGAAAATAATATTTATATATTTTCTTCTGATTGCAATAGCTGCTTCAGTTCAAGGTGCTGCTGACTTATTTTGCTCAGAAGATTTCTGTTCGGTAAGAATACACATTAAAAATAAAAGAGTTCTTCTTTAAATATGACTTCTTAAAAAGTATTATATTGAGAAAAATGAATGCATGCATACGAGTGACGCTTGCAGAATTCAAAATAGGACTTATAGCGGAGAGCTGTTTCCGGGGGAAGTACCGTGTGGCTGTTGTAGTGTTTGTCTTCAAAATCTTCGTATAAGTTTTTTTTAAATCAAATTTTTGGTTATGAATATACTAATAAAGTTCTAATTGTAGGTGAAGGTGATCCTTGTACAATTGGTTCTCCGGACGTTACACCTCCAATGCTTGTTTGTGGACCAGGTTTATATTGTAAACAAGATGGTGTCACAACTGAGTTTACTTGTCAAAAAAGTAAGAAACTTAGAATTTGCTTTTAGAACCGTGTAAAATTGTATTAGGAAATACCTTGCAAAAGACAAGATGGCTAAAATTTCTTAAATGATTTTTTTGTTAAATCAGATATCTCCCAAAGGTTTGACTTGATAAGGCTTTTAATAGCACATTTCTGACTCTTTTCGTAAGAAATAAAGCAATAGATACCTTACTTTTTCAAACCTCATTCCATTTTCTGCAAAATTAAATTAGAAATCATAAGTTTTTACAATTTTTTCGCCGTTTCTTGACCATTTCAAAATTCTTATAATTTGTTTTCCTTTTAGTGACGCACACAGAATGTTTTCGTGAACAAATTGCTTACGACGAGAAGAAAGCTGCTGGACTTTTAGGATCTTTCATGCAGCGTCCTATATGTGATGGTGATGGAAATTATCTATCAGCAAAATGCGTTTTAGGACAGTCGTAAGTACATACAATGTATATCTTATCATCTGTTGAACTTCGTATGTTCTAATATCAGAAACCGTATATCATTTTTCTTAAAGGTGTTTTTGTGTGAATAAAAATGGCAAGAGAATCTTTGGGGAGGCTTCTCATAGCTTAACTACCGAAGCAACAATGAAATGTGAATGTTCCAGATTGTTTGACCAATTCCTGAGTACCATGAAGTTTAAGTATCCTTTTATGACCGCTAGATGTCAGGAAGATGGTAGTTTTGATCCATTGCAGTGCATGAATGGAAAATGTGTTTGCATTGAACCTGATTCTGGTTCGCCATCGAGTTCTGTAACTGTGGTCACAGGGTCGGATTACAAACGGATGCCATGTTGTAAGTTTTTCTTAATTCATTTTTTCATTTTAGGCGCCAATTAATTTGTTTCTATAAACCAATAGTTGATCGTAAAATGCATTTGGAATATAAATATAATCACAATTGTGAAGAAATAAGAAATGAATTGATGGAAGAAATTGAAGCAGCACAAGATAAACAATTCACAGTCTTTGGATATGAATTCCCAAATTGTCAGCCAGACGGTTGGTTTGAGGCCGTTCAAAAAAATGGAGGAAAACTGTTTTGCGTGGATAAATACAATCAAAGAATTGAAGAATTCGAAGCTCAATCAGGAAGTCAAGAGGCAATTGAAATGAATTGCAGTGAGTTGTTAAACTTTATTTTGAACTATTTATTCATATTCTTTGTAATTATTTTGTCTAGAATGTGCTAGAACTCGTCATTTGATGAGTAAGCAAAATGTTAAGGATTTGCCGGAATGTACACCTAATGGGAACTTTAAAAAGGTACGTACACGTAAATAATAACAAATGTATTTAATTCTATAAGAAAGAAGATAACCATTAGCATGTACATATGTAAGTTAATTTTATAGAAAACTAGTTGACCCGACAGACGTTGTTCTGTTTGTTTTGTGATATTTAAATTTGTTCAATTTACATTTTTTGGCCATGAATTGATTAAACAGGAATTCAATTTTGATTTATTACACTATTGAAAAAAATTGGGTTCATTTTAAGCGTCTATATGTTCGGAATATGTTATTTCATCGGACATATCTCAAAAACGAGAATATGTTTCGACTTAAAATACATTTTGTTTTCATGAAAAATGTTAGTTAGACAGTTCTATTTATAAAAAAAAAATCTACAAAAAAATACTTGTTACGAATTGACGTTTCACTTGAATATCATGAAAACAAAAAAGGATATTGTTGGTAATATTTGTATAGATAAAACAATATCAACCAACAAGGTTTTCACATAAAATAAAATCCTGCTATACAAATTTTACTTATTGGACCTTTTTTGGACAGTAAATATTAACTTGATCACATTTAAAAATTAAAATCAAAGAAAAGTAAATTCTTTACATAACATATAAAAATTATATATTCAAGATTAGGATTATAAATTATTCTTCAAAGCTTCAAAGTCCCTAAAATTCTTTTTATAGTTCTTCTGAATTTTTAGCTGTCCTTTCTAAAAAAAACTTGACGTGACTGAGTGATTTCAAAGTAGGAAAGTATGAAGAGTACCTAAGTATACGCCCAAGTGTTCATTAATTTCAAATCGCTTATTTATGCATTAAAAATAAAACTTTACTTCTAAGTTTTAAATTTATCAAAATCGAGATTTGCATCAGACTGATCTATGAAAAATCATGTTACATATACGGAATATCATAATTGTCTGTCCTCGCCCCTGCAGCCCAAATCATTGGGTTAATTTAGTTCAAACTTGGAACTTAAGGTTGTTAGAAAATTTAGGTTATGTTATAACAATAGACTCAAATTTTTTGAATGAAAAATCTAAAATTCGAAATTTCTCGAAAACGATTAGTTTTTTATTAAATTTTCTCTAAAACTTTGTTTCTTAACTTTAATTCTTTCAATAAAAGAAAAATATTTTTGTATTGCACCAGAAGAGTTCCTCCACAAGAATTGATAAGCCGATATCAATATTGTTTTTTCTAAACTAGCTCTTAAACTGTTTCAATAATATTTGATAATCAAAAATATCATTATATGGATTTTTTAAAAAATAATACATTTTTTTTTCTTTCAAAATTCGATATCTCGAAAATGGGTCATAATTTTTTTTACGAAAATCAAATGTAAAACGTATATTAATAAGTTCTTAAGAACTGCATATTAAAAATATTTTTAAATTAAAATTTTAAATATATTGAAGAAAAATTGTATATACAAAAAATTAATTTAAAAAAACAGCTCTAACGATTTTCAAATATATTTTTTTTTAATTAAGGTTAACGTCTCAAACATTCTGACTAAAAAACAGCTTAAACTTTAATATTGGCTTATAACGAACATTTTTTTTAAATTTATATAGAATAAAAATACTCTTTTTGGACAATAAATATTAATTTGATCATATGCGAAAATGCACTTTACATATTTAAATTAAATTTTCAAGTTAAGGATTATAAATTATTCTTCAAAGCTTATAAAGTCCCAAAAACTCTTATAATAGTTCTTTTGAATTTTAAAATGTGTTTTCTAAAAATAATTCCTGTAAATGAGTGATTTCAAAGCACGCAAATATTAATAGTACGTATACGCCCAAGTGTTCATTCATTTTAAATCGCTTATTGTAAATTTATAAAAACAAAATTGAATATGATTTACATATTTTGAGAGATGGTGAAGCACAATTTCTGAAATCAACAAATCCTATTTATTCAATAAAAACACAGTTTTTGCTTTCAAGTTTTGAATTTGTTAAAAAATCAAACTTGAAATTTGCATCAGACAGGTCTTTTAAAAATAATATCACAATTTTTCAAAGCACAATTTTTACAAAATTGAAAACAATGGACGTATTTTTTTGGATTAAAAAACGTAGACAGCTTCAAATTCGTTTTGTATCAACGATATTTGTGTTTCATAATAGATACACTTAATATCTTATCGGCTATTGCACTTAACGGTGGAAGTTTAAATAACTAATTTTATAAAGTCTTATACTTTTTTATTAACAATATTTTTAACAATTTTGGTAATGTGTTGGTATCTATCATTAGAGGTGCAGAAACGGAGATAGTGGTGAAGATTGTAAACTTTGATCTACAGTTGCTTACGACAACACCCTCTAAAGATTTTACTCTAACATAATGTTTCGAACGCCAAAGGAAGTTTATAGTTTAATACTACTTTTTCCGAAGTAAAATTCTTTTTAACTTTTCATAGGAAGTTGTACAATCGGTCCGATGTGTTGAAATAAAAATTTGTATATTTCTCGACGTTCATTAGAATATAAAAAAGAGGCTGGGATACGACCCACACTGATAACTTCCCAACCCGTCTGTCGACTTGTCTTGCTTAAAAGTTTGCACTTGTTCGTGTTGTGTTAAAATAGTTTTCAGTTGAATTATTCTTAAAAATTTCAAAATAACCAATAATATTGTGCATATAATGAAATAGTTCTATTTCAAAATCTATTTTTGTTAACGAGATTTATAGTCGAAAACCAATTTTTATCAATTTTAGTAGCATTTCTTAAAAGTTTTTATTTCTTATATAAACAAATACAAATTGGATGAATGAAATTAATTTGAGAGATATCGCGAACCGAACATCAATTTTTACCAAATTTACGTACTATATTTTGTAGATTTTATTTTTTATGAAAAAACGGATTTTTAGATTTTTATAAAAAATTACTGAATCTTAAAAACAATATTTTTTATAAAACAAAATTAATTTGAAGCCTATATCTCAAATTTTTGAAAAGATATTTGAGTCAAAAATCAATTTTTACGAACTTTTATTCATTTTTTTTTAGGGTTTTTTTCCTCAAAATTTTATCGAATGTTCAAAACAACATTTCTTATAAGATAATATTAGTTTGAAGCCAATATCTTTAAATTTTGAAAAGATATTTAGGTCGAAAATCAATTTTTAAAAACTTTTGTTAATTTTGTTTAGGTTTTTAATTTTTTGTAAAAAACTGTCAATTCGATTTTCTCAAAATTTAACTTAATGTTGACAATAAAATCTTTTAAAAAACGAAATAAGTTTAAAGCCAATGTCCCAAAGTTTTGAAAAGTTATTTTAGTAGAAAATAAATTTGTACTATCTTTTATTAATTTTTTTTAGATTTTTATTTTTTATAAAAAAAACGCTGTCAACTCGATTTTTCTCAAAATTCTACCAGATGTTAAAAACGTTATTTTTTGTTGCACAAAATTGTTTTGGAGATAAAATCATTTTTTATTCGTAAAATTTTCAAGGACGTACGGACGTACGGGAGTACGAACGTACGTACACACGCACGCACAGACATCTTTCTAAAAATATTTTATTTCGACTCTAGGGACCTTGAAACGTCGAGAAATTCCAAAATTTTCAATTTGACAAATCGGACCCATTACAATAACTTCCAAAATTTGTATATGAAGAAGGTCTTTCTCGAGAATAAAAGAAATGACTTTAATATTATTTCTTTATAATATTCAAAACATTATTTTTAACATAAGACAATTTTCTTAGAAAAATCCAATCGGTACTTAAAATTGCTAAAAACTGGTATTTGACTAAAAATCTCGGGGACAAGAAGATTTATTGCAGTCAAACTTATTTTATCATATGCAAAATAATATTGTTACAAAAAATGTAAAACCTACAAAAACAACTGATAAAAACAAAATAAAAGATAACTTTAACAAATGATAAAAATAACTTTCGATTAAAGTATCTTGAGAACAAAGAAAGATGTTGACTTTAAACATTTTTGTATCTCACACAAAATGTTGTTAATAATATTTTAGTAAACATTTAGAACGGACACGAATGGGGAAGTTATTAGTGTGGGTCGCATCCCAGCCTTTTATTTTACTTCACTATATGTAAAAATAAAAGCTCTCAAATTGTAAAAAATTCAAATGAATTAGATGGCGTTTTTGTTTGCGAAGTTTTTAAAGTAGTACAAAATTTAGTTTGTAGGTTTTTTACGAATTTTTAAAATATTAAACAAATTGATAAAAGTGCTCATTTTCATTCAAAATTCAATACTTCGTTATAGTTTTATTTAATTTAAATATTTTAAAGCATTTATTATAAACGGTCTTAATTTACAATATTTTTGATTTGCAGGTACAATGCAGAGGCGAAATATGTTATTGTGTGGATGAAAATGGAATACAATTGACAAAGGAAACACAAAATATTTTAGATACAGTTTGTTGAAAATAGATCTTTTTAAAACTTTATATGTGTGGAATAATTTACGATATTAAAATGACAATAAAACGCATTAATTTAAAAATTTAAAAAGCTAGTTTTTTTCTGTCAAAAATAATCTTTTATTAAGATCTGAGCTAAACACTCCGTTTGGATAGTTAACAATAATAAATTCTTCAAATTCTTACGACTAACTTTTGAGCCGTCTGCAGAAGACATCAGTTATTGTACATTGTTTAGATTAAGTTGAAACTCGTTCCTGTAACAAACATAAATATTTTTCGATAACTAAGTGAAGAAACGTGAAGTGTTAAATTCCAAATAAGTTCAGGACCAGGACTTAAGTTATGTGTTCAACTCCGGAAAACCATAAAATCTTCCTAGGGTTTTGTTGCTTTTTAGACCTCTACTAAAATATATTTGCTAGATTTCATATCAAAGTCTTTATACAAAGTTCGTACATGTTCAAACATTTCCAAAACCATCATCAGGTTATAAATAACTTTTTTGGCGCGCAGTTATCCTGCAGATAGGTGTTTTACGACCCTCACTTCATAGTTACTATATAAACGACATTTTCTTATTCTACGAAATTTAATCGATTTGCTATAGAAATACCTTCTTGTATAGGTATAGTCTCCCTGTCACCCACAATAAGTTTTACCACCTGACAACCATGTTATGATAAATAACTCCGTTAAAGTTAAATTTCCGTTATCCTAGTAACATATTCAAACATTGTCAATCACTCCTGTAACTTCACGACGAAAACAACATAATACAAAATTTTGTTTATGTTCATTTTTTAAATTCCTGTAAAATTCATTTTTTTTTTTTATTTGTTGAAAACTGAAATTTTAAAATACTCATTTCATTCAAATGACCGAATTACTTTCGCGTGAACAAGAATTTCTTAAAATCAACGAAAATTTGGACAAGATGACCAAGTTGGCTATGGAAAAACCACAGCCTACAAAAATTGTCGATTCAAAATATGCAACTTACACTAAAAAGAGTCCAATTACCGCAGTTAGGCAACATTCAAAAACCAATGAGATGAACTTAAATGGGATAAAAGAAAGGAACTCTAACACTAAGGAAAATATTTCCCAAAATGGTGTTCGGAAGAAAATTGCACCCAAGGAACGTCCACTTCAGGGAATCGTTGAAGAGAAGAAGAACATTTTTGAACAAAATAATGGCGTTGCTAGTGTGAGAAGTTCGGTGCGAACGCTTCCTCTAACTCGAAGCACCACTTCGAAAAATCCCTCGAATGTAGTCTTGCGCTACAAGAACAGTTCGTTTATTCAAAGTCCGTCTTTGGAAATTCTGGTGAGAGATGAAAACGAGTCAATTCGCAGTTTGGCCTCATCGCGCACTTCTGAATTGAGTGCAGCGGTTTCAACAGCTCGTCCCAAAATTAACCTAAGCTCGGAAGGTCTTTTGAAGTGAGTTTCTCAATTACTGAATGGGTTTAAATTTCTTACTCTAATACTGATATATTCTACTTTGCAGATATTTAAAGTCTAGAATTGTCATTTTACAATCGGAACATGAGAAGATTACTCAGGAAATGTCCGATCAGAAGGAATTGGTTGAGAAAAGTGCCGAAAGGCAAAAGAAAGTCGAAACTCAACGGGATCTAGCTTACTCTAGAAATAATGCATTATCAGAGCAAATGGCAAAATTAGAAGGACAATTAGAGGAAGCACTAAGACGTTTAAAAGATACCGATTCCGAGCACAATACTACCCGCAAAGAATTGGAAACTACAAAACGTGAACTAAAAGTGCTGACGCAAACTAATGCTAACTTAGAAAAACGTTTATACCGAACCAGTGAAGAACTCGATAACACACGAAATATTCTGAATCAAATGAAAAGTTCAGACAAGGAAGTCAGAGAATCGATTCGAAATGAAACTGAGGCTAAAGACAAACAAATAAAGAGCTTGAAGAAGCAACGTGCGGACTTATTGAACGCGTATAAGAAGCAACTATTTCTAATTGATAACTTAAAGCGTCAGAATTTGTGTATGGAGCAGTCGAAGATGATTGCTTTTGGTGAGAAAGAGTTTACAAAAGTTCTCGATTGGCAAACGAAAGCTTAAGATGGTGTTGATGTTTTGAAATTATTCATTTGTATGTTCTTTAGTTATGGTCTGTAATAAGTGGAATAAAATTAAAAATTCTTACTCAATCAGTGAAGATGTCTTTATTCTTTGAACTCTAGGCATTTAGAAAAAATCTGATATTTTTACAATCATGCATGAACCTTAAAATTCTATTCTTCGACAAAAGGCTAAGAAAATACAATAATATCCCACCCTTTCAATAATTCTCTCTTTTTCTTTTTCAACCCTTTAATTCATACAAGTATCTACATGCATGGTTCTATTACGGTTTTCAATTATTATTATTAGATATCAATTTATTTCTTTTCTTCAAGAAAATTAGCAATTAATTGAAAAGCAATCTACGAAATCCCACTACTGGGACAACAATGTTTCTCTTACAAAATTTTAGTATAAAATGCTTTGAAAACTCCAAGAATAGCATCAGTTCCTTGATCGTCTTCAATCAACTTGCATCAGCAGTTCTTTGCTCTTTATTCAAAAACAACTAAAAACATAAACAATAAAATGGCCGCTATCAAAGTTATCTCAATCTTCCTTGTTGCTTTCTTGGTTGCAGCTATCTTAGTTGAATCAACTGAAGCTGCCTACAGGAAGCCTCCATTCAATGGAAGCATCTTCGGAAAACGTAACAGCGTTGGTAAGTTTTAAACTAAACACAAACAAATGATACTTATTTAACAATCAATCATATTCTAAATAAATACTTTTCTTTCTATTCAGAATACGATAATGGAAAAGCCATCACAGCAATGTGTGAAATTGCCCTCGAAGCTTGCCAAACCTGGTTTCCCCAAGAAAACAAGTAAAGCAGCTAAATATGATACTAAATTATAATATAAGGTCCATTAATATTGTATGCAATTTAATAATAATTAAAAATATTAAACATTAAGGCTTTGAAATTGTTAAGTGTTCTAAATATAAAATTCATGAAAATAAAAATTACATAAGCAAACATATTACAATTTTTTTCGATTTTCTTAACACAATTTAAAGGTCGATAGTTCTAAAAATATTAATGGGCAATATTTTCGCCTCCAAATTTACAAAACAAACATCATTTGCCTTTGAGAAAGCTTCAAAAAAACTTTTGAGTCTTAGGTAATTTTCTCGTTTTCACTAGTTTTCAATCCTTTTTTTAGAAGTTTTTGGAAGCCTTTCTTTTACTGACTTTACATTTTTTGTCAAAATTGCAACAGATCCTTAAATTTTGTATTTTATTAAATTTTTCCCCCAGTTTCAAATCAAACCCAATTTTGTATTTTTAAAAACACGTTATAAACATAACATTTTATTTTGTTCAATTTTTTTTGTTATAAATATAAACACATTTAAAAGTTTTACCATGTTTACAGTTTTACTTATAGATTTTAAAATGATGTTGCTTTTTAAAATTTCTAATAAATCGTAGAAATTTGACCACAGGGTCAAAAATTTCTTTTCTGTCTTCTTCCAATAAACAATAAAAACCGAATCAATTTATTAATAACACTGGTTGGCAAGGGTTTTGTTCCTGGCAATAAAATTGCACTTTTTCAAATTCGACTTTAAAATGTATGTATCACATCAGGTTTTTGAGATATTACTTTTTAAAACTCGAAAAAAACACATTCATATTAATATAAGGCTTTTTAAAGTAGCTTTTTTTTCAACAATATCCGTAATCGTTTTCGAAATCTATAATCCCTTTCTTCAGTTAAAATATTTATATTATTTCATATGATATTCGAAAAATCTTCATAGTTTTTAGATTACACCTGTCTTACAAAATATGAAAGAAAGGCTTAAACATTTATGCTAAAACGGGTTTCAACAGAAAAAGGCAAAAAGTTTTGAAAGTAAGTTTTATTCTTGTTACGGATCTATTGTCCAAACAATTCTTTTACATCAAGTTTTTGTAAAAGATTAAAAAATCTAAAAATAATGTTGAAAACGCGTATTTTTAAAACTTGAGTAAATATTTCAAATTAAAGACTGTATACCAAATCAGCACTATAAATTAAATCCAAAACGTATTTTTCAAAACTATGAAAGTATCAAATACAAGGTTTTATCAAAACTTCATATAGCTATGTAGAGTCAAATAAAGACTCATAACTTATAAGAATTTCGAGAAACTACATAAGTAAGATACTAAAATGATTTAAATCTAGAAGAGAAAGATTTGTACTTTGTATAGATGTATGTACGAGTATATTTGAACATGAAAGCAGTTCAGTACAAATGAATAACAAGAAAATATCCCTAACACTTCTTTACAAAACATTTAAAGAAAACAATTTTAATTAACAGATAGAATTCTGTTTTTGAAAAATTTGATTACTTGGTTGACATTTCTTGACAGTCGACTCTTTGATAGGAAAATATCTTAGGCACATACCAAATTCAATTTTTTGTAGTGACATCTAACGAGAATTCAAAATTTTCTGTAATACTCCCTCTTTTGATGGATAGTAAAAGTACAACAACCCACACGTCCCTTTCAAATACACAAACCTTTAATAATTACACAAAAATTATTTTCCTTAGCGTACGCCCTCTATTGAATTCTATTTTGTACTTATTATATTTAAGATTCCAACTGTCATGCGTTGAAATTGAGCCAAACTTTTGAAAAGAAACGCGAAAAAACGCGGATGTCATTATTACTGTATCAACTTCTATATGGTTACAATGGGCAGGTTTAGACGACATAAGGGACTTGAAAGTAAGTCAAGTTTCTAGTATCTGATTGGCCAGCTGCCAAAAAATGTCCTTCCAATTAAGGCAAATTTATTGGAAAGTTGACTGGAAAGATAATCAAGAAAAATCTCCCTTACTATTAAGTCAAGTTTACTTACATATGTCAAAGTGATAATTGATGATGTTTTTTCATTCAACTGAAAGTTAAACTTTATTACTCTATGATTTATTTATTTTCTGCCTAATTCCATTTAATGTTTCGTGTAAAAGGGATCCATGTAAAATTGGAAAAGAAATAAGTAATATTTCTTTACAATTCAAAAGAATAGAAAGCTTTCGTACAAGTCAGACGTGCTTATTGTTCTCTTCAAAGTTTTTATATAAATACCATTATTTTTTTTTCTTTTAAATACCTATAATGGCTCAAAAATGTGCAAAGTGTGATGAAATTGTCACCAAAGACTTTGTTATATGTGGTGGATTTTGTGCACAAACATTTCATGACATTTGTACTCTTGTGCCTGAAAATACACTCAAAATTGTGAAATCAAACATAAATCTTTCTTGGAAGTGTAATGCATGTGCAAGTAATTCTGCCCTTGCCCTTCTCTCAAAAATAAACGATTTAAATAAACTAGTTCTAAAGTTGGCAAGTGATTTTGATTTAATGCAAGTTAATGTTGCAAAAAATGCACCAGTAAAACAACCTAAGCAAAACAAAAGTAAAAACAATACAAAAAGTGATGTCGACCAAAATTCCACTAATTTAACCGTTGGTAATTTTACTGAGTCTGTGGAGGTTAATAACCCTGGCTGTAGTCATATAATGTCATCTGTACAACAAACTGAACCCCTGCCGTGCCCCCGAAACAATATAAGGCAAAAGAGCAGAAAAGATCGTCATATAGTTGGCACTGATGGCTCCATAGCAGCACTGGAGGTGATACCAGCTTTGAAATGGATACATTTGTCTCGCTTCTCACCAACAACAAAAAAGGAGGACATCATTGCATATGCATCAAAGAAGTTGAGTGTTCCTGTAAATAAACTTTCTTGTTTTCCATTGTGTAAACAAAATTCTGATATGAGCAAATTAACTCATATAAACTTTCGTCTTGGCATACCATCAGAAGCTCTTGATAATGCATTAACGGAGGAGAATTGGCCACAGAGCGTGCATGTTAAATTGTTCCGTTTTTTTCCAAAAAAAGAGAATGCAGTGTTAGAGGACCTGAACAAATAAATGAAATTTTGTCTAATCACGTCATCACTCTACCTCAACATCAACATCTTAATTTTCCTTCTCACTCTCATTCTTCGCCTTCTTCTTCGTCATCATTTTCTTCATCATCATCGTCATCAGTAATATCGTCATCATCAACAAATTCTAACTCGATCTCTGTTTATTACCAAAATGCTGGTGGTATTAGAACGAAAACAAAAGAGGTGTTTCTTGCTGCATCATTGCATGAATATGACGTCATTGTCCTCACTGAAACATGGCTTCATGTGCACATACAGTCAGCAGAACTTTTTGATGACTCTTACAACGTTTACCGTTCGGATCGATATCAAAATTCAACTCAGCGTGGAGGAGGAGTGCTTATTGCTGTTCTTTCAAAGTTCTCAAGTCAACGTTTTGAACTTCGAACACAAAATGACAACATTGAACAGCTGTGTGTTATTGTAAGTTTATGTAAAGGTTTAGGCTTGCATGATGAATTTGTTTTTGTTGTTAGCTATATACCTCCTAAAAGTCCTACTTATATTTATGAAATGCATGCAAATAATATTGAATATTTAATAGAAAATCTTTTTGATTATCAAATACCTTGTATTCTTGGTGATTTTAATTTATGTGATATTCATTGGAATTATTCTGAAGAGGAAAAGTCTATGATTCCTTATAATGTTAAAAAAGAACATGAAATTTTATTTGTTGATTCTTTGTTGTCACAAAATCTTATTCAGATAAATACTGTTTGTAATTCTATGCAAAGATTTCTTGATTTAATTTTAATTTATAATAATTTAGCTTATGAATTAAGTGAAGTAATTTTTCCAATAGTGGCAAATACTGTTTTTCACAAAGCTATTTGTATTATGTTTAGAGTTTATAAAAATCCTGTGTGCAATACAATTAATGTATTTAATAATGAATTTAATTTTGCAAGAGGGAATTACATTGAATTAAATAATTACATATCCTCATTAGACTGGTCATATATTCTTTCTGGAACACAAATTGATCTTATTTATGGAAACTTTTTACAATTCATGTACGATGGTTTTTTGAAATTCGTTCCACAAATTCGTAAGAAATCTGTTTTTAAATTACCTTGGGATAACCATAGGCTAAGAAATCTAAAAAATGTAAAAAATAAATCTTTCAAAAAGTTTAAAACAACGAAATCTGAATTTGATAGACACCGATACTGTCAGTTACGTCGTGAATATGATTTTCTCAATAGATTTCTGTATAAACAATATATGATGAATATTCAATCGCAAATTACAAGAAATCCAAAGGCATTTTGGGCCTTTATAAATTCAAAAAAACAAAATTCTGGAGTATTTACTAATATGGAATATAATAACCAAATCTCTTCTAATTTAGCTTCTACATGTGACTTATTTGCTTCCTTTTTTGAGACTGTGTATGTAGATCATTCTACAGCATTTATTCCGGATACTGAAGATGAAGAAATATCGTTTTCAAATATGAATTTGGGTAATCTGTTTCTGACTATTGAAGATATAATGGAAGGAATTTTAAAACTAAATCCAAGTTTGAATGCGGGTCCAGATGGTATTCCCTCTTTTGTAATCAAAAAATGTTTTACGTTAGCTAGGCCACTTCAAATAATTTTTAATATATCTCTTTCTCTTGGAATTTTTCTGGATGATTGGAAAATTTCATATATAACACCCATTTTTAAAGCTGGACAGAAACATAAAATTGAAAATTATCGTGCTATCTCTAAACTTTCTGCTATTCCAAAACTTTTCGAGCTCATTGTTAAAAATAAAATTTATTTTTATATAAAAGAATTTATATCTCCATGTCAGCATGGATTTGTAAGTGGTAGGTCAACAACTACAAATTTGTCGTTGTTTACCAAATATGTGTCCGATGCTTTAGAATCCGGTTCTCAGGTTGACGTTATCTTCACGGATTTTCAGAAAGCATTTGATAGCCTTTGTATCATGCAGCTTTTAAAAAAATTAAAACATTTTGGATTTCATTCAACCCTTCTGCAGTGGATCTCCAGTTACTTAGTCAATAGGAGACAAATAGTGAAAATTTCAGACTATTCATCGAAAATAATAAAGGTTTCATCGGGTGTTCCTCAAGGGAGCCATCTTGGACCTTTGTTGTTTTTAGTTTATGTGAATGATTTACCGTTATTGTTGCAATATGCAACGGGTTTGTTATTTGCTGATGATTTCAAACTTTTTTCTACAGTAAAATCCATAAATGATTGCCTTAATATCCAAAGCGATCTAAATAAAATAGTAGATTGGTGCAAACAAAATTTTCTTGTACTTAATACTAAAAAATGTACTATTTTTTCATTTTCTAGGTCAAGAACCTCTATTTTATATGACTATGATATTTCAAACACTGCATTGGAAAGACGATCTGAAGTAAAAGATCTTGGTGTTGTTTTTGATGAAAAGCTAAATTTTTCCTTTCATGTAGATTTTATAGTGGCAAAGGCAAACTCAATGCTAGGTTTCCTAAAAAGAAATTGCTTAGAGTTTTCTAATCCTTACGCAATTAAAGCAGTTTATACTTCTCTTGTCCGCCCACATTTGGAATACGCTTCAGTAGTATGGGATCCTTTTTACTCAGTTTCAAAAGATCGAATTGAAAAAGTTCAAAAATCTTTCACTAGATTTATGGTTCGACAATTAAAATGGAATTTACCGGAAATGCCAACTTACTCCACCAGATGTGCCCTGATTAGTCTATCTACGCTGAGAAATCGGCGCCTTGTAAATTGTGTGATGTTTGTTTATGATATATTGTCTTACCATATAAAATGCCCTGTTTTGCTAAATCTCTTAAATATCTATGTTCCAGGAAGAAATATACGATCAAGACATTTGTTTTATATCCCCTTGCATAGATATAATTACGGTTGTAATGAACCATTCACAAGATGTATGAAATTATTTAATGAACTTAAATTTAATTTAGATATAAGTCTTGAAAGAAGTGTATTTAAATTACAATTAAGTGAAAATGTAAATATGAATTAAGTTTATATTAGTTTTAAGCAATCTGTAAGAGAAAACTCGATAGATGAATGAATAAATAAATAAATAAATAAATAAAATGAAAGTCGTAAAGGACTTGTAGCTTGCTGAGGAGTGTTTTGTAGACAATAATGTTTTTGATAGTTTTTGCAGGCATATGTTAGTGAAGTAAATTACCAAATTTAAAATGTATGATACTTGAAAAATAACTAGCTTCCTTGATCAAAAAAAGTCAAACCATTTGTATTGACATAGATTTCAATATATTTGCGACTTTATAGTGATATTCTATGGTTATATCTCAATTGGTTGTTTTCAAAAACCATTTTAAAAAACACCAATAACACTCGTTAATTAAATCGCGTATGTCAACAGTTTAGCATCACTTCAACTTCTGCTGCTTTTTGTTTTTTGAAGTTAATATCTTTCTGAATTGGTTTTCCTCATAATCAATATACTCTGGTATCCAATAGCTTTCGATGTATTTTTTGGGGTCACATCTGTTATTTAAATATTCGTTTAAGAATTCCATGATTTTAATGTCGATCCATTTGGATTTTTAGCAAGTCAAAAATCAACGAGTCAAGGCTCGGTTCGACCGTTTGTTGGAAATCAACAAGCCAAGTAGTTATATCTGTTTACACAATCTTATCTCGCCATCTAAGATCTATCTAACTATCTTGGTCTATCTCATGCAATAATTTAATGAAACAAGTCCTTGATGGTTTTTCCCTCTTGGTATGTCTAAATTAAGAGTCTTTACCCTCTTTACTAGGACTACATGCAATTTTAAAATCAGCTCGTTTTCTTTCATAATTTTAATTAATTCATTTTAAATATTTATTTAGCCATACGCTTAGTCCAATTTTTGCAAACTCTTTCCAGCACTTCGGCCGGTATCTCAATTAAAGCGGGTTTGTCTAAACATGAGCCGAACTCGCCTCTCAATAAGTCCATTGTTGCGCGTGCTGTGTGGCATGTGGCACCGTCTTGTTGAAACTACATGTCAAAAAAAAGTTGGATATCATCTCACGGTAGCGCTCACCATTCACAGTTACGTTACGATTCGGATCATATTTGAAGAAGTACGGTCCAATGATGCCACCAGCCCATAAACCGCACCAAACTGTGACTTGTTCTGGATGCATTGGTAGATCTTGCAATGCTTCTGGCTGATATTCACTCTAAAATTGATAATTCTGCTTATTTACGTACCCATTGAGACAAAAATGAGCTTCGTCGCTGAACACAATTTTTCATTAAACAATAAGTGGATCTTCGGCCAACTTTCCAATAGTCCATTCACCAAAAATTTTACGTTGCAGTAGGTCGTTCGGCTCCAATTCTTGCACCAGCTGTATTTTGAAAGGCATCACACCTAAATCCTTCCGCAAAATTTTCCACGTTGTTGAGTAACAGAGGCCCAATTGCTGCTAACGGCCACGAATCGATAATTGATGGTCATCATTAACACTGTTCCATACTGCTGCGATATTTTCTTCAGTTCGCACTCTACGTAAGCGTGTTGGTGGTTTAATGTCTAACAATGTAAATTCGGTGCGAAATTTAGTCACAATAGCCCCAATAGCCGCTTCAGTGGGTCGATTAAACTGACCTTAAAATGGAAGAAATGCGCGATGAACTTTCTTAACAGAGCACGCATTTTGATAATAAAATTCAATAATTTGCAAGCCTCGTTCGTTTGTAAGACGATTCATGGTTAAATTATAGACCAAACTGAAGATGTTTGACAGTGAAACAAAACACGAAACGTGCGTCAGCTGTTTAAACCAGTGTTGCCAAAAAGATAATAGCTAAGAAATCACCCTTTATTTAAAGATCCTACATTCAAACTTTCCTCCAAATTATCCAAAATTGATATCTCCCTATCTACTTTCACTATGCAAATTGTATTCAATATTTTTATAGTCATCTCTATCTCAACCATTAATATTAGATTTAAAAGGTAAATCTTATACATATATATTTCTTTTCATGTATCTATCTAGATAAAGCTGAGCATAATAATACATTTTTCTGATTTGCGAACATAGAAAACAGCTTCGAACTTTAATATGTACATTTAAAGATTATTTATCAATCTACATACCGACCAACTTTAAATGATTGTTTGACAATCCAGCACGAATTCAGCAAAGAAAATGCACTTAACGAAACATTTAAACAATTTAAATTAACTGATAAAATGAAGGAAACCGGAAATAGGAAATGACATGCTGCGTTGACACTTTACAGTTAAAATATTGCTTCCTATATTTGAACAATATCTTTTACATAACCCAATTTTCTTGTTTTATAGTGACATCTAACGTGAATTCAAATTTTTCGCCACACACTCCCTCTTTTGATGAGTTCTGAACATTTCAAGTATAACAACCAACATCTGTTCGAAGCAAATACCAGAACCATCTTTTAATATTTATTTCCTTTTTGTTTCTTTGTTTATAAAAAGATTTCTTTTGTATGGCAATGATATTTTTTCGCTGAAACTTGAGCAACAAAAATGTATCCAAAAAATTGTTAAGAAAATATAAGTACCTAATAAAAATGTTTTTCCAAGCGCAGCTGGATTTTTTTGAATATATTTTTTAACAAGATTTTTCAAAACTTTAAGCTCACTTTTACTATTTTACCTGTGTTCTCTAGGTTTATTTCTTCTAAAAAGTTCAGATTAGATGTTTTGAGTTTATCAGTTTCGATTGAAGCACAATTTATTTAGCATAGTAAGATAAAAAATGTCTCCAAGAAATACAGAATCTTTTAGATCTTTAATTTTAATTATTTTTGAAAGTCCTACAGTTTAAAATTATTTTTTACAACAGAGGTCATATCATCTTCATATACAAAGATATCATCAATTCCACTCTAATAAAATGGTTTGTTTATTCAATTCAATCTGCAACACCAAAACATATACGAAATCAATACTTTGAAGCTACTAATGGAAAATACAAAAAAAGCATATGGCAGCGGTGGGATTCGAACCCACGCCTCCGAGGAGACTGGTGCCTTAAACCAGCGCCTTAGACCGCTCGGCCACGCTACCTCCTGAAATACTGAGTTCATAATCATTATTTTATATTTAGATTTAAATAATATTAAATATAAAATTATTAATGAAACATTTGGCTATAGTTCCAGGGCTATGCATTTCAAAAGTATTGCGACGACTGGAAACTGAAAATAAATGTCCAGAAGTCGGAGACAATTCTGTTCCGGACTCCGTTGGCTAGGGCCACGAGGGATACGTGCAAGAATTGGCGCAAGATGGTTATCGTTGATCTTCACGGGCAGCCATTAGCGAGCAAAAGTGTAGTGAAGTACCTCGGTATCTGGTTAGATCAGTATTTATATTTCGACAGACATATAAATGCTGCTCTGACCAGGGCCAGAGGAGCCTTCGCTCTGACGAAACGGCTGTTTTTTAGCAGTCGGCTTGACCCCAGAGTGAAGGTAATTTGCTACATGGCCCTTATACGGCCGATGATCGTTTATGGTTGTCCTGTGTGGTTCAACGTTGCCCCTTCCCAGATGGAGAAGTTTCGGGTGTTCGAGCGGCAGTGTTTACGACGCTGTACCGGCTTATATCGAACAGCCGAATCTTCTTACGTGCATTACTATTCCAACGAGGTCCTATACAACGGGGCTCGAATCAACAGAATTGACAATTTCGTGATAAAACTCGTCCGAGGTCACATTGCAAGAGCTATTAATTCGACCAACAATTTAATTTTCGGGGCGTTCTATCCGAACGACGAGTATTTTGAGAGTGCACGCATGGGCGGCTTCATTCCACCAGAGGCATTCCTCTTTTTAGACAGATGCGGTCTGATACAGGATAGATTGGCAGTTCCGCTAATCTACCACGTCAGACGACGAACCGTGGATAGGCGACTCCTATACAATCGGGACGTCATGGCACAAGGCGGAGCAGAGCTCCTTCGGTTCAGTAGGGCTGTGTCCGAACGGGACCGAACTGATAGGGTGAAGCAGGAGAACCAGTTTTGGTGGCTTCAATCGGCACTTGATAGTGGGTAGTCGGGATGGGGTTTTAAGCCTTGGCCGGCTTACATACTTGTTTTATAGTTTTAGGGTTTAGTTTTAAGTAGAATAGGCATGGTGGCACAAAAAAAAAAAAAAATATACAAAAAAAAAATACAAAAAAAAAACAAAAAAACAAAAAAGAAAAATACAAAATATACAAAAAAAAATTTAAAATTTAAAAAAAATAAAAAAAAAGACAACAAAATATGAAAAACAAAAAACGTTATATAGTTAGATTTGCTGCTGTGGTTGTTCTAGTTTTAAGTAGTTTATAGGTAGAATAGGTAGTTTAAGTTAGTTTAAGTTTTATTTAAGGACCTTATTTTAAGTAGTTTTAAGTAAAAATAAAAAAGGATATTGATATTAGTTTTTTTAAATTTTCTAATGAATACAAAAATAAATAAAATTGAATTGAAGTTAAATAGATCTTAGGGCCGAAAGGCATTAGCATTAAGTATTATTGTTTAACTTAGAGTGTCCGTATGGGACCAGTAAGTTAGTTGTAAGTTATGGTTAATTAGGCTAGTTTTATGAATTTTTGTCTAGCTTTAAGATAGATTTAAGATGGAATTAATAAAAATGAATTTGAAAAAAAAAAAAAAAATGCATTTCAAAAATAAGAGAAGAGAATATTTTCAATTACCAATTACATGTAATTGAAAAGTGTACGCAAGCAATTGACAAAATTGTGAAGAAATTTGAAGAGACTGGATTGGTTCAAGATATTGTAAAATATCGTTTCGCTCGTACCACTGAAAATATCGCTGTTGTAAGTGAAGGTCTTGCCCAAGACCCGAATGTGTTGATTTCTCGTCGTTCTCAGGTATTAGGACTGTCTTACGGCACATTATGACGTATTTTGCATTTGGATCTACACCTACATCCATTAAAGTCCAGCTCCACAACAACTGAAGCAAGTTGACCATTCAAAACGTTGTAGATACGTAACATGGGTGCTTCAACAACAGGCGGTGGACGGCGATTTTTCTAACAAAATTTTCTTCGGCGACGAAGCACATTTCTCAGTCGTAGTAATTGAAGAGAAGTCATTACATTCACAAAAAGTCACTGTTAAGTGCGCTCTTTGGTCTTTAACGAAGGTGTGATTGGACCTTACTTCTTCGACAACGACGATGGAACGACTGTCACCGTCAATTCGTCAATTCGGAGCGTTATGGTCATATGAAAACCGACTTTTGTTTGCCCAGTATTGAAGAATACGACTTGGAGAATATGTGGTGTCAACAAGACGTTGCCGCATGCCACTCAATTCGACCGAATGTGGCTTTATTGCTAGAGACATTTCCTGGCCGCGTAATTTCTCGTCGTGGCGATATCAACCAGCCACCAAGATCGTGCGATTTGATACCGATATACTTTTTTTGTGAGGCTACGCGAAAGACCGTGTTTATGCAGATAAACCTTTAACTCTTCAGCACTTAAAAACCAACATTCGTCAAGGTATGGCTGAGATACCTCCCAATATCTGTCAAAAAGTGGTCGAAAATTACTTAAAAAGAATCGATGCTTGCAACAATTCGCGTGGTGGTCATTTAAATGATGTAGTGTTTCACACATGATGTCAACCTGCAATCTTTATAATAGAAACAAAATATCACGAAGAAAAACATTTTATATGTTTTTTATTTACGTTTATACTTTTGAAACCGCAAAATGGATAACCCTGTATAAAGTTCATATATAAATTATATTTAATTTTGTTGATGCAGACCTTTCGAACTATTTGAATACTCATCAAATTAAAAACTGACAGAAATTTCACGAAAAAAAGACAATAATTATTATTTTTGTTCAAACACATTAAATAAAAAAAAACTATCCCCATCCGAAAAAACGACAAGTTAAAGGATAATGCCCTCGGCTCTGCAATCTAGTTCTTCTCGTTTACCTTTCATTTTTAAAGGATCAAAATATGTATGAACACACAAATTACTTTTTCCAGATACAGAAATATATACGTATGTATAAGAACACACAAAATAATGTAGGTACCTTTCTAACATATTTCTATTATGTAGATACCTTTATATATATTCTTTAAAAGGTGTCATGTTGTTTGAAAATGAGAGACAGCTTTAAACAAAGAAATTCACAGTCAAGTCAAAATGTATAGAAACTATCATATTACCAACCCCCCCCTAATTCCCTTCCACTCAACCATATACCTATAATAATTTTATTCATCGGATGTTCTACTTTATACCTATGAACAAAATAAGAACACCATCCCATAGGAAGGAATTGCATGCATATGTTGAAGTGAAATCCAGTGTTTTCAACAACCTATACGATACCGACTGACAATACTTTCCAGGTTTATAGTATAGTTATATATTTTGTGTACAAGATTTCATTATTTATACGAATATATATATTAAACTACTATAAAGCTTTCAGAAGAAGAAAAAGAAGACACCCGCTGCTGCTGCTGCTTTAAAGTGAAAACCAATTACCAGCAAAATATCTCTGGTACACATTTCATCAAAGAACCTAATTCAAAATGTAGAATGCCATATTCTTTCTATAACATTCTCTTTTTTCTTCTTCATGTTGTTCTAGTTGTTGTTGTTGTTGTTGTTGTATTCTTAAATGAAATTACATATGTACAGTTATGTGTGTCGTAAATATAGCTATAACGGTACTTTGTAGCTACACTTTATCCTATAGGTACCCTACCCAGCTAAAGCTAGTTTATTTCGAATGAAACCGATACGATATGGCTTGGCTAGGCTATGATGCAAACATAAAAAAACCTATTTCGAAAATCAAGTGGTACACTCGCTCTTAAACCACAACAAACACGTGACTTTACTGTGGTAAAACGACTAAAGATAAAGAAGGCACATTTTTTTCGTCTCAATCTCTAAAGGCTTACCTATGTCATAGCAGAGGAAGAAACGAAAAAAACCATCCACCCACTTGTAGGAAGTTCATTTTCTCCATTTTCGAAGTATAGACTTCGAATGAAGTACTAAATTCGAATATTTCCCCATTTTTAATTTCTACTCAACAAAATGCCACTCGATTCGAATTTCTAATAAGGATTCAGTGTGAACTTCGAAATGGGGTTTTCGAAAATGTTCCTATATTAACTGTGTATTCTCCATTCGGTATTTTTCATTGGAAGTTTTTCCCCTCCCATTTTCGATATTCCAAAAATGAACCACACAAGTGTACAAGCGCACATCGAGTACCAGCAATAAAGCAACAGCAGTATGTCAGCATCCTTTTAACAACACCAAAACCAAAAAGGACACGACATTTACATTACGTACGCATCAGGCTGTTCCTTTTATGGTTTTGAATACGTTTACGTATTTTATTTTCTTTGAATTTTTATTTTTCTACCCTTGCTGGGTTTCATTAGTCACCGGCAATGACATGCCACCCGGAACCAACGCTGATTACGTTAATAATTTTTGCAACGTACATATAGCTTAACGCTGTTATCCCTGTTTACGTTTTTTTTTTTTGATTTTTTTGGCCTTTTGTCTTTTATTCTTGTTGCTGTTGATTTCTCAGAAGCCATGAATTTTCAATCTCCTAAGGACTTCTACCTCTCCGGTCATGATCGATACTCATTTGCATACATCTTCATACTGCCGAAGGCAACTCTACTTTTCTATAAGCTATAAGCCTTTGTACTTTTCGTTTTTGCCATATTTGTCATACTCTTAATCCTTTGGCTAAAGATGTGTTGACAAAAAATAAAAAAAAAGGACCATAGAAAAGAGGATTCATTAAAAGCCATTGAAATATATTAGGAGGAGGAAAAAAATTTAATTTCCAGTCGAATCACGAAAAACCAAATCCAAAGGTCAATCAAACGGAATTCTAATTCAAATTGTGGAAAAAAGTAGAAATGAACATGAAATGATTTCAAACACATTTTTGAACAATTGTTTGTTTGATTTCCACATCGTAAAAGGGTCCAAAGTTAACAAGCAAACACCGATATTGACATCGAAATCGACATAGAAATCCAAAAAACCAAAAAGAAGCCTAATGTATGTGAGTTCCGTTCATTCGTTCGTTCGTTCGTCAAGGAATGTCCTTTTTATTTTTATTTTCCTTTATGAACAAAAGAACATAACACACACATACACACACACACGAATAAACAAAATCATTGGTGCGGCAAAGGAACAAAAGTTGTACCTTGTGGGATAGGTAGAGTTTTGTGTTGGGCGCCACTTTTAAACGATGGAATGCGTTTTTATGTTATATTTCCTTGGGCTTCAGTTTTTGTATTTTATTTTTTATCTGTCATTGTTGTTGTTGGGTTTTTCATTTTGACGAACAAGAGTTTTTCTCGATATCCTTCTGATATCCGGTGTTTAAAGGTACGACCGAGCGAGAGTATATTCGAAATGTACATAAACACAGCATGCGATGCGATAGAAAAAAGCTTGTTTCATATTCCCAGAAGGTATTGTGTCGGAATTTTTATAGGTATTTATGTGTAGTTGAGGACAAGAAAGAGGATGTTAGAAGTGAATATGTTTTTCTTTTTTTTTTGTTCTATCTGTAGATATACAAACCGGGGATACATCCTTTTAAAGTTGTGAATTCTTTGGTTGTTTTCTTTTTTTTTTGCCCATTGAAGTGGAAGATTCTCATCAAATAATAAATTGTTGATGTTAACCTTTATCTGACTGGTAACCGTTGATCACAGCAACTTTCGCCCTTAAGTTCTCAAATTGGCATCTGGACTTTTTTGGAGAGCAGCAATCCAAACAGGGACGGGATAAAATGTATCCAAAAAGAGGGTAGGAAGGTGGTTGGTTTTGGTTTTGGTTTTGGTTGAGTTTACTTTAAAACTGGTTTGACAGTCCATGAAATTATATTCAAGCTATACGAATCCATAGTTAAAGTTATTGCGAAAAAGAACTTTTACAGTTTCGTCGTCAACTTTGTCGTCGTCGTCGTCGTGAGCCTTAGTCTTCTAGTTTGAAGTCCTTAAATGAAACGAAGAGGAAACAAAATTCCTTTTGAATGATTTCATGCAAAGTAAAAAGAAAGTTGTTGTGTTGCTGTGTTGCTGTTGGATTCCTTAATGAGGAAAATTGACGATTAAACGAATTTTAAATAAATTCTGTAAAAGGATTAAGAAAATGGGCGACGACGATGACGACGGCAACGGTAACAGCAACGGCTACTCGACAAACTTCGGGTGGTAGCAAATGAAAAAGCCTTTTAAAACCTATACCTTTTTAATAGTTGCCGAACGGTTGTCGTTTCGTTTTGGATGATGTTATTGTATGTACAATATTTCCAAGGCTATACTCTGTAGATTTTTGCTTAAGCTCTTTTCAATGGACATTAAATTATATATAGGAACGTCGTCGTACCTCTCCATTCGATATACATATATATACATAAAACAAAGTTTTATACCTTTCAGGTTTAATCATGAGTTATGGCAATTAAGGTGGAATATTAATTGGCTTTGGCAAAGATTCGGTTGGAAAATTACATTATGCAATGCAATTTATGTCAACTTGGGTTGGTTTTTATTTAAATAGTAGCTTTAACCTTTGTATATATGTACATATGTATATAATTTGAAAAAGGCTATTGGAAGTTTTGAAGGAAAATTGATGCAGCTTCTGGTTTTTCTGCCACACCCCTTTAAATTGATAAATCATAAAGTTTTCGACACTTTTTGTATTTAAATGTTAACCTTAATGAACATTTACTTATTAATTAGTCTCAAAGGACACAAAGAGTTCGGTTTGGTATCTACCTCTTAAAAAGGGTTGTCCGTAGAGCTTTCTGTCTTAGCAGGTAATTTGGACCATATTTTAAAAGGAACATTTTTGTCAAATTGGTTGTCATTTATTAAGTCTGTCTTGCTTCTCAATCATCATAGAGAGTTATAGGGTTTAACAGGATTTTATTTTATCATCTGCATTTATTATGGATACGTCGTAAAAGTATTAGCCCATTGAACTTTCTTAAATACAAATTCAGAGATTGTGTTTTTTGGGTATTAGAACTTTTAATGGAAAACGCTTTAAAAAACATAGAATAATGTTAATCACATAAAAGATTTTAATGAGTATAGTTTTTAGATATTCATATATCAACCTATACGTAGATTTATCATTATGTCCTATAAACAATATTAAATGGTCGAGATTTTAAACATTTTAACATTATAACTTTTTTTTGGAAATTCCCTAGATGTAATAAAATCTGGATGTAGTAAAATCACCCAACCTTAAAAATAAGAAAACTTTTCAGACGTATTCACATAATGTACATAAATTCAAAGCCCACAATTAAAATCCTTAAAAAGCAATTAAAAGATTATGTGATTGTTGATTATGTTGAGTTTCTTTAAAAAAAAAGGACAACCCAAACAGTTTATATATATTGTTTAACTTTTTATATTGTGTGTAGAGATGCTTATACATACTCATTTTCTTAACAAAACAAATCGACTTTTTGATCAAAACTTAACAAAAACGATGACATACATGAAGAAGTTGGAAAGAGACTTGAAGTTATCTCTAGAGGGAACATAAAAAGATAACTTTTTCAATCAAGGGACACATATTCATACGTCTACGTTAGGTTACGTGTATATATATGTATGTAGTCCCTGGAGCCATATTATATAAATAAAGAAACATGCATGTAAGGAACATTAAGTAGACATTAGTTGTTATGTGATCAACAGATTGAGTGTTTGAGGGAAAACAATGAGTTATGCAGAAAAGGTGATTTTTATATTTTCTTTTATAATTCATTTTTCTCCATTAATATTATTGAATTTGATATTATAGAAATTATTACGAAAGAGAAATTACACACCAATATCAAAGATTTAATTGAAATGTTACGTATACGCCACAGTGTGTCATTAATTATTATTAGAGTAGATATGAATAATAATAATTAATATTCACATTACTCTATATATCAATTACTGTAATTATATATAATTTAATTATTACAATTATTTATAATTTAAATACTGTATGGTGTACGTATATTTTTATATAATAATGTGATAGTTAAGTCACAAATAAAAAGAGGCTGGGATGCGACCCACACTGATAACTTCCCATCCCGTCTTTCGATTTGTTTTGCTTAAAATATTGTAGGTTTTCGTGTTGTGTTAAAAAAGTTGTCAGTTGCATTATTCTTAAAAATTTCAAAATTACCAACAATATTTTGCATATAATCAAAAAGTTTTATTTCAAAGTCTATTTTTGTTAACGAGATTTTTAGTCAAAACCAATTTTTACCAATTTAGTAGTATTTCTTAAAAGTTTTTATTTCTTATGTTTATAAACAAATACAAATTGGATGAATAAAATTAATATGAAGTCAATATCTCCTATTGTTTACTGAATGTCAAAAGCAATATTTTCTGTGAGATAAAATTAATTTGAAGTCACTATTCTTAATTTTTGAAAAGATATTTGAGTCGAAAGTAAATGTTTACCAAGTTTTAGTATTGTTTTTTTTTAGGTTTTTATTTTTAAGAAGAAAACTGTCGATTCGATTTTTCTCAAAATTTGAACACATGTTAAAAACAATATTTTTTATAAAATAAAATTAGATTGAAGTCATTATCTTAAATTTTTGGAAAGATATTTTAGTCGAAAATCAATTTTTACCAACTTTTAATATTTTTTTTAAGATTTTTATTTTTTGTAAGAAAACTGTCAATTCGATTTTTCTCAAAATTTTATCAAATGTTGAAAACTATATTTTGTATAAAATAAAATTAATTTGTGGCCAATATCTCCAATTTTTGAAAAGAAATTTGGGTCGAAAATCAATTTTTACCAACTTTTAGTCTTTTTTTTAGCTTTTTTATTTTTTGTAAAAAAACTGTCAATTTGATTTTTCTCAAAATTTTACAGAATGTCGAAAACGATAATTTTTATAAGATAAAATTAGTTTGAAACCAATATCTTAAATTTTTGAAAATATGTTTGAGTCGAAAGTCAATTCATACCAACTTTTAGAAATGTTTTTTTTTTAAGTTTTTATTTTTTGTAAAAAAATTGTGAAATCGATTTTTCTCAAAATTTGACTGAATGTGAATAGTTTTTATAAGACATATGTAATTAGCTTGAAGCCTGTTTAGGCAGCTCTTAATATTTTGAAGACCTCTGGTTTTCCTTTGTAAAAAACTGCCACGGATATACATAGATACCGCACAAAATAAACTTTTCCTTTGTTTTCCAATTTAATTTTTCCTTTTATTTAACTTTGATTTACTTTTTAGGAATGTTGTTTGGGTGATGGCGATGTTGAGAAGAATATGAGAATGGAATAAATGTATGACAAAGACATTTTGCTGAGAAGCCGCGCGCCGTCAGAAAATAAGCCGTAAGCCGATCAGCAAATAAGCCGTAAGTCGATCATTTGCTTAGTCTCCACCTTAAGGGTGTTAACAACATGGGCGATGATTATGCTCAGCTTATACTTGAACAAAGCCAATATCTCAAATATTGGAAAAGATATATTTGTCGAAAGTCAAATTTTTACCAACTTTTATACATTTTTTTTCGTAAAAAAACTGTCAATTCGAATTTTTCTCAAAATTTTACTAGATATCAAAAACGTTATTTCTCGTTGCATAAAATCATTTTGGAGATAAAATCTTTTTTTCTTCGTAAAATATTCGAGGTGACTAATATTTTTTTCAGTTTTTTTGATTCATAAGAAAACCGTTAATTGGATTTTTTCCCAAAAATATACTTGTTTGGTATCACGTTACAATATATAATATACAATTTAATTCAAGTCGCTAGCATTATTGGTTCGTGAGATTTTTAGGGTTAACCAAAATTTTCATTTTTTTTAAACTGCTATGGTAAAAAACAACCCACTCAATTTTTTTGAGAGTCCTTTCTGCATCTTTCTGCATTATTATCTGTGTAACAAAATTTATTTGAAGTCGATATCTCCACTGGTTCTTGAGCTATGGACGACGAAAAAAACGTCGCGAACGTACGGACTTACACACGCACGCACAGACATCTTTCTAAAAATCTTTTATTTCGGCTCTAGGGACCCTGAAACGTCGAGAAATGTCAAAATTTTCAATTTGACAAATCGGACCCATTACAATAACTTCCTATGGGAAATTAAAAATAATAGAAACAAACAATGAAAATGAACCCTATATTTGTGCCTTTAAAAATTTTCAAATGATTTTGTATGTGTAATCCATCAAATAGTCATTTGAAGAAATTCGAAAAATTTGAAGTTTTTTTTTCGAAATATTCCAGGCTTCAAGCCAATTCGGTAGCATTAAAAGTAGAACAATATAGTTTTTATAAAAAAAGATTGACCTATTTTTATTTTTCAAACAAAATTATTAAATGCTAGCAACAAATGAAGTTTTTAGTCAATATCTTTATCTGTTCAGAAAATATTGAAATCAAAAATCATTTTTTCAAAAGAGGCTGGAATGCAACGGCCCAACTTAGAAATATTCAATTGGTAAAAATTGGTTTTCGACTAAAAATCTTATTACTAAATAAATAAATATACTAAATATACTTATTTTAGCACACCATGTCATTTTATGATTTGGGTTATATGTCTTTTGGTGATAAGACACAAGAAAGAATTAAAATCATAATCGTCGACGTCGTCGTAATGCCCAAAATAAATGCGACGCAAATTAACACCTACATATATGTCATAAAACCCAAATTAAAAATTATAAATTCTTATGGGCAAAAGACGACTTACAATTTGGGCGTTCTTTTATTTAAAATTTGTTTATAATCGTTACGACGATTTTTAACTTTCCATAGGAAGTTGACATTTCTCGACGTTTCAAGGCCCCTAGAGTCGAAATAAAAGATTTGTATGCGTGCGTGTGAACGTACGTTCTTATATCCGTACGTCTGTACGTCCGTACGTCCGTAGCTCAAGAACCAGAAGAGATATCGACTTCAAATAAATTTTGTTACACAGATAATAATGCAGAAAGATGCAGAAAGGGCTCCTGAGAAAATTGCGTGGGTGTTTTTTTTTCCATAGCAGTTTAAAGAAAGATGAAAATAAATATCTCACAAACTAATAACGCTAGAGACTTGAATTAAATTTTATATTATATATTGTAACGTGTTACTAAACAAGTATATTTTTGGAAAAAATCCAATTAACGTTTTTTTTATAAATCAAAAAAACTGAAAAAATAATGTCACCTCGAAAATTTTACGAATAAAAAATGGTGTTATCTCCAAAACAATTTAGTGCAACGAAAAATAAAGTTTTGAACATCTGGTAAAATTTTGAGAAAAATCGATTTGACAGTTTTTTTTTCAAAAAATTAAAAACCTAAAAAAAATGAATAAAAGTTTGTAAAAATAGATTTTCTACTCGATTATCTTTTCCAAAATTAAACTATTAGCTTTAAATTAATTTTATCTTATAAGAAATATTGTTTTCAACATTCGATACAATTTTGAGAAAAATTAATTTGACAGTTTTTTAACAAAAAATACTAACCTAAAAAAAGCATACCTAAAAGTTGGTAAACATTTCGACTCAAATATCAAATATCTTTTTAAAAATTAAAAATATTGGCTTCAAACTTATTTTATCTCACAGAAAATACTGTTTTCGACATTCAGTAATTTCCAACAGTTTTTTTTAATTTCATAAAAAATTAAAATCTACAAAAAATAGTACGCAAAATTGGTAAAAATTGATGTTCGCTTCTCGATATATCGTGAACAATAGAAGATATTGACTTCAAATTATTTTCATTCATCCAATTAGAATTTGTTTATATAAGAAATAAAAACTTTTCAGAAATACTACTGAAATTGGTAAAAATTAGTTAATGACTAAAAATATCGTTAACAAAAATATATTTTGAAATCAACTATGTATTGTTGGTAATTTTTAATTTTTTAAGAATACTTCAACTGACAACTTTTTTAACAAAACACGAAACCTGCAAACCTTTTAAGCAAGACAAACCGACAGACGGGATGGGAAGTTATCAGTGTGGGTCTTATCCCAGCCTCTTTTTTTTACTTTTTACAGAGGCATCAGTCTCCCTAACATTGCATATAAGATCCTTTCTGCCGTATTATGTGAACGTCTGAAGCTGTTCGTCAACAACCGGATAGTTCCTTATCAGTGTGGATTCAAACCAGGAAAGTCCACCATTGACCAAATAATGACATTACGGCAGATTTCGGAAAAACCCCAGGAACCTCAAATCGATACCCACGATTTTATCGATTTTAAAGCCGCATATGACAGCATCTATAGGGAAGAGCTCTACAGAGCAATGTCTAATTTTGGCATCCCTGTCAAACTTATCCGTTTGTGCAGAATGACGATGGAGAATGCACGCTGCTCTATCAAGGTCGGAAAAGATCTCACCGATGAATTTGATATCAAAAAAGTTTTAAGATAAGGCGATACACTGTCATGCGACTTTTTCAACATCTGGAAAGAATTGTGCAAAACTCAACCGTCAACACTAGAGGCACAATCTTCCAAAGGTCCATCCAATTACTCGGATACGTTTGTAGATGATATTGACATAATTGGAAGATCAAAGCGTGATGTCAGTGGAGCGTTTTTGAGCATTGCGATGGAAGCGAAGAAGGTGGGTTTAGTGGTCAATGAGGGCAAGACCAAGTATATATTGTCAACAAAAAAGAACTTGATCGACGAAGTCTTGGACAAAACTTCACCATGGACAGCTATAACTTTCATGTAGTTGAGGACTTTGTCTACCTAGGCATTGCTATAAACTCAGACAACGACACCAGTGCTGAAATCAAACAAAGAATAACTCTTGCACAACGCTGCTTCTTTGGACTTAGAAGGCAATTGAGTAGTAAAGTCCTCTCTCGAGCATTTAAAATCAAAATCTATAAGACACTAATCATCCCGATCTCATTTTTTGCACTGAGGCTTGGACCCTGTCAAAATAAGGTGAGATCGTCTTCGGGTGATTTTTGGTCCCGTCTGCATACATATGTACAATATTGTACATGGAGAGTGGAGGAGAAGACACAACGACGAACTGTACGGACAGTACAGCGACACTGATCTGGTTAAAAGAATTGAATTCCAACCACTAAGATGGCTGGGTCATACAGAGCCAATGGACATCAAAGTTTCAACCCGGAAGGTCTTCGGATCCAATCCCGAGGAACGGCGGTGCAGTATGTGGGAGAAGACCTCAACCAACTTTGCGTGCGAAACTGGAAACAGCTAGCTAGGGACCGAGCTGGCTGGAGATGCATGTTGGTTGAGGCCCAAGGCCGCCCCGGATTGTAGCGCCACCTTAAGTAAGTAAGTATTTCCGAAGCGTAATAAAATTCAAAGCAGTAAAAATACAAACAATTTAGCTGTTATTGGCTTCTTTTTTTATTCTGTTTTACAAAATCCCACTTTATAGTAATCAATTCTCATAATTGAATTTATTTTATACAGAAATTTAAAAATTATAGTTTTTTTTTATCGTTGAAAGGTAAGATTTAAAAGTTCAGAAAAAAATGTACAAAAAGTATCCATAAGCTGTTTAGGTTTTATTTTTAATCAATTTCCCTACACTAAAATGAACATACATTTTTAAATCTAGAATGTTTTCACTGAGAAATATTACATTGTTAAAAAGGATAGCCTGAAATCTTTTCCAATTGTTCACATTTTTAATTGCTTAATTATAGCATACTAATTGAAGCTGCTGCGTAATGTCAATTTGCATGATTAAACATTAAAAGGAGGCTGGGATGCGACCCACACTGATAACTTCCCATCCCGTCTATCGATTTGTCTTGCTTAAAAGTTTGTCAATATGTATCAATTTTTACCAAATTAGCGTACTATTTTTTGAACATTTTATTTTTTTATGAAAAAACGGACTTGTTGGATTTTTATAAAAAAAAAAACTGAATATCGAAAACAATATTTTCTGTGAAATAAAATAAGTTTGAAGCCAATATTTGTTATTTTTGAAAAGCTATTTGAGTCGAAAATCAATTTTTACCAACTTTTGTTAAATTTTTTTTCGGTTTTTAATTTTTTGTAAAAAAAACTGTCAGTTCGATTTTTTTTCAAAATTTTTTGAATGTTGACAACAATATTTTTTGAAAGATAAAAGTAGTATAAAGCCAATATCTCAAAGTTCTGAAAAGATATTTGAGTCGAAAATCAATTTTTACCAACTTTTATTAATTTTATTTTGTAGGTTTTTATTTTTTGTAAAAAAAACTCTCAATTCGATTTTTCTCAACATTTTCCAGAATGTTGAAAACAATATTTCTTATAAGATAAAATAAGTTTAAAGACTTAATCTCAAATTTTTGAAAAGGTTTTTATTTTTTATAAAAAAACTGTCAATTCGATTTTTTTTTATTGATATAAAAAACCGTTAATTGGATTTTTTCCAAAAATATATTTGTTTGGTATCACGTTACAATATACACATAATATAAGATTTAATTCATGTCTCTAGCGTTATTGGTTCGTGAGATATTTTGGGTTAACCAATATTTTTACCTTTTTTTAAACTGCTATGGTAAGTTTAAAATATTATTTGCCTATAGAACTTTTTTATTCTGAAACGAACAACATCTCATTTGTAATTCCATCTTGAATCGACCTTAACTATAACATATTTAGTTCTCTAAAGAATTTAAATTTTTGTAATAATTACATAAACTTTTGTTTGTTCGTGCTACGAAATAAATATCCGTATTTTGTTTTAAATTTTACATTTTTAAAAACCATTTAATATAACTATACTTTTGTGCATGTACAAAAATCCTTTTTATTTCATTGAAAGGGATACATATATAAATACATACATACATATAAATATTGAAAAATGTATAAAATTTTCAACATATGTGTGCTCATTCTAATGTAAAATTAAAAGTGCATTTATCTATAGCAAAACAAAAAAAAAAAAAGGGATCTAATGCCACATGAGGCATGAACCTTTTACCACACAAAATAACATATTTCAAAAAAGAAAATTCTATGAACTTGTCTATTTTTTCCTGTGTGATACTTCACAATAAAATTCCTATTATATACAAAAATCCCTTGTTGTGTAAAATACAAAAATAAAAAAACAACAAATGTATTAAAAATGTAAGCCATGCCAGCATATTTTTACATTGTACATACATATGTGATTATACCAACTTTTTGTTTTCTATTGATATCGACTTGATATGTTCACTCTCCCCATTTTTTGTAGGTTACATACAAAAATATGTTCAAATTTATTCAAAACCAAGGCCACTAACCACAGTTGACTTGCATTGACGTAATTATATTTAAAAAAAAAATACCAAAAAATCGAAAAAGAAAACATAACCTAAAATGTCAAACCAATCCTACCAGAACATACCTAGATATATATTAGCAACCTTGTATTATATAGATATAAAATGAAAACTACCGAAGCAAAAATTGAGCCTTAGAAGTTTATGAAGCGTCTTTTTCAATTGAATAATCATTTTCTAACTAAGTTTTCCTCTTTTCTAAGAATATGCATATATTTCTATATAATGTCTTTTTTATAAGAATATCAACCACAAATTTGTTGTTGTATACTATTTAGCTATTTTATATACCTACAAAATAAAAACACCAGATTTATCTCATTATAAACTTGTTTGAAAGCGGATTATAGCTAAAATTGTGTTCCCAATTCAATGAACCTTCTATAAACAACCAACCAAAGGAGGACCGACCAAAGACCGACTTATTTTGCAACAAGAAAAAAAAAAACATAAGAACAGAAGAACAAGCTTATAACCTATCTATCTATCTATAAGAAAAACAACCAGCACATACCTAAATAACTAATTTGAAAATTGTTCAGTGAAAGAAAATTCTGTTTTTCATCCATCAATGTTCTACTGTCTCCACTATCTTCAATTTAACGTTCACGGAGCAAAGTGATTTTGTTATTTAACACTTAATTAATCACATTATTGACCTATATATCAAGGACGCACACATTGCTTGTCTTTTATCAAAGGTATACCTTATTTTGTATTATATCAAAGGTACACTGATCAAAAATAAATAATAAATAAATCATAATCAGAAGTATCAAGTAGGTACCTTACCTATGTACCATAATCTGATTAGATTAATAAATAAATAAATTGTTCTTATGATCAAAAAATTATAAGAAGTTGATTTTAAACTGTTTATTTGTTTTGACTTGATTAAAGTTTTTTTTTTTAATTACATTGGAAGTTGTTTTAACGGCTGTGATTTTCCCAATTTGAAAATGTTTACAATTCTCTACATTTTAAGGTCCCTAAATTCGAAAATCCATTGATTTTATTGATCTGTCTTTGGGCGTTTGTATAATGTTCGTAAGTTTGGAATACCATTTTTCTAAAGAAACAGCAGAGATAACAACTTCTTTTTCTACAGATAACAACATTAAGATGTACTATAGGTACATGGTATTGTTTTATTTTCAGAGTCAACTATTTTAAAGACTGTCACTTTTGACATTAGACAAGGAAAACTACCCTATTACTGAAAATGGAACGAAACATGCTTCAAAAATGCCTTGTATTGTTATTATTCACTTTAAAAAATTTGGACATTACGAAGCCACAGTTACAAGTTGGAACAATAAAGCAAATTTACGTCCCCGGGCATAATGATATTGGTGGGAAAATTTGAGCTGTTAAGACAAGTTAGTGATGTGAATAATGAAAGCCGTGTGCATCGCTGAACAACTGAACATTTTGCTGATGAAAAACGTATTGATTGACGAAAAAGCAAGGTTTCTAAGTTCCTAGTCGATCTTTCAAACTTCGTTCCATAATGGGTTAATTCCATCGTATTTTGAATAAGCCTAAAGGCACAAGAACTCGAGTCAGTCGGTCACCAGAAATGTTGTATATTCGCTAATTGGGTTCTTGAAATGCGTAACTGTAGTCTGGTTTTTCATCAAACAATTATCTTTAATGATGAGGTCTATTTTCACCCCGAAATCTTCGTAAATACGCAGAATTGTTATATTTGGGGCTCGTAAAATCCAAGAATGTTTGCCTAAAAGATCTTCCACGTGTCAGTTATTGATGCGATTGGACCTTAATGATACTTGTGCAACAGTAACGTTTAATGGATTGTACTAAAGAGCTCTAATCAATAATTGTGTATGGTTTTAATTGGAAGATATTGATGTGGAGACCTCTTATTTTTAACACGACGCACGTTCCACACAAGCAAATTTATTCCTTTTTTCTTATTTAAAATGAAATAAGCATCCATTGATTTCTCTTAAAAAATACTCGTTTTTTAATATGAAAATGAGTTATCTCATTGGAAAACTTAGTAGAATTTAAATGAAATTTTTATCAAAATATTGACCATTCTAAAGTGGCTTGTCATATTGGTCATAGCCAATAAATCTTTGTCTGCAAGGGTTTCCGGGTTTCAAATAGGGACTTGATAACTTCGAATTCAGTTTGTGAACACATCCTTTTACTTATCATCAAATTGTCATTTTGTCATATTTTCACCAAAAAGTTATAAAAAAATTTACTCTGAAATTCGGAGTCGTGACCGCAACTTATAAAGCGTTAGCTCGAATTCTTCGTAATTTTTGCCTAGTATTCGTTGTGCGATGTTGTAGTGGCAGTGAGATAACGTTCAGGAGTCTGTATTAAACCATCCATCGCTCACACAAAATTATGGTGTATTTTGCTTGAGAATTCTGGCTTACACCCATAAAAGATTAAGTTGACTCAAGAATTGAAGCCGATGAATAATTTGAAGCGATGTACGTTATTCGATTGGGCTCTGGACTAGATACGCCATTTTGGATCAATGGGTTCGTCAATAAGCAGAAACTGCGTTATTTGCCGGGTTAAAATCCACATTTGCTTCTTGAATCACCATTTTATCCACACAAAATTACAGCTTTCGTGGACGATAACAATCATCACGTTACTGTAAATAGCCTGCGTTATCGTGATATGACTACCGATTGTTTTCGACTCGAATTGGGAGATATGGACTTGGGTGGCATATTGTTTCAACAGGAATGGTGCCATTTCATTGAAAAGTAAGTTTTGATGAGCGTGCTATGTCAAAAATTGGGGCAATCGATTGGCCATTTTGTTCGAGAGAATTAAAGCCTCTAGACAATTTTTTTACGGTTAAGTGAAGTCATTGGTTTATGCCAACAAGCTTACGATGACGATTGATGACGATAAAGTAATATTTGGACATCGTCTGTTTAAGTATCAATTAAAAGTTAATTGGGATAAAGAAGACAGGAAAGTATTGTGTGGATTCTATTCCCAAACGAAAAACCTCTAAAACTGTTTCAAAGTTTGAATGAAGGGTGCCGTAAAATAAAGCCAAGTGAAATAGGATCAGCTTTCAAAAAGAGGCTGGGATGCGACCCACGCCGATAACTTCCCATCCCGTCTTTCGATTTGTCTTGCACAAAAGGATTGTAGGTTATCGAGTTTTGTTAAAAAAGTTCTCAGTTGAATTATTCTTAAAAATTTAAAAACTACCAATAATATTTTGAATATAATGAAATAGTTTGATTTCGAGATTATTTTTTTGTTAACGAAGTTTTTAGTCGAAAACCAATTTTTACCAATTTCAGTAGCATTTCTTAAAAAAAATTACTTCTTATATAAACAAATACAAATTGGATGAATGAAATTAATTTGAAGTCAATATCTTCTATATTTCACGAGATATCGAAAACCGAACTTCAATTTTTAACAATTTTGCGTAGGTACTATTTCTTGTAGATTTTAATTTTGTATGCAAAAACTAACTGTTGGATTTTTATAAAAAATGTACTGAACGTCGAAAACAATAGTTTTTGTGAGATAAAATAAGTTTGAAGCCAAAAGTTTTAATTTTTGAAAAGCTATTTGAGTTGAAAGTAAATGTTTACCAAGTTGTATTAATTTTTGTTTAGTTTTTATTTTTTTGTAAAAAAAACTGTCCATTCGATTTTTTTCATAATTCTACTGAATGTTGACAAGAATATTTTTTAAAATAAAATTAGTTTTAGGCTAATGTTTCAAATTTTTTATAAGTTATTTGAGTTGAAAATAAATTTTACTAACTTTTATTCATTTTTTGTTTTAGGTTTTTATTTTTTGTAAAAAAATTGTCAATTCGGTTTTTCTCAAAATTTTACTGAATGCTGAAAAAAATATTTCTTATAAGATAAAATTAGTTGGCAGCCATAATCTCAAATTTTCGAAAAGATATTTAAGTATAAATTCAATTTTTACCAACTTTGAGTAATGTTTTATTAGGTTTTTATTTTTTATAAGAAAAACTGTCAATTAGATTTTTCTCAAAACTTTACCAGATGTTGAAAACGTTATTCTTCGTTACACAAAATTAATTTGGAGATAAAATCATTTTTTACTCGTAAAATCTTCGAGGTGACAAATATTTTTTTTTTCAGTTTTTTTGATCTACAAAGAAAACCGTTAATTGGATTTTTTTCCAAAAATATACTTGTGTGGTATCACGTTACAATATATTTTAAAAATTTAATTCAATTCTCTAGCGTTATTGGTTCGTGAGATATTCAGGCGGGTTAACCAAAATTTTCACCTTTCTTTTTAACTGCTATGGTAAAAAAAACCATCCACGCAATTTTCTTGAGAGCCCTTTCTGCATCTTTCTGCATTATTATCTGTATAACAAAATTTATTTGAAGTCCATATCTCTTCTGGTTCTTGAGCTATGAACGACGAAAAAAACGTCACGAACGTACGGACGTATACGGACGTACGGACATACGAACGTACGCACACACGCACGCACAGACATCTTTCTAAAAATCTTTTATTTCGACTTTAGGGGCCTTGAAACGTCGAGAAATGTCAAAATTTTCAATTCGACAAATCGGACCCATTAAAATAACTTCCTATGGGAAGTTCATAATTTCGAAAAGCCTTCGTTAATACACTTCATTTTTCTCACAGTATATTTGGTATATACCTACTCCTGCACAGCTGCATACTTTATACAACCTATACACCACGATTTCAACATAGAGAATATTCTGGCACAAACTTCAAAAGGTTTTAACTGCAAGCGCAAAAATAACAGAAGCAGATTCTGAAAAGCTACTTGAAATGTTCATCCATGTACAAATAATGTGCTTACTTCATTCATCCTTTTTCCTGATGGCCCATACCATCCATATACAGGAGATACACAAACGCGCCTTTCATATATGGTAGTCCGTCCTTATATGAGAATTTGCGCGACCTACGATATGAGATGAGAGCTACATTGTTGTCGATATATGGCGACTTTAAACCTTTCTCTATATATTCCTAGCGCGGCCGGGCGTAGCTATAGCCAACATAGGTATAGTCAATCTTGTTTGCTGGACGCTTAAGTTTGGTATCATGTTTAAAGTCCACCAAACTCATTGCACTTGTACATAAATTTGACAAAAATAGTGCGGTATCGAAAAGAGCACTATGCTTAATTTTCATCATGCGGATTCGAAGCCATATGAATGTTAAATAAGATTAAAGCCGTTAGCATTTATTCAACAGCATGCGTTCATATGTACGTAGTAGTATAGTAATGTATACATGATATAACGCCAGTGAGTATGCAACATTCCATTTTAAAGTTTTAATGGTGACAATAATTCCCTACAATTTACACTCTCTCTTTTTTCCATTTCCATTTTCCGCCATCAGATGAGATCCTTATTTGTGGTCGGTTGGATATTTTTCTTTTTTGAGGTCAGAGGTCTTGTTTTAGAGTTCGTATATATGTATGTACTCTGGAAGTTCTGCAGTCGTTTTTATTTTTGCCATCATAGAAAAATAACCCAACTGAAATAAAACCACTAAAAAGCAGACTACAAGCATAAAGTGACACTCATTTGTTGGTGAGAAGTGGAGTGGAACAAGCTTAATTTTGATTTCCTCTTTTAGACAGAACAGAATTGTAGAGTAGAATAGTCTTCACTTTGTTGTTGTTGTTGTACTACGAATGATGGTGGAATGGCGAATTCCATAGGAAATAGGATATTTAAAAAAAAAAAGAATTTATTCGCAGAATAAAACTCATGCACCACGTGAAATAAATAGGATTTTAACTTCGAGTGAGCTTTTTATGGAATCAACGAATATTTTCATTCAAGTTGCTCGTTTTAAGTTTTATTTTATATAAACCTAACGTCGAAATGGAAAATGTACTGAAGCTTGATGCATTGGTGATAGAGGTATATGAAATGTTCCATTGAAAATGGCTTTGTTTTTCTTTCTTTTTGGAAAAACAAATAAATAAGCTGCTTGGGTAGGAAAGTGCCAGCTGTTCGCTACCACCTCGAGGAGTGTATGTAGTATTTCGCAGGTCAATATATAGAAATGAACACAAAATTTAAGACTTCATATTTTTGTATAACTAACCATCATAATATTAGTATGTTCATCAGTTGGCCGTATTGTATAGAAGGATGTTAATTTGAAAATATTTTACACAACTCTGAACACTATTTCTCTACTATGTTATGGGAATTTTAAATAACAGGGAACTCTGATGGTAAATAACCAACGAAAATTGTGTGCCTAAGGTTGGTAAATTGAAAAAATGTTTTTCCAGCGTAAATATGAGCGATTTTTAATAAATCGCGTATTCGGTAGTAGGTATATGGTATTTGTTTTCGAATCAAGTTCAACCAACTTTATGAGAAAGTTTGGCTTGTCAAAACAATTGAGTGATTTTCACTCTACACTAGTTTTTATGTATGTTTTAAAATTTGTACGCCTGTTTTTAAATTATGTATAGTTTTTGAGTTTAAAGCATGTACTTAAAGTCTTTAGTGGAAGATTTTATCAATAGAAATCGATTATAAATTTCAAGCCTTGAAATTTGTTTTAATTAAGACTTTAGGAATATGCGTATTATTTGCCAATTTCATATTATCAAAATAAGGCAAAAAATGTAATGAGGGCAAAACAAAGAACATTTTGTCATTAAGAAAGAGCCTACAACACCGACGCACAGTGGATTATTGCATATTTGGAAGGCGTGAAAAATTTAAATTAGTTTTAGTTTATTAATAAATATAATATTAAATAAATACATTTTTGGAAAAAACAAACCGATAATTATTATAAAATAGAAAAATTTAGCCAGTTATACTTACTTACTTAAAATTTTAAACTAGGGGTTAAGGTTATTTTAGGCAAATTAAATCAAAATCTTAACAATATTTACTATCAACGAATTGATTGAAATCAGCTTGAAATGCATGTTTTTTCGTCAAAATATGCTTAATGACTTATGCGGTGTCCAAAATACTCCAAACGTGAGATTCGGAGATTTATATAAAATTTTAGTTGAGGAAGGTGATGTTAATTGATACACGGTTATTTTTAATAGTCGATAAATCTAGGTTTCAACATTAATATATTTAATTAATTAACAAAGTGAAATTACTTAAAGTTGCTTCATATTAAATAGATCAATAAAAAATAAGCCATCGTAAATGGTTCGCATTATTATAAAATTCCCACAGGAAGTTATTGTAATGGGTTCGATTTGTCGAATTGAAAATTTTGACATTTCGCGACGTTTCAAGGTCCCTAGAGTCGAAATCGAAGATTTTTAGAAAGATGTTTTTTTTTTTTTTTTTTTTTTTTTTAATTTTATCAAAATCTTAAAGCTATCTTAAAGTTAGACAAAAATTCTTTAAAAACTAGCTTAAATTTCAAAAACTTAAAAAAATATCTTACTGGCCCTATGCGGGTGCTCTAAGTTAATCCATTATCTTAAATCTACTGCCTTTCGGCCTAAGAACAATTTTAATACTAAATAACAAGAACTTAATCTAAAACCAAGAAAATTTAAAAGAAAACTTGGTATCTTTATCATTAATTTTTATTTTATATAAAACTTAAAGTGTTTTAGAAAGATGTCTGTGCGTGCGTGTGTACGTACGTCCGTATGTCCGTTCGTCCGTACTTTCGTACGTTCGCGACGTTTTTTTCGTCGTCCATATCTCAAGAACCAGAAGAGATATCGACTTCAAATAAATGTTATTATACAGATAATAAAGCAGAAAGATGTAGAAAGGGCTCTCAAGAAAATTGCGTGGGTGGTTTATTTACCATAGCAGTTTAAGAAAAAGGTGAACATTTTGGTTAACCCAAAATATCTCACGAACCAATAATGCTAGAGACTTGAATTAAATTTTATATTATATATTGTAACGTGATACAAAACAATTATATTTTTGGAAAAAAAATCCAATTAACGGTTTTTTTTATAAATCAAAAAAACTGAAAAAAAAATTTGTCACCTCGAAAATTTTTACGGCTGAAATATGATATCATCGCCAAAAAAATTGTGTGCAACAAAGAATGATGTTTTTGACATCTGATAAAATTTTGAGAAAAATCAAATTAACAGTTTTTTATAAAAAATAAAATCCCAAAAAAAACATTACTCATAGTTGGTAAAAATTGAATTTTGACTCAAATATCTTTTCAAAAACTTGAGATTTAGGCTTCAAACTTTTTTTAACTTATAAGAAATATTGTTTTCAACATTCTGAAAAATGTTGAGAAAAATCGAATCGACATTTAAAAAAAAAAATAAAAACCTAAAAAAAGTAATAAAAGTTGGTAAAAATTGATTTTTGACTCAAATATCTTCTCAAAACTTTGAGATAATCGCTTCTAACTAATTTTAACTTATAAGAAATGTTGTTTTCAACATTAGGAAAAAATTTGAGAAAAATCGAATGGACAGTTTTTTTTACAAAAAATAAAAACCTACAAAAAATATATAAAAAGTGGTAAAAATTGATTTTCGACTAAAATATCTTTTCAAAACTTGGAGATATGGGCTTTAAAATACTTTTATCTTTCAAAAAATATTGTTGTCAACATTCAGTAAAATTTTGAAAAAAAATCGAATTGACAGTTTTTTTTACAAATAATAAAAACCCAAAAAAAAACAACTTTCAAATAGCTTTTCAAAAATTAAAAATATTTGCTTAAAACTTATTTTATTTCACAGAAAACATTATTTTCAGTAATTTTTTTTTATAAAAATCCAACAGTCCGTTTTTTTCATTAAAAAATAAAACCTACAAAAAATAGTACGCAACTTTGGTAAAAATTGATACATATAGACAAAGTTTTAAGCAAGACAAATCGACAGACGGGATGGGAAGTTATCAGTGTGGGTCGCATCCCAGCCTCTTTTTTTAACTCGAATCAAGATGTACACTCAGGCGTATACGCACTTTTTAAAAATAATTTTATATTGATTAAGTCGATCTTTCAATTTTCCATACCATTACAAATTACTCATTTTAAATACAACAAAAAAACATTTTTTTTATCTTTCCAAAATATTTGAATAAATCTGTAATAGCTTTAAGGGGGTCGTCTACCTTCGCGCTCAAATTTCGGGCCTATTATTCAAGGATGGATTGCAAAAAAACTACTCATGATATTTGAACAAAATGTTTTTTTTTTGATTAGTCAATTCTTGAAATTTAATGAAAAACAAAAAAAGTATGTTTTTTTTTTTAATAAAATTTGCTCTTGACGCGTCGTTGAATGCACTACTGCCGGTGCGACGGAATATAACGGCTGGCACGATATCTCAGCTTCAGAATCTTGAAACAACAAAACAAATTTTTAATTTAATTTTTAGAACATTGATTAGGTCTAGATACAAGCTTTTTTGAATATTTGAAAAATTTCGCAAAATGGCAACGATTTGAAATTGCATTTTTTAACCATGTTTTTCAAAAAAAGCTTGTGTCCAGACCTAGTGAGCAGTGAGATGTTTTGTGAATAAGAAACACTTTACAGTTTTAGGATATCTTCTATAGTTTCGTCAAAATCGTGCCAAAAGTTTTGAAAAAGACAACTTTTGGGAAAACGCGTTTAAAGATAAATGTTATAATTAAATAGGCAGGGCAGCGCCGGGTTTGAGGCTCGATATCTTGGAAACGAGCATGCTTTCGATCAAATCCTTCACAGAGTATGTTTTTAGTTATGTCTACATTAGAAATATGCAAACAAAAAAAAAAATCGATTTTTTCAAACCGCGAAGGTAGACGACTCCTTAAAATAAAATATTAATTTAAAGTTCGATAAATTGAGATATAAGGTTAGTATGGAACCAATACTCCTGCCACAGCACTGGGCAGTAGAGTGTTGCCGCGCCGCGGATCTAGTGGAGGACCTCACCTAACTTGAGACATCTATTTTGGGACTGAGCTACATATATGTATACCTTTTTTTGAAAAAGCTGTAGTTCACACAGGACTGTAGCTCCATCTAAAGTGCGATGCATGTACCATATATATGCTCTCATGCTGGAAATTTGTTGGAAAAGTTTAAAAAAACGGACAATTCCCTGAAAATCGGAGTCTTTTTTAATAATAATTAGTACTCGTCCCAGGCGTTTTAAGATTTCGCAGTTTTAAAATATCATCTCGCCATGTTAAGGGGTTTTCTCAGAATTGAACGCTTTACAAAAATCTACATTAAAGCTTATCCTTAAATCTTCCAAAAGGGGTTACTTTACCTAATTTTAAGATAAAATGTAAGTAAAAAAAATCTCTTTAATGGTTTGCAAGGTATTAGTAGTTAAGATATTTTCTAAAATTTTATTTGAAAATTTATCAAAGCTTTGTAAACTTGAACGACTTATATCTCAAAAATTATCAGTAAAAAAGCCCCATCTATTGTTTTTTTTTAAAGAGGGAAGCAGCAAATATTCAGTTGAATAATTTCCAAATTGAAGACTTTATTATGTCACAAATTTCATGTCGTTTAATGTTTAAAAATTATTTCTGACTATAATGTCCTCCACGACCGCGCTCTATGAACACCATTTTGTTGGTAAAATTTTCTAGCTACTTTTGCATAAAAGAATTCCTATAGTTTTTGTTTTACTTTACATATTAATGCAAAATTTCGAGATTCTAAGATTTTTGGTAAGTTCTTGATATGTTGGATAATTTATTAATGAAATTTTACCTACTACCAAGGCCGTCGAGAGGAATTCCGGGCCCGGGACGGAAAAATCTCGCCCCCCCCCCATATTTACCATTTTTTTTAAATTTCATGCCTACTGATATGGTACGTTCTAATTTCAATTACGAATAGCGAAATTGGTTGGAATTAACGGAAATAATCATTTTTTGTTTGCAAAGTGAACCGAAAAAAGTGTTAATCATCAAATCAATCTTACGGGTATCGTCCAGTTTAGGTGAAATCCTCCATTTCCTCCATGGATAGAAAATAATTCTAAATGCGATTAGATCTGAATCTTAACAGAATCATACATTCAATTCGATATTGCTAACGACATGTTAGTAACTGAAATACGGTCGATTAACTATTAAAAAAAATAGCATGAAGATCTACTACCTACTATGAAAATAAAATATAGAGCGAAGTAAAAGTATTTGAAATTTGTCTAAAAAAAAAAAACTAAGTATTTTAAAATTTTTACATTAAATACTCTTTATTGTTTTTCTTTATTAAAATATTATTACAATGTTTTATTAGAGTTAGTTTGCATTCAATGAAATATTTCCTTTTGGCAAACGAGCTTTTCTAGCTTTCTGAGCAGCAAAACAACTTGTAATTGCATCGAAATTCAATTTCCTTGCCAAAGGTGCTTCGATGCAAAGTGTAGCAAGTTTGAAACACGATCTTGTGATGAGCACGAACGATGAAACTTCTTTGTTCTGGCAAGGACGCTAAATGAACGTCCGCACTAGCTATGGTTACAGGTATGGCGGAACACACACGCAGAGCAACACAAATGTTGGGGAAAATCATCTCCAAGTTCTGGGAATAAATAGCATTAAGCAAACTCAATGGCGGAAGTGCTGCTTTAAAATTGGCTTCATAAATGTGTGATGAATTATTTCTTCTTTCAACTCTTGAGACACATGCGAGTTATACTTTTGGATGAACCTTGTAGCGGAGTTTTTAATCTCAAGTTCGTCCATTGTTGAAAACTGTCATAAAAATGAAAATGTAGCATTAAAAATTTTCATCGTATCGAACCGACAAGAAATTCCACATATAATTAGATCAACTATGACGTAAAAGGTGTTTCTCTTGAAATTTATTTCTTCTTCTGTTTCAATTTGCTTTCCAGCTCCTCGGTCTTCTTCAAAATGTCTCTTTAATTGCCTTTTTCGGTTCGATGGGAACGATTCTGGAACATCCCCCAATCCAGTAGCAACTGCTTTGCATTCAGATAAAAATTGATCTCATCCGTTTTGAATAAAGTTCAAATCGAAGATCAAGTTGTCGAGATCTTGAATTTCAACGTCAATAGTCCTGTTTCTGGCTCGAAGAAGGAAACTTCTTTCATTTATAGCGCTAAGAACCTTGCACCAAATCGAAGACATCAGGACGCATTCAAATTTGTGTATATATTTTAAAACGCCATTTACATCTCTTCGAGCTTCAGCAGTTAAATTAATATCACTTAAGGCTTCTAATGATGTTCTAAGGTTTTTCAGATAATTTGCAAATGGTTTCACTGCCTCAATTCTAGCTGACCATCTTGTATCGGAAAGTTTGTGAAGGGATCCGGGCACATTTTTCTTAAAAATTTCCCAATGTTGAGCACTGCTGCTAAACAAGTTGAAACACTTTTGAACAACACCAAAAAATGTGATTGCCGCAGTACAACATTCCGCTGAATCGACTTCACGCAAGTTAAGGCTGTGAGCTGCACATGGTGAATACACGGCAATCGGAGTTATTGTCCTTTCATATTGCTTCTATTGTCATAGCCTTGTGCACAACAGTCTTCTAAAGGGATTCCGTTCTTTGCCAATGTTTCGCAGATCAAATCAGCTATTGCGGTGCCAGTTTTTTTTGTGGCAATCGACAAATTCCAAAAACCGTTCTTCGATGGTGAACACATTTTCTTCAAAGCGCAGATATCGCAAAATAAATGTGTTTTGTTCCACATCTCTTGAATCGGGTGTTGCATCGACAATTATAGCGAAGTATTTGGCGTTTTCTCTCTCCTTCAAAATAGCTGAATTCACATGTTGGGCACAAATTTTAATGAACTCATTTTGAATCTCAACGTAAAGGTAGTGGACTTGGAAACGTTTGTGCTCTTGTTGTGAAATTCTTACTTTTTCCAAGTGCTCCTGACGTAAGGGGTCATAATGACTAATTAATTCCAAAATGCAGAAAACATGTCCATTAATTGGCTCTCCAATAAGATTTCTATCGCCCCGTAGTCCTAGTCTCCTTTCGCCAAGGAAGAAAATGGTATCCAATATTCTATATAGAATTCCTTGCTATTTTTGTATGACTGGTTTAATATACACACTTTGAAGTGACTTGATATCCTTCAAATCTTCAGTAAACAATTTATTCAAAATATTAATTAATTAATATTACGGACACAATTGAGAAACGTTTGCGTGGGATATTCCGGTCCCCCGAAACCGAATCAAAAATTTCGTTTCCAGCAGAAACAAAAATAGAAGAAAAGTAACTTTATAAAAACAGAAACCGAAATAAATATTTGTGTTTTGTTTTAAGTTGCCGGGACCCTTATTTTGATTTTAAAAGTTTTCAAAATAAAATAAATTTGAAATTTACGTTAAATTAAGTAAGAAAAGCGAAACGATTTATTATAACTTTCTTTCAATAGTTCAGAGTTGGCCAATTTTTCATTAAATATAAACAAAAATGTACGCCAATAATAATCAGGGGCCCAGATCAGCAAGCTTGTGACTGAAAGATTGGTAGATAACATGCAAACAAGGGCCCGATTGCGAAAGCATGAATGATTTTAAATTTTCGGGCCCCTAAAAATAAGTGGGAATAGGTAAGGTATGTTGATGATGAATTTAGAGTATTGAAAAAAAAACACTCCTCATTGCTTTCAATTCTACGGGCCCCTATAAAATCCCGGGCCAGGGGGTCCCCCCCCCCCCTTTCACTCCCCCTCTCGACGGGCCTGCCTACTACCTTAATCAAATTTTTCAATTTGAAGTTTTTCACTTTATTGATTTTGGAGTTAGATGGGGCCAAAAAACCAAAGAATATTTGTACGTGAATTTTGTATAAAAATAATTTTATCACATCGAAACAGAAAAATTATATTCGAAGTAGTCAATTCAAGTCTTAAATCAAATTGAGTAAGAAAGTAACACGAAAAAGAGTATTTCGAACATTCCACTCATGTTTTAGAAATTTTGTAAAACGAATAGCAATTTGTGTTGACTGTTCTATTATGATTGAACTTTTAGTTATGACTTAATTTTCATTTACTCTTATTTCGCCATAAATGGTAAATTTTAAATATTTTAATGAATTCCTTTTTTGCATCGTATGTTCCTACTTTTTTTTTTAAACTTCCTTTTAGTTCATCCCCGTTTCATATCTCAATTGCTCGATTAATGCGCATATTTTATCTTACCCACTTATTAACGCATTAATTAAAAAAAAATGTATAATTTAAAGATATCCCAAATGAATTAATGATCCTTGAGTTTTCCCCCAATCAGTGTCCTTAACCTAACCTAGTTCTCCTCCTGATTTATGTACATTAAATAATAATCTCTGAACGTGATTTTGCCATGTTGCATTGTATAATCTACATTATTGATATTGTCAAGGTTGGATAACACCATTTACTTTTGTTCATCCATCAAGGCTTGTTTTCATTTCATCATCATCATAGCATACCATAGCTGATGCTATAGTGGTTGTTTAATATTTGTATAAATTTAATTAAGTTGCTTAGTAGTTGATTTTAGTTAAGAAGTTAAACATATATATAGCTATAGCTATTTGTTACTTCGAGCTTCGACTTGAAGTTCTTTTTCTTCCCTCAGAAAAGTGCTTCAAAGTTGAATTTCATTTTAGCATCTCAATGTATATGTACAATGTTTAATGATATTACAAAACTTTGAACACGTGGAAGTAATTTTTACGATTAACACACAAAGCAGGTATAAGTATTGGTATTGAAAAGAAAAAAATAATTAAGGTTTTAATTAAAAATTATACAATATCAAAACCATGATGTTTAATGGACCATTCTTCGTGCGTACTTCAAACTTAGTATAGCTGCTCGTTTCAAATTGTTATTTAAGAGTTTTAATGTTGTACGTTTAGGCGGTTTTAAAAGAAAACTTTTTTTGTTCATTTAAAACATTTTCATCACATAACTTGACCAATTAAGGTTTAGCTAATCGAATACGAGGTACGTTTACGCCTTAAAGTTTAAGACAAAATAATATTTTCGACGATATTTTTATTTTTGATTTTGATTTGATTTTTGGAATATTTCACTTTATTAGTTTTCCAAATGATATTTCACCATAAGAGCAATTTCATATGATTCAGCTGTGCATCTTTTTCATATTTCATCACGAAAAACACAGAAACATTCAATGGAGTTATAAGATATTGAATCTTCCACACCACCTATGTACATAAATTAAAGAACCTTATGTTCAGGATGTTTCAATATCCTTTGACTACAACTCATAATGAAATATCCGCTTAATAGACGAAAATTAAATTATCCACATCATTATTATGTATTATGTAAGTTCTCTCTGTATCTCTCTCTCTCTCTTTCTCACTATTTATCTCTCTTTAATCGAAAAACTTAAATAAAGTCCTGGTTTTCAGAAATATTGCAATATATTTCGTACGTATGCCAATTAATAAGCAATTTCTCTTCTACATTCTGTACTGTTCGGTTCTGTTTTGTTCTGATATATGAATTTATGGAATTACAGTGACCATCTTGTGTTTGAAATTATGAAATAAGATTGTAAGTATATTCAAAATTTTTAATAATAATTTCACAAAATCGTCACAAATGTAACAAACATTCGTCTACAGTTCTTTTAATGGTTCTCAAATAATAACTTTCAATTCGAAAATCCCGGTATTTGGGTAGCTGTCACTTTTGAAGCGACATCTTTTAACATTTGACAAGTTAAAACTACGCTATTACTAATAAAATGCACGACTGGGTGGCCTGAACTTGCTTATGTATCCAATAGTCTGTTCAAAAATAAATTTAGTATTTTAAAATTTAAAAATGTACCTACCAAAAAAGTTTGTTTTAAAAATTTAAATGTTATTTTATTTTTCAAAAAAAAACCTTAATTTTTCAAAATTTGTATTTGAAAACCGTTAGAGCGTTTTGTATAGATAAAATTTTTCAGTTTAAGTTTAAAAATATTTTTAGTATGCAGTTATTTAGAGCTTATTTATGTACGTTTTACATTTCAATTTTGTAAAAAAATAACGAAATGTTTGCGAGATATCGAATTTCAAAAAAAATATACATATTTAATATTTGGCTTAAAAATTAAAAAGAGGCTCTGATGCTACCCACAATGATAACTTCCCATTCCGTCTGTCGATCTGTCTTGCTTAAAAGTTTGTCTATATGTATCAATTTTTACCAAATTTGAATACTGTTTTTTGTAGATTTTATTTTCTTATGAAAAAACGGACAGTTGGATTTTTATAAAAAAAATTACTGAATATCGAAAACAATATTTTCTGTGAAATAAAATAAGTTTGAAGCCAATATTTTTAATTTTTGAAAAGCTATTTGAGTCGAAAGTAAATTTTTACCAAGTTTTAGTATTGTTTTTTTTATGTTCTTATTTTTGTAAAAAAAAATGTCAATTCGATTTTTCTCAAAATTTTATCGAATGTTGAAAATAATATTTCTTTTAAGATACAATTAAATTGAAGCCAATATCTCAAAGTTTTGAAAAGATATTCACGTCGAAAATCAATTTTTACCAACTTTTCTTAAATTTTTTTAGGTTTTTAATTTTTTGTACAAACTGTTAATTCGACTTTTTTCAAAATTTTTCTGAATGTTGACAACAATATTTTTTGAAGGATAAAAGTAGTTTAAAGCCAATATCTCAAAGTTTACAAAAGATATTTGAGTCGAAAATAAATTTTTACCAACTTTTATTCATTTTTTTTTTAGGTTTTTACTTTCCTTAAAAAAACTGTCAATTCGATTTTCCACAATATTTTCCTTATGTTGAAAACAATATTTCTTATAAGTTAAAATTAGTTTTAAGCCAATGTCTCAAAATTTTGAAAAGATATTTACGTCGAAAATCAATTTTTACCAACTTTTGTTAATTTTTTTTTCGTTTTTTAATTTTTTGTAAAAAAAAATTTTTCTAAATGTTGACAACAATATTTTTTGAAAGACAAAAGTAGATTTAATCCAATATCTCAAAGTTTTGAAAAGATATTTGGGTCGAAAATCAATTTGTACCAACTTTTATTAATTTTTTTTTTAGGTTTTTATTTTTTGTAAAAAAAACTGTCGATTCGATTTTTCTCAACATTTTTCAGAATGTTGAAAACAATATTTCTTATAAGATAAAATAAGTTTGAAGCCATAATCTCAAGTTTTTGAAAAGATATTTGAGTCGAAATTCAATTTTTACCAACTTTGTGTAATGTTTTTTTTAGGTTTTTATTTTTTATAAAAAAAACTGTCAATTAGATTTTTTTCAAAATTGTATTAGATGTCAAAAACATTATTCTTCGTTGCACAAAATTGTTTTGGAGATGAAATCATATTTTAGTCGTAAAATTTTCGAGGTAACAAATTTTTTTTTCAGTTTTTTTGATTTATAAAAAAACCGTTGATTGGATTTTTTTCCAAAAATATATTTGTTTGGTATCACGTTACAATATATAATATAAAATTTAATTCAAGTCTCTAGCGTCATTGGTTCATGAGATATTTAGGGTTAACCAAAATGTTCTCCTTTTTTTTCAACTGCTATGGTAAAAAAAAACACCCACGCAATTTTCTTGAGAACCCTTTATGCATCTTTCTGCAATATTAGCCGCGTTTTATTATCACCATGATCTGATCCGGATCAGATCATGATAATAAAACAGCATTGGATCATCATATTTTTTATTATTTAAAGTTTGGTAGCAGTGTCAAATTCGTTCTTTCAAAAATGACATTTCGAAGCAAAACAAAAAATACAAACACATTTATCGATAATGATGATTCAAGTTCCAGTTCTAGCTCCACAACTTTTGAAAATGTTCCTGCAAATCACCAAAGAATTAAAAACTTTTTTGAAATAATTCAAAGCTATTCCGATGTAGACTTCAAAAAACAATTTATTATAATTTATTTGTATTTTCTCCCATTTGTGCTGTGCTGCGGTAGGTTTCGAGACGGTCCTCCATCTGACTACTAACCGCGCTCACAGATGCTTGATTTCGGTGATTGATGGGAAGCGATGCTTTATCAGTGACTATATTTTTTGACATTTAAAGCAGTGTTGCCATAAGAAAATTTTGCTCAATGATTTTTTTTGTTCTTTTTTTTTTTGGGAAAAATAATACCAATGAATTAAGTCAAATATACATTTTTTTTAACTTAATTATTTTAATTTCACCAATTTATGTCTAGTTTTGTTAAAATATCTCATTATTTCATGGATCATATACAAAATAAATAAATATAAAGCTTCTCGCTTTCTATTTAAAAAATATTTTATTTCAGTCAGATGAAAATGTTTATATGGCAATACAGGTTTTATATAATTTGTTTGCAATGATACCAACATTTAAATGTGAAATCACAATGATAAAGCGCTCCTTGTTGTGAAAAAAAGAATTAAATTTTGGATCTGAAATTGAGATCCAAACACAAAGCAGGATCTTGTGTTGTTGTTGTAATGCATGTAAATCCAAGATCCGGATCAGATCATGGTGATAATAAAACGCGGCTATTATCTGTATAACAAAATTTATTTGAAATCGATATCTCTTCTGGTTCTTGAGCTATGGACGTCGAAAAACGTCGCGAACGTACGAACGTACGTACACACGCACGCACAGGCATCTTTCTAAAAATCTTTTATTTCGGCTCTATTGAAACGTCGAGAAATGTCAAAATTTTCAATTCGACAAATCGGACCCATTACAATAACTTCCTATGGGAAGTTAAAAATGAAGCAATGAAATGTTTGATCATCAAGTTTTAGACAATGTAGGAGCTTATGCAAAAAAAAAATATTGAAATCGTGATTAACTCGTGAGAAAACTAAAAAACAGAATATCGGTTCTATGGGGGGGTACCCTCCCGGAGCAATACACAAATACTTTTATTCAAAGAAAGCAAAACTAAGAAAAAAGGTTTAGAGAATATTAAAAAAAACCTGTCAGTCCGTTTTTTGAGAAAATACGAAATTTTGATTTTGGCCAAAATTTTTAATTTTAGTCTAAAAAATTTAAAAAAAGCGCCTAACGCGGATCGGCTTAAAATCTTAACTTCCAAATTTGAAGTCAATCCACCCAATGGTTGGAGCTGTATGGCCGAGGACAGACAGATGCACGGAATCGCGGGACCCACTTTTTTAGACTTCTCTGCCATCATAATGTCATGTTTGATTGAAATCTCGAGTTCGAAATTTGTGACGAATGCAATATCATATATTTCCTATATGTTGCAAGTAAAAATGAAATCTTCCACCTTCTTTGATCTAGAGCTTCTCTCCAGTAATTTGGACAAAAAAAATTGTATTTCGTCTCTCTGCCTTTTGAATTATCTTCCCTTCTTACACTTCTTTTCTTGCCTAGTGAAGTTCACTCTGTTGTCATTTTGTTTCATTAGATCATCTTATACGTCCGAAATATGTGTCCAGCCCAATCCCATTTAAATTTTCTCTTTTTTTAAAGAATATCTTCAAATTTCGTTTGGATTCTTAGATTTTTGTCTATCCGTTAATCCGTTTAGACAATCTCACCTTGAGAATCGATCTTTCCATGGCTCTTTGGCAGGATTGAAGTTTATTTTCGAAGACTTTTGTGGATTTCTATGTTTGCCAGCCATATTTTAAGACTGGAATAGCCGTCGAGTCAAAAACGAATTTCCTTGTTAGAGTCGAGACATTTAGATCCAGCAGATTTTACATAATCCCAAATTGTCACCAAACGTTTGTGGCGATTAATACAACATCGTCTGCAAATCTTAGATTTGTTAAAAATATTTGCCGGTTATTTTCAAAAAATTATTTTCCCATTTCCACTTGCGAAAATTTTTTTTGAAGGTTGTGGAAAAAAGTGCTGGTAAAAGTGGGTCACCTTGCCTCACTCCACAAGTCTTATGAAATATTGGACCAAAACTTTCTGTTCTAATGCATGCAATATTATCTTTATACACATTTTGCAGGATACGAATAAATTTCGGTTCCACACCTTGTTTAATTAACGCCTGCCAGACAAATGCTTGTGCAATTGTATCTAATGCTTTAGTGAAATCAATAAATGGAAAATATAGCGTTATATTATACTCATTGGAATTTTCTATGATTTGGCTCATTGTTTGAAGATTTTTTGAAAATTCATCTCTGAACCCAGCTTGCCCAAAAGTTTAAATGAATTCAAGATTTGCTTTCACTTGAAGAAACAGGCATTTTGCAAAACTTTATAAATGCAAGATATGATTCTAATAGGCCTATAGTTATTTATATCGTTTGTTTTGCTTTTCTTGTGGAAGAGGATAATTTCGGATTTCTTCCATTGTTCTGGGAATTCCTCGGTGACCAAAACCAAGTTGATAACCTCTTTCTCCATGTTAGTCAATAAAATGTGTGTGTATTTTAAATATTATGCAGTTATTCCATCACTTCTGTAACATTTCTTAATTTTTGAGAAAATTTGGAAGCTCTTCATGCCAATCAGCGCTTGTGACAGCTTTTAAAGGTAAATGAATATCAGAGCCGTTTAGTTGAGTTCTGAAATAAATTGATGTAAAATGTTGCTGTTAAACGATTTTATATTTTTTTAAGATTATTTCTTAATTTTTTTTACAAATTTTAAGATGGACTTTTTCGGATGTGTTAAAACTTTTCTTAAATAAGCATTAAAGTCTCGTTCAGGAATTTTTATGGTTTCCTTGCTGATGGATGTTGTCAGAATGTGTCTTTCTGGAGATTGCTTGATTGTTCTTTCCATGATGTTATATACATAGTTTTTGATCTGTATCATTTCTTGATGCAAGTATTTGGTATCTTTGTTGAAGATCAACATTGTAGTTCCTGATGGTTTCATCGGTGAGGTTTTTTGAGATGTTCTTCTTTGTTCTTCTGTAAAGTTGTCTTTTGTTTTGACTAGTAGTTAGTGTGGCTCGTACTAGTACCTATCAATAAATACAAATAAAGATTAACTTTCATAAAATAGTTTTTGGAAGTTAGACTACCCGTACAAATTTTATCATCTTAACTATACTCTTTGAGGAGGTTTTATTTCACTTCTGGGAAAGGGAAATTCCCGTGAAAGTGTTCACCAAACAAACGAATCACACTTTTTTATGTAAAAGAAGTTTATTATCAAAATGGAAATCAATACTGCTGGATCTAGAAAGACCATATCAAGTATTTATTCCTCGAAAAAATTGTAGTTTGCTAGTGATTAGCTTTGTTTGACTTTGATGGTTCTCTGAAAAGTACATGGTCACCGTATTTGCAAGCAATTTTCGTACAAAGTTTATTCCTCAATCCACAAATAAAAGTGGAAATCCCGCTCGTATATCCATCATCATCATCATCCTTATATGTGAAGAAGACCCTCCAACACTATAGACGTGCAGCGGCGGCGTCGTCGTAGTACCAGCAATACACATCAAGCATCAAGCATACAAAAGGTACGTACATACGTAATAACGAACATCACAAAATACCACACATTTTGACCCTTTTTCAGAGGTTTCTGATGTTGAGGTCCTCGTGTTACCGATGCCTTGGTAACTTCAACCAATATATAACAGCCGAAAGCCAAGGCATTTCCTCCTTTTAAAAAGTCCAAAATTTTGCGTGAGCGAACTACGACGACGACCGACGACGACGACGACTGAACGGACGGATGATGACGAGAAACATTCATAGACATGCACACATATTTCTACCATATCCTTTCATTATTATTTTTAATTGCAACAAGAAAAAAACTTTAACAAAATTGCTTTTCCGTCAAAATGTTTGAAGTGAGTTCATAACCAAAAAAAAAGATAAACGGGGACAACTTTTGTATGCGTTTAAAATGAATCCTGGTGAGAGACAAAAAAAAGTTTACTACATGTAGGTAGTTACATATAAGGTACATGTTGTACATGGACTTTTATTGAAGTCAAAAAATTGACATCATTGTCAGTGTGTCCTTCGGTTCGATGATGACCTGTTTGTTAAAAAAAAAAGAAAGAAAAATACAAAATTTAATAGCAACTTTATGACAACAAATTGGATATGACATTTTGATTTTTTGAGACAAGGAGTGCCCTTGAATTTTGCATCACATATGTTGTACAATAAGTTATTGTGTTGTGTTCTATTTTTTAACACATTTTATTTTTCAATAATTGAACCTATATTTGGGAAAAGTAATTAAATTCAAATTGTGGCTTAGACCGAAATGGATAAACTATTAATTTTGAAAGCTGCGAGTGAATGGTATCCAATCAAAATGTATGTAACCTTTACAAAATAGGCAAACATTATAATTTCTTCAATGACACTGTTCGTCAAAATTATGTTTTTATTTTTTCTTACAAACAAACCAACACTTTTGTGAGGGACTAAACTTAACTGAATCACATTAGCTTTTTAAAATGTCGCTATTTAACCGTCAAGCGGTCGCGCGTAGTCGAATCGACCGCGCTTAGTTCATTTTCGTTCATATTATTATTTTTACCCATCATTGTAATTCTTATTTCTAGTAGCCTTTTTCATAATTTTAAGTACTTTTTTGACAAATTAGACTTTAAAGACAATGATAATGTATCTGAGTACAAATAAATAAATATTTATGGAATAATTAGTACTTCATTTCTCTTATTCATCCGATAGGTCTTTTCGGTTACGCGCGCCCCGTCCCGTTACAAATGACCACGCGACCGCTTGAGGGTTAAAGATGTTGAAAACAAACTTTATACTAAATGACGAACTTTTTAAAAATTAATTAATTGTATGAGGATTTTGCAGAGTAAAAATCTTTGTCTTTTAGATAAAGTTTAAACCATATTTAACTATCTTACTATAAGTTTCTAAATAAAAATTCAATACAGTTATAAGTCTTAACTTGAATCTATATGAAGTTATGGAGGTACCTTGAATTGAATGTTTGAATGGTTTTGAAAAGAACGTTTTGGAGTTAATTTTTAGAACTGATGTCAAATCCGAATTTCAAAAACTTAATGTTATATCGTACCTAGCCTTATTTAGACAACGGACGATTCATTCATAAAAAGTTCAGCATTTATTCAAGATTTGCTTAAGACAGGTGAAACGTAATAACTTACATTTTTGAAAAAAAAAGTTGCTTCATGAATTTAGATAGTTTCAAAAAGACTTACATACATAAAGGGTGGTTAAATTTTAAGGGCCACTTACATTTAATTTTTTTAATCCGTTCAGTATTTTTTTTATAATATCAGTTTAAAAAAGATGACAAATTTGAAAAAAAAAGCTGCAACTTCAGGGGTTAAGTTGTCCTGAATCACATTTTATGAAATACTATAAATATTTATACTGAATATTAAAGATAGGAATTACCCTCTTTCTTAATTTAGGGGCACTACAAATGTCATTTTTTCGGATCTTCCATTGCAAATTCTCCCATCCGTGCTCAATGACATTTAAGTCCAAATTTTGTGGTTGTGCACCGGTGTGTAGATTAAGAATGAAGCGTGATACTGAAGCCAATCTTTGGTAATATTAGGTCTTTGTTATATATCTTTATGCCGATGCTCTCAAACTTTGTTCCAAAACAGATGTCAACTAATAACGATCCTTTAAAAAATACCAACATACCCACTCCAGAGGCTGTGACAGCACCCTAACCTATTACTCCACCTACACTTTGCTAAAAAGTACGAGTATAGCGACAAAGTTTTTCGGATCCAGTGCTGTATTCGTTTTGCGCCATATTGGAGCGTGTAAATTCGAAATTTAAATTAGGTTTAAAATTTAATAAATATGTTTTTTACTATATTACTTTTAAGAAATAATATAGCACATTGGGTTTGAATTCCTGAATATTGTTATGACTGGGAAAGACAGAGTGTGGTAAGGCATTCCACATACACGTAGTACGGCTAAAGAACGAATCTCTGTACTTGACAGTACGGCTGAAATTGGGCTCAAAGGTATCCTGATGAGCATTCCTAGAAGCGCGAGTATTACGGTTAAACTGTTTAAGGTGAAGAATGCAACTGGCTATTTCCCTAGCGCATAAACCGTTAAAATAACGATAAAAAAGGGTAAGATAAGAAACTTTACGACGATGTTCAAGCGACGTAAATGATTCAAGGATCCTATTATCACAAATTAATCGAAATGGTCTACAATCAATACCCTCCAAGAGGCTTAAGTAAGTTGCAGGAGCACCAGCCCAGAGATGGAAGTTATACTCAATCTTTGGACATAAATAAGTCTTGTAGATAACAGCCAGATCAGAGGGGGAGACAAAATTCTTGCATCGCCTTAGAAAACCCAAACATCTTGCCGCATTTTTGGCGACATCACGTATGTGACCGTTAAACAAAAAGTGGTTGGTGTGGTGATACACATAACGAGAATATGGAGATGTTCAGTCTTCTCGATGCAGTTACCGTCCATGGATAATGGTATATCTCGCTTTAGCGATAAAACTACTAAAAGAACGTGAAAAAAATGCTCTACTAGGACGAGGCCACTGCGAATATTTCCATGCAGGATTTTACAAGTGCGATTTTTTAAAAACTTTTGTATAGAATATCTAAATGAAAACAACTGTTTTAATTTAATTTGAAACACACATGGGTTCTGGAAAGACTTTGGCAGCTACATTAAGAGTAAAAATAGATGCTCTGAACTCTGAAGGATTTAAGACTCTCAGGACGTGAAATAGCAAGGAGACTTAACAGAAGCAAGAAAGTTGTAAGGAATCATATTGCTGATCCACAAAAATATGGGAAAAAATCAAAAAGGGTACAATGCACTTGGAACAGTGCATGAAAACGCGTTGTTTTTTCGGGTGAAAAAAAAAGTTTAACCTTGACGGCCCGTGCGTCGCGTCGGTTACAACTTGTATTCCCAACATAATTGAAAACGTTTGGCGTTGGCTTTTACATAAAATGTAAATATTTTATTAATTTTTTCGTTTTTTTTCTGAAATTTTGCAAGTGGCTTCATCCTAATGGAACATTTTTTTAAACACTTTTTTAGTGGTTCATCATTTGATGTTGGGAATTCCAACGCTCGTTTCCAATTTTTTCTTTAATTTTATGAATTTGTAATGGTGAATTACGTATCTTTCCACAGGTAGTAAAAGTTTTCGGGTACAACACTTCCACCAGCTATAAAAAGCGAAAATTAATTCCAAAATGTGTGGCGTCATCCTAGTGGTTGACAGTGTATCTTTTTATGAATCTGTCAACAGGATTTTTGTTATTTGTTCCCGAGCTAAAATCAACTGAAAAATATTATTGAAAAATGAACTATTATTATTAACAATAAGATGACCTCGCACTGAAAAAGTGGACCTTACAGTCCCTGTTTTTTTGTTTTAAATTTGTGTATCTAATTTTTACTTCTCAAATAGCTTATAAAAATGTTACTTCAAATCGGTCCGATTTGTTGAATTGAAAATTATAGAATCTAAATCTCACCTCGAATATTTTAAAAACAAAACTAACTACCTCTAAAATAATTGTTTGCATTGAAGAATAACGTCTTTGACATCTGGTTAATGTACTAAAAACCAGTGGAGAAAATTTCGTTCCAAAAAAAAAAAACAATTAGAAAATCCAACCGGATTTTTTTCAAATTCCCATAGGAAGTAATTGTAATCGGTCCGATTTGTCGAATTGAAAATTTTGACTTTTCTTGACGTTTCAAGGTCCCTAGAGTCGAAATAAAATATTTTTAGAGAGATGTATTGTATGTGCGTGCGTGTGTACGTACGTTTATACGTCCGTACGTTCACGACGTTTTTTTCGTCGTCTATAGCTCAAGAACCAGAAGAGATATCGACTTCAAATAAATTTTGTTATACAGATAATAATGCAGAAAGATGCAAAAAGTACTCTCAAGAAAATTGAGTGGGTGTTTTTTTTTACCATAGCAATTTAAAAAACAGGTGTAAATTTTGGTTTACCCAAAATATCTCACGAACCAATAACGCTAGAGACTTGAATTAAATTTTGTAGTACATATTGTAACGCGATGCCAATCAAATATATTTTTGGAAAAAATTCAAATTAACCGTTTTTTTATAAATCAAAAAAAAAACTAGAAAACAAATATTTGTCACCTTGAAAATTTTATGAACAAAAACGATTTTATATTCAAAACAATTTTGTGCAATGAAGAATAACGTTTTTAACATTTGGTACAATTTTGAGAAAAATCGAATGGACAGTTTTTTTTTATAAAAAATAAAAACCTAAAAACACATTACTCAAAGTTGGTAAAAATTGGTTTTCGACTCAAATATCTTTTCAAATATTTGAGATTCTGGCTTCCAACTAATTTTAAGAAATATTGTTTCCAACATCTGGTAAGATGTTGAGCAAAATTGAATTGACAGTTTTCTTACAGAAAATAAAAACCTAAAAAAACAATTTATAAAACTTGGTACAAATTTATTTTCCACACAAATATCCTTTCAAAACTGTGAGATATTGGCTTTAAACTAATTTTATCTTTTTAAAAATATTGTTTTTAACAGTCAGTAATATTTTGACAAAAATCTAATTGACAGTTTTTTTACGAAAAATTAAAAACCTTAAAAAAAAAAATTAACAAAAGTTGGTAAAAAGTCATTTTTAACTTAAATATATTTTCAAAACTTTGAGATATTGGCTTTAAACTAATTTTATTTTTTAAAAAAACATTGTTGTCAACATTTAGTAAAACTTTGAGTAAATTGAATTGACAGTTTTTTTTACAAAAAATAAAAAAAAATTTATAAAAGTTGGTAAAAATTGATTTTCGACTCAAATATCTTTTCAAAAATTAAAAATATTGGCTTCAAACTAATTTTATCTTATAATAAATATTGTTTTCAACATTCGATAAAATTTTGAAAAAAAATTGAATTGATAGCTTTTTAACAAAATAATAAAAACCTAAAATATACATTATTAAAAGTTGGTAAACATTGATTTTCGACTCAAATATCTTTTAAAACTGTAAGATATTGGCTTTAAACTAATTTTATCTTTTTAAAAATATTGTTTTTAACAGTCAGTAATATTTTGACAAAAATCTAATTGACAGTTTTTTTTTTTTTAAATATTGCCTTCAAACTTATTTCATCTCACAGAAAATATTGTTTTCGACATTCATTAAATTTTTGATAAAAATCCAACAGTCCGTTTTATAAAAAATAAAATCTACAAAAAATAGTAAGAACATTTTATTTTTTTAAGAATAAATCAACTGATAACTTTTTTAACACAACACGAAAACCTACAAACCTTTTAAATAAGACAAATCGACAGACGGGATGGGAAGTTATCAGTGTGGGTCGCATACCAGCCTCTTTTTTTATAAAAATAAAAACCTTCAAAAATACTACTAAAAATTGGTTTTTAACTTAAATATCTAGGTAGCAAAAACGATATTAAAATCAAACTTATTTAATCATATGCAAAATATTTTCGTTATCCAAGTGATACCTTTTTAATAATTGATTTATACATTTTTTGTTTCATTAATCTTTAGAGGATTTTTAAAAATGATTTTTTATACATAAAATTTTAAAATTTTAGTTTAAAAATATTTTTAATATGCAGTTTTTTAAGATCTTATTAATATACCTTCTACATTTAATTTTCCTTAAAAAATATTGACCCGTTTTTGATATATCGAATTTGGAAAAAACATAAAATGGTCTAGGAGGTAGAGGCTAAAATAGAAAGACTGACAGAATAGAGGGACCCACTTTTTTTGACTTCTCTACAATCGTAGTATCATGTTTGATTAAAATCTCGAGTTCAACATTTTTAACGAATGCAATACTTTCCATAAAGTTCCTATTTGTCGCAAGTCATAAGTAGCAATGCCGCATTTCACTATTGCTCCAAGCACATCAAATTAAATCAAATTTAAAAACAAATTGTACAAAATGTTCTTTAAAAGGTTGATGTTCCATGAAAACTCTTTGCCCATCACTGTATCAGAAATATCTTAAATATAAAATAAAAGTGTTTGCCTTATGCCACATTATCTGGCTTTTATGCTTTTATCAACATTTGTTTTCTATATTTATTTTTCTTCCCTCATAAATTATAGTTCCTAATAAACATACTATACATTAGGGTAAACAAATCGAAATAATGCTTTTGAATAATCAAATGTCTTATATCTATTTCAATTTTTTGTTTACTCTTTGTTTTAAGAAGAGGTTTGGTAAGTTATTCAATACAAATTTTAAACAATAGTTGAATGAATTGAATATTTTTAATTTTTTAACAAAGGAAGTGTTAACTTTATGAAAAAGTTAGAAGATATTAATGAAACATCTAACATTAAACATTATTTGGAACTAATTTATTATAAAAAACCACCCTAATCTATACACAACCTGCATAACCTTGGTATGTTTAAAAAGTAGGTGATTTGACTAACATGAATATTATTTACTGAGCAATACCAAAACTTCTCTTAAATTTACTTTATTGTGGCAAATGTTTAACTACCTGAAGTCAGAATATAACGTCAGATATCAAAATACTATATCTTAATCTCAACATTGTTGTTATCTACTGCGAAATAGTATAGATTGCGCGCTCGATGTTTGTAGATGAATGTACCCGAGAAAACACACCTACCAAACGTGGGACATAATTTCCAATTCCAATTAAGATTCTATGTTTACCCTAACTAATGTCAAGTTTAACTTAATGTAGACAAGACACTGACTTAACTCGTTCTTACGTTCAACTTAACTCAGTCAGTCTTTTTTCCTGCCCTGTTGAAAGCACTTCATCGTTATACCTACCGTCGTTGAGCGACGTCGTCGTTTTTGTTATTTTTCGCTGCTTGATTGATATTGATACATATGATCACCCGCCGACTGCCGTCGATCCAATCGGAACTATCTAAATACAAATTGATTGATCAAATCGAATTATTTGCTTCATAAAACAAAAAAACGAACATAAAAAAGTACTTTTCCCTAAAAGCTAAAAGCTATACCTGCCTTAGCTAGGTTTTTATATTTTTGTGAAGCTACCGCGGTTTTTTGTGACGGACGGACAGGCTAATCGCGACCGGTTGTTGTCAAAATAACAATTCTGACTGCGTATCTCGCTCTTTCTCTATTTTTGTTTTTAGATTATTTTTGGTGAATTTAATTCTCTCTGGACTCAGACTGAGGGAATTTTTATGGATAAAGTATTGTTTTTTAATTTTATTTCGGACCACAGTCAGTAAAGTGCGTGGAAAGCTGTGATTTTGTTCCAATTTTGTGAAACAATTGAGATTTGAGAAACGTAAATAGATTAAAAGAACAAACTTTTTTAATTTGTGTTTTTTACTTTTTCGAAATTTAAATATCATAAAGCTTGAATATAGTACGATTAGTCTTGGTGGAAGTTCTTTTTCCGGCAAGGAACCTTGAGTAAAATTTTCGAACACAGTTCGTTTCGGTTGAGTTTAGTGATCCGTATTGTGTAGTTGTGTTGTTATAGACGATCTAAAATCATCAACAGGTGAGTTTAGGCGATTTTTTTTTAAATGATTTATTTTTGTCCTCAACTGTAATAAATTTGATAATTTAATTAGATTTTGTGTAGCTAATAAACCTGTGGTTTTAATCCATTAGTTATTTTTGTTTGTTCATCAAATGGAAAGTAACTTAAATAAACATTAAGTGTTATTACATTTCAATGCTATAAACAATGTAAAATATTCGTCTAATAAAATGTGTAATATTTGATTCGGATCTTAAACTGGGGTGTTCTTTGTTTTCAAATGTTATCAATTGGAAATTTTTCCACTAAAAATGTGTGTTATTTATTTTTAAATTGAGATTATAGGAAATAGTGAAAGTTTATTGGTGATTTTGTTTCACAACATCAATTCGAAAATGTAATCTGTTTCTGGTTCGGCCGATAGACGTCTTACATGCAGAATGATTATTTCCTTAATGACAGAAATAATCATTCAACAAAAATATAGTTCAAATGTCCATTCAGTAAAATTGATAAGCTCATTGAATTTTGATCTTGACAGTATTTTTAAATGAATGATACTTTTAGTGGAATAAAATTAAAAAGCTATACGTACTTTGTGGGATGATTATTATCTATCACATCACTAACCGCCTTATTTTGGAATTATAATACAATTCTTGACATTTACAATAATAATACAAGATAATATTGTTATTTGTAAGGGCAACAAAATGTTTGTAGTTTCTGATTTAACAAAATCAGTGGAAATACACGCTTTAAAAGAAGATCTTTCGAGCAGACAAAAGTGTTTTTCTTTTAAATTTATTTAAATACTGACATGACTTTGACTGGTTATATATTTTAAAGTGGGTGATGTAAATACATACATAAAAATGCATTATTAATTTTTGAAGCAATTTAGTGTCGTTTTATTTTAATAAGAGCTATAAAGTAGATGGAAGTTTTAACGGCTTACGAAATGGGTTCTCAGATTTTATTAAATTGTGACTGAACAAATCAATCGGAATACAATCTATCAATACGGAATATGCAACTTGCTTTGAAATGCCATCAAAATTCAAATGATTTGGAGTGATTCTTGCTATAAGAACAAACAGTAAAGAAACAAACAATAATAAGAGATTTCAGTTAAATTTCAAAGAATATTTTGTATTGAGGAATCAATGGATGCTTATTTCATTGCAAAGGTGTAACATTAAAAACGGAAAACGATATCAGCTACAAATAGCCACCACATCCTTTTCACGAAATTTTCCAATACCAATTTGCACATGTGCTCGACAACTTTACGAATTCTATCTTTAAGATCTTAAATCGACAGGACTTATCTTTCACTTGACCCAAAAGAAAAAAGTATAAAGATGTTAAATCACAAGACCAAGAAGTAACGAAATTAACCTTAGGAACCATTTATAGCTATGATTGGTTTTCATAATTGAAACCAATCCAATTTTTGACGAATTTGTTATAGTTTTTATTGAAAATTTCTGTCATTGGACACACATTTCCTGATTAGAATGAACCATTTAAGGTTCTTACCTTACGTTGATCATTGAAAGGAAAACTGATAGGTGCATTTTGCATGCAAAATGAAACGCTTTTAGTGGAACGATTATGTTCCAAAATGTAAAACCAACAATCAGTTGTTCATTGAAAACGATTTCATCATTGATAAATTAAAAATGAGCTTAAAGAACAGTTCTGGGTTAAATAATCTATTTTCTTAGTAAAAAAAAATTCTACAACTCATCAGTTTCAAATCGACACCAAACATAACAAATTTGACTTTATTACTCGTTTTTAAATCTCGAAACAAAATGTTCAATGATGAAAACCAATAATAGCTAAAACTGGCCCCTTAAAATACAAACATTATTTGTTCACTTAGAAGTTTTAAAGAGAGCACAAATGAATACTTTACTATTGTTGCAGTGATCAACTTTCAATTGATAAATTGATATTCTTCAACTAATTTTATGAAATGTTATTGTTACTGTCAATCACCAATATTGTTGACCTATTGTGAATATTTTTTAATTATCTATTTTAAATTCAAAAATCGGTATTGTGAACAATAATTTTCATCGATTTTCTGGTTTTCTATTCATTTTTCTTTCAATCGTAAATTTGTAGTCTATGAGTTTGTAATAGCTTAGAAATATTTAAACAATTATTATCTAGTAAGTTATTAAAATTTATTACATAAGAAATAATCAAAAAATGCGAGTTTTGAATTAATTGAGGTAAGAAATTATACACTTTTTGTTTCCAAGGGGTTAATAAATTATTGAGCAATAAAAATAACTTGTGAAGATTGGTCTATTTAATGGACGAGCATGTGGAACTCGCCAAAGGATTTTGTTCCAAAGCCTGTAGTATATAAAAAAGTGGAAAAATATTGCTGTACAGGTTAATATTTCAAGTCTTCTAGAAAAAACTTTAGAACTTAGGTCCTCCAGAACAAATTTCCCCAAAAGGCTTTATTATTTTAACGATATCAGCAATATAGACATTTCCATACAAACAAGATCATTTTTATTCTCATCTTCTTCAAAAAGTGATCAATGGATCTCATTTTTTTAGCTTTATTGATTTTCTAAATAGTTTTAATAAAAAGAACGATCCTCTACTCCTCAAGGAAAATAAAACAAACATTTTGCGAGTATTTTTTTATTTATTTATTTAATCTACAAGCAATATTACAGCTAACAGATATAAGCACTCCAAGAGCAAATTAAAAAGTGAATAAATATAATACTTCAATTTTAAATTTATTACGATTAAGATTAAAAAAGTCAATATTTGAAGACACTTCATTGAAATATACAATAGATCTAGATAAAGTTTCATTACTACCATAATTTGTCATGTGAATTCTTTGGAATAAGAAGAATCTAGCTCTCATAGACCTAGCGGGAACATAGATTGGTACCAAGGCAAGAAGAGATGGACATTTAATATGGTAGCATAGTAAGTCTCTAATAAGCATTACACTATGAATTTTTCTTCTTGATTGTAACGACTTTATTCCAAGTAATTGGCATCTAGCCTCATAACTAGGACTAAAGTTCCAACCCATTTTCTTAAATATATATTTTGTAAATCGTCTTTGAATCTTTTCAATCCGATCAGAATGAACTATATAAATAGGACTCCAAATAACATCTGCGTATTCCAAAATTGATCTGACGAGAGATATATACAAGGATAATAACACGAAAGGATCTTTAAAGTCTTTTCCATTTCGTTTTATGAAACCTACCAGCGAGTTGGCCTTAGGAACCAAATAATCGAAATGACCTTTAAAAGAAAGTTGGGAATCAAGAATAACTCCTAAGTCTTTAATAATTGAAACCCTATCTAAATCCACAGACTCAATTGCATAGTTGAATAACAAAATATGAGATTTTCTGGAAAAAGAAATCGTGTTACACTTTTTGATATTCAATTTAAGGCTATTGATGTGACACCAATTTGATAAAGAATCAATGTCAGATTGCAAAAGTTGACAATCATCCAAACTCGAAACTTTTGAAAATATTTTCAGATCGTCCGCATATAATAAGCATTCACAATAATTAAAGACCGAGACAATATCGTTAACGAACATTATAAAAAGGAGCGGACCTAGGTGGCTACCTTGCGGGACACCTGATGTACACTGAATTTCCTTTGAATATGTATCTCCAATCTTAACTTGTTGTGTTCTACAAGATAAATATGACGATAACCAACGAAGAAAATGAGAATGAAAACCAAAGATCTCAAGTTTTTTCAAAAGTGTTTGGTGGTTCACAGAATCAAAGGCTTTACTAAAGTCAGTGTATACTGCGTCCACTTGAAATTTTTGTTCCATCGCATTAGTGACATACGAAGTGAAATAAGATAAATTGGTAACAGCTGATCGACCGGATACAAAACCATGCTGTACTTCAGATAAATATTCACTTGTAAGAAAATCAAGCTTTATTTTCACCATGCTTTCAAACACTTTGGGAATTGCGGAGAGTTTACAAATACCCCTATAATTTTCTACATCATTTTTAGTACCTGATTTGTGTATAGGGACCAAGTAAGAAAGTTTCCATTCATCAATAAAAATACCTTCGTGGAGGGACTTGTTGAATATGCTTAGTAAAGGAGCACAGATGGAATCACAACAATTTTTTAACACTGCCATCATTTTGTCAGGGATGAAGGGGACCTACAGTTTTAAGCCAAATCCGAACGACTAATTTGAGAAAGCACTTTTCATGACAAAAATTACTCTTGGAGAATTCGTCAATTCAGGAGGCAGTACTCATAAAAAACTTTTAGATGGCACCGGCAGGGATTGAACCCAAGACCTCTGGCATAATAGTCCTACGCCCTTTTTTTTTAAATTCATTTTTATTAATTCATCCTTAAGACTATCTTAAAGCTAGACAAAAATTCATAAAACTAGCCTAATTATCCATAACTTACAACGAACTTACTGGTTTCATATGGACACTATAAGTTAATAGTCCTACGCCCTAATCATCGCACCACGATTACTAATAATTCACAACGGCATACAATTTTATCGAATGACTTTCAGAACACCGACTTTTTATTCAATTGATAAATTCTATCAATTATTTAAAATTTGATCTTCAAAATAAGGGCAAAGTTAAAGCTTCTTAAACAAAGGGTTGTATTTTCCATTTAAGCTGTTATAAGTCGAAAAAAAGTTGCTTATACATACATTTTTCGACTTTCAATGACCTTAGAAAAGAATAATTCTAATCTGTGGCTGGGAAAAACGTACACCCTGTTTATATCTACTAGATTAATCTATTTTTTAAATGCTCATTTTTCATGACAATAAATAGTTTTGATGAAATGTTATAACTAACTTATAAAGTTCTTAATAATAAAGACATCAGGAGATTAGAAACATGCTATTTTTTAGAAGTTGTTATTAAAGTTTATCGACAATAATAATATATTTGTGCATAAAGGCATATCGCACGATTTTCGAAAAAAAAACACGTGTTGGCGACGCGACAAAAATCGACTGAAGTCAGCAGAAGGCTCGGCTGCTTAAACAGTACCCATTTTTATAAATAAATATACTTACTAACGTTTATTTTTGAGTTCCCTAATATTATTAAATTTATAAATACAGAAGATAAGATATCAGTATGTCATGTCAGTCAAAATTTGTTCTTGTTTAAATTTTGTAGTATATAAATTTAAAGATGAACAGAGAACAGAAAAATAAATAAAATGTATTTGTTGATATAATTATGTATTTGCAATAGTAAATTTTGATAAACACACAAATGTAGGTGGGTTTTTGAAGAATAAAATTCTAAAACAACCACCGTGTTTTTTTTTATTGCGACAGTTTTGAGTGACGAACAAAAGCAATAAATTTAATTCATGATATGCATAGCTACATAGAAATACATACATACATACGTACATATATATACCTTGACTGAAATAAATAAAATAAAGATTAAAAATTCTTCTTTTTATTAAAGTTTGATATAAACAAAATATATACAGGAATTAATGAAATTACGGCAACAAATACAACAATGTTCCAAAGGAAGCAAACATTTCTGGTCATTTGTGAAAAATGTGCGCAACACTACGCCATCGTCAGTTCCTACGCTCGTTTCCAATGACACTCCTTTTGTAAGCTCGATTGATATAGCCAATTTGCTTGCAGCACAGTTTGCTGTTAATTAGATGCCGGCAATGAGAGACATGACTCCTCCTGTACCCGAAAGTGTAAACGATTCTACGGGATAGATCTTCTTTCGCACTCGTTCAGCTGATAGATTAATTAAAGATCTTGACATTCACAAATCCACTATCCTGGACAGTATCCCCGATCATGTTCTGAAGAGGTGTTCTTCAACGCTGACAAAACCACTGCGTTAGCTTTTCCATCTGTCCTATTCTTCAGGTCTCTTTGCGAGTTTATGTAAAACAGCATTTGTCCAACCTGTCCCTAAAAAGGAGAATCCTCCTCACCCTCCAACTATCTTCCAATTTCACTTACGTCAATTCTTTCCAAGGCCATGAAAACGCTCCTTAATTTTCAGCTTAAGAAATGTCTTGAAGAACGAAAGCTTCTTAATGACTGGCAGTATGGTTTTCGTAGCAATAGGTTCATGGGTGATCTCATGGTTTATATCACCGAACAGTGGAACAAATCTTTACATCGTTTTGGAGAAAGTAAGATTATTGCACTTGATATTTCTAAGGCATTTGATAGAGTTTGGCATCAAGCTCTCTTATCGAAAATGTGTGCTTTTGGTATTGATGAATCTCTTCTTTGTTGGGTTAGAAATTACCTTTCGGACCTATCAATTAAAGTAGTATTGGACGGTTTCAAATCTGATATCCACAAAATAAACGCTGGTATGCCCCAGGGCTCTGTTTTGTCTCCGACGCTCTTTCTTATTTTTATAAATGATCATTTGTCTGAAACTTATAACCCACTAAATTGTTTTGCTGATGACAGTACTCAACCTTGTTCTTCAGATGTTTAATACCAACGGCAGCATATGATAAGCTCATTAAATTCTGATCTTGACAGCGTTGTCCAATGGGAAATACAAAATCTTGGACTTAATGCTTCGAAAACTCAATGCTGTCTACTGTCCCAAAAGCGTAGCCCTCCCCCAATGCACATGGGTGGTACTTGCATCGAAAAGAATGAACAGCTTTTAGTTCTAGGTATGTTTTTAGGTTTTCTTAGTCGATGCAAGACATTTTTACCCCTTCTGATCTGGCTATAATTAACAAAGCTTTTGTGCGTCCAAAACTCGAATATAATTCTCATATTTGGGCTAGTGCCTAAATAATGTACTTGAGTCTTTTGGATAGAATCGAGAAGAGAGCTCTTAAAATAATAGGAGATCGTTCTCTTTCCCAGACATTTGCTTCTCATGAACACAGCCGCAAGGTCTCATGCCTATCATTGTTTTATCGTTATTTGTATAAACAATGCTCTGGTGAAATAGCCAGTTACATTCCTTCCCTTAAACAATTCAACCTTAATACCCGTATTGCTAGGAATGCCTATCAGTTTACCCTTGAACCCAAATCCGGACGTACTGTTAAGTACAGGGATTCTTTCTTAAGCCGCACTACACGAATGTGAAATGCTTTACCAGGCTCAATATTTCTCACTCATTGAAATGTGCAGACATTCAAAACCAATGTGCATCGTTTGTTTCTCCTTTCTATTCCCATCCTCCTTTCTTACCCCTTCAGTGCGCGCACAATATAAAAAATGGTGTTTTTTTACACGTGTGGCTTACAGTCTGGTAATACTTTTTTCGGAGTTGGTCTTTTTGACAGCTGTCATTTGTTTTGTGATCAGACTTACTTCTGAACAACTTTTGCAAATAGTACACATTTATTACCAAAATAATGGTTTGGTTCGAGCAACGTAACGAAACAATCAATTTATTGGAGGAAACTTTTGTTGAGCACATTATCTCATGTTTTGGGCCTGTGGGGCGTGACCTACAAAATCTTGCGATTTAACATCGCTGGAATATTTTTTGTGGGGTTATGTGAAGTCGGTTGTCTAGTCAGATGAATCCGAGATGATTGATGGCTTGAAAGAAAATATTCGACATGTTACCGATGGCATACGACCCCAATTTCTGCAAAAAGTAGTGAAAAGTGGGCCTCTTGGTATGAATTTATTCGGCCTTATTGGCTGCGGCCACTTTCCCGAAATCATCTTTAAAACTTAATTGCAAATTCTTATCTTCATAATAAAGCTAAATTCTGGCCAAAAAATTTAATCATATGCATTTTATTTCTTCTTGAAAACCAAAAGTTCCAAAAAAATACACCCTTAGTTTGAAGGTCCTATAACGAGTATACTGAGAAACTGCCATTTAAAGCTTTAAAATCAATTTATATCACAATTTTTCATTTTCATTAAACCAAAAGCTATTTAAATTTGTATTATTATTGATTATTATAAACAACTAGCTGACCCGGCAGACTTCGTACTGCCTCAATCGATAAATAAAAGACCTAAACTTTTGTATAAATTAATTTCAAAACAAACAAAACGTATTGTATAAAAAGCATTTTTTTAATGAAGCATGAAGTTTTATTATTATTTTTGACACATCATGTTGCTAACTTAAAAGAACAGAGTTTTCCTGAAATACTGGCTATTTATAAGGTTTAGATTTTTATTAACAGACACACACTGTTATGATACAGTTTGTTAATCAATTTAAAGCTTTCTTATAAACTATATTTTTTGTTTTGTTTGGTGGTGCATAAATAAACAAAGAAGACGATTTTCCGACGCGCGAACACGCGACGTATAATTGTCCATGCGCGAAACAGGGAAACTCCAAGTTGATTCCGCAAACTTCTACAGACTGTCCCTGCGATTTATTTATTGTCATCGGAAAGGGCAGGCATACTGGAAATTGTAAGCGTTTAAAATCAAATGGTAAATCCGTTGGAATCATCGGTATTCGCGGGATCAAGACATCCTCTCCTTTGTATTTTCCTTTTATGATTGTTGCCTCAATGACGTTATTCATTAGCTTTTTCACAGCCAGTCTTGTTCCATTTCATAGTCGAGGTTGATTAATGTTACGCAGCATAATGACAACTGATCCTACTTTTAACTGCAAATAGTGAGGTGGTAATCCAGGCAATTCCAGTGAATTTAAAAACTCCGTGGGATAGTTGACTACGTCATCCTGGTTCATAACAGTGTCGACTGATTTTAAGGAAACCAACTGTCCTGGAAGAAAATTCTGAATGGTCGCATTGAGATCCTCAACATCTTTATTTTTCGCTGCCAATATATTGCTCGTTCACCCAGCCAATTATGGTTATTGAACTTTTGCGCTATATCTGGGAAAACATGGTGAATAAGCTCCTCTTTTGAATCTGTGATGTGACCGAAATCTGTGGGTAATGTTATGAATCCGGTCGATGTGTCCATTGCAACTTTATTCAGCCCTATCATGAATTACATCGTAATCGGAAATTTTTACGAATCCCGAAAAACTGTATCATTCGTAGTGGAAAATCTCATACAATTTTGCATTACATGATACAGTTTTTCGGGATTCGTAAAAATTTCCGATTATGATGGAATTCATGATAGGGCTGATTATTTCAAATATCTAACAACTGCTTCGCAAACACATTTGCAGTTTCATCATGTTGCAAAAATACTCTCATGTTAGTAGTTAATTGGAGTGTCTTTACGTACTGCCACAAATTCGATGATTTTAGGCATGCATTTAGTTCATCAGCAACAGTTGATCGGGGAATAACTGGAAGAGTCTGACGAAAATCACCTGACAACAGAATCATGGCCCCACCAAAAATATTTTGGTTGTCACGAAGATCTTTCAATGTTCTGTCCAGCGCCTCCAGTGACCTCTTATGGGCCATTCTGCATGTGCATTCATCCCAAACACTTAATTTGCATACCTGTAGGATCTTGGCCATTTCGCTATTTTTGGCGATGTTGCAAAATGGTGTTTCGGTGATTTGTATGTTTAATTGTAATTTCAAGGCAGAATGCGTAGTTCGTCCGCCTTCTAGCAGAGTCGCAGCTATTACAGATGAAGCCAACGCTAGAGCAACATCATTTCGCGATCTGATCCTCGCCAAAAGCAATAAAATTAAGAACGTTTTTCCGGTTCCTCCGGGAGCATCAAGGAAATAAATTCCACCAGATCCACTGTTCGCAGCTTCTATCAAAGTGTCGCACGCAATTATTTGTTGTTGATTTAATTGTGGAACATTTGTACGAACTGTTTCGGCCAATGCTTCAATGTCGTACTGTTGTTCCCTTTGCAACTCGTGGTTTAATGCATCGTGCATATGACGATTGGGTGCTGTCATTCCCAAACACGACAATACTTTATTTGCTATCAATAAACACATATCTTCTATAAGACCACACTACTTGGAATGTCACTATCACAAAGCATCACAAAAGTAAAGAAAGTTCTCGCGCACGTAGCGGTAATCGTCACTCACAAAGATAGAAGGATGCACTCATAGAATATCGTAACCATGATCGTAACACAATATCGTCAATCGTAATATTTTTTTCCGTGTTCTGATTCTTTTATTTATTTTTTTGGAGTTTACCTTTAAGCCATAAATCTCCGTGTTCTGAAGTGCGACAGAATGATTGACATAATATAATTTGGTTGTCAAATCTAATGTCAAATATTATGGTTGTGTTCAGAAACTTAATTTGTGAATAAACTTAAGACTTATCAAACTTAAAAAAATAATCTGATACAGTTACAACTGAAGTTAGCTAAAATTAAGTTTCGCGAAGCTGACCAAATTAATTGGAAATCAGTACTGCTAATAGTTTTTTACATTTTTTGCCGCGTTCGCGATTCACTTTTGTTTATTTTCGGAACGCGACATTAGATCCTCCATAAGCGCACGCGAAGACTATTTTCATAGATATGATTGAATTTTAACTTTATGCAGCGGTAATAAACTGCAAATTGACTCTTTGACGTTTTGAACACACCTAAATTGCTAAGACAACAGTGAGTGATTATAATTTAATATGAACTTTATTGAATAGCAATAAAGTTCAAATTGACTCTAGAAAACGTTTGTATGGGAAATAGAAAAGGGCTGTTTTTAGGGTTTTCCCGGAAATTATTCAATTTTTTTTCGCCTTTTAAACCTTCCCTTGACCTCCACGAACATTTCAAGACTAAGATAAGATAAATCCGTTCAGCCGTTCTCGAGTTTTAGTGAGACTAACGAACAGCAATTCATTTTTATATATATAGATAATTTATCATAATTTAGTTATTAATAAATTAGCTGTTTTTTCAAGAAAATACTCGTACTTTATAAAAGTTAATTAACTTTGGTCTGTGCTTATAAACAGTCCTTTTTTTCATTCCCCCTAATCAGAAGAAAGGACTCTTGAATTTTAATTTTATAGATAAAAAAATAAGGTCCAATGAACTTAGAAGATTTTTCCTTGCGTTTGTTCTAGACGTCATAACCTATTAATTATGGATTTTTGATACCCTCACGATGTAAAAATAATACAAACTTTAAGAATGGGAATGCATATGCAAAAGCATAATAACTTTTTCTTAGCTCTGTTCTTTAAATTAACGAAAATATTTGGTTATTTTCAATTACTATTCAAATTTGTATAAATAAAAACTTATCTATAACAGAGGGATTTTTTCAAATAAGAGGTTTGATTTGTATATTTAAAGATAACGAGTGGTCTTCATGAACAAATATCAAAAGATGACACCTTCAAGAGTTGCAGCCACCCAAATAGTAGGCTACTTCAAATGAAACCCATCGTACTAACTTAACTTAGATCATAATTAAATTGTGGTGCTGAAAAACAAATCATTTTTTTTTACTTTTGAAATAAATTCAGTTTTGCTTGGACTTTAGAAGAATGAACAAAAATTTTGTTTTTCTGAAATTTACTCTCAAGTCTTACAAGAAAGGTTTGAAAATTAGTTAATTTTAATAAACGCTTTACTTACGTTCTTTCTGCTAGGGTTTCACAATCCTGTTTTCTTTGATAATTTGTCTAATATTAAATAGAAACCTTTTTATTTTCCAGTGAAACCTTCCATTTATAATCTTTTATTATCTTACGCCTAAGTTACTGTAGTTATATTTTGAATCTAAGTTTCAGAATTAACCAAAAAACTTAATTGTGTAAGTGCATTAATCAAACATAACCTTTTTTTCATCTTTAAAGGATAAATATGGTAATAAACTTTAACCAAAATAAATAATAAAATAAATTGGAAACATTCCAAAATTAATTCTGTCGGTGCATCGTTTCAGTTTTTGTGTTTTTTCTCCGAAAAACCATATACAAACATTTTAATATACAAATACAAGGAATATAATATAATTTTTAAATTTATTTGAATAAATTAAATGCTAAATTTATTCCAATAAATTCACACACAAAAATAAAATAAAAAACAATTTAATTTTCGTCACGAATTTTAAAAACTTTGTCCTCCAAATCAAAGTCCATAATATTTTTACTGCAAAGTTCATTGAGCATATTATTTTTAGAAACCATTAAAAAATATGAACAAATTAATACAAGGAAAGCTAAAAGTGAAAATATTTGTTTTTATTTTTGAAATTTTTTCAACACAATTATCCATAAATGGAGTCGAATTATACATAGGTACATGAATTGACTTTGAACGAAATACGTCAAAAATTCAATTAATATACGAAATGTATAATTTTTTGAATATTAATATTTAAAACTTATCGCGTTATCATTATGGAATGCTACTTGGTATTGAATAGTTATTATAGCCATATACGTATAATGTAGAAGACATCAATAAAAGCGACTTAAGATATTTAAGTTTTGTGTACATAATTGCTTAAACAAAAGATAATAACACAGTTTCAATATTTGCTTAACGTGGGTCTATGTTAAATATTTACATATCTTAAGAAAATTCCTCAAAACACATGTTTGCTTATTATTTAGAGAAGCTTTTGGGACTAACTTCAAGAAGTATTGTCATATGAGATTTGTTTTAACTCTTATTGTCTGTTTCAAATTATTGTAAAAGTAAAGTTATGAGTAATTACCCATCACTTAAATTACTTAACACTTAAATTATCCTGTTAACAAATTGTACATTTCACATCCTCACCCTCTCATAAATGTATGTATTGGGTAACTATTTCACAGTTATTATAATTTTCAAAGTTGGAAAAATTTTGACAAATGGAAGCTTAGAAAAATGTAATCCTTCATTGAATTATTATTTCAAATTTAGGTCTCTCAAGATATTATAAAATGGCAAACGGATTCAGATTAATTGCATTATTTCTGTAATATTTCAGATAATTGACTTCGTACAAAGATTCCATGAAGTGTTTTCTAATGCTTTTAGCCTTAATTCCTAACACGGAAATATAACTCATCTTATAATCACCTAAGGTGTCGAAAAGAATATCCATTTCAATTTAAAAAAGAGGCTGGGATGCGACCCACACTGATAACTTCCCATCCTGTCTGTCGATTTGTCTTGCTTAAAAGTTTGTAGGTTTTCGTGTTTTGTTAAAAAAGTTCTCAGTTGAATTCTTCTTTTTAAAACTACCAATAATATTTTGCATGTAATGAAATAGTTTGATTTTGGAATAATTTTTTTGTTAACGAGATTTTTAGTCGAAAAAAAAAATATTTCTTATATAAACAAATACTAATTGGATGAATGAAGTTAATTTGAAGTCAATATCTTCTATTGTTCACGAGATATCGAAAACCGAACATCTGTTTTTACCAATTTTGCGTACTATTTTTTGTAGATTTTAATTTTTTATGAAAAAACTGACTGTTGGATTTTTATAAAAAATGTACTGATAGTCGAAAACAATAGTTTCTGTGAGGTAAAATAAGTTTGAAGCCAATATTTTTAATTTTTGAAAAGATATTTGAGTCGAAAATCAATTTTTACCAACTTTTATTAATTTTTGTTTAGTTTTTAATTTTTTTGTAAAAAAAACTGTCAATTCGATTTTTCTCAAAATTTTACTGAATGTTGATAACAATATTTTTTAAAAGATAAAATTAGTTTAAGGCCAATATCTCAAAGTTTTGAAAAGATATTTGAGTCGAAAATAAATTTTTACCAACTTTTATTAATATTTTTGTTAGGTTTTTATTTTTTTTTTTAAAACTGTCAATTCGATTTTTCTCAAACTTTTACCGAATGTTGAAAACAATATTTCTTATAAGATAAAATTAGTTGGAAGCCATAATCTAAAATTTTCGAAAAGATATTTAAGTCGAAAATCAATTTTTACCAACTTTGAGTAATGTTTCTTATAGGTTTTTATTTTTTATAAAAAAAAAACGTCAGTTCGATTTTTCTCAAAATTTTACCAGATGTTAAAAACCTTATTTTTTGTTGCACAAAATTGTTTTGGAGATAAAATCATTTTTTATTCGTAAAATTTTCGAGGTGACAATTTTTTTTTCAGTTATTTTTTGATTTATAAAATTGTTTAATTGTTTTTTTTTTCCAAAAATATATTTGTTTTGTATCACGGTACAATATATAATATACAATTTAATTCAAGTCTCTAGCGTTATTGGTTCATGAGATATTTAGTGTTAACCAAAATTTTCGCCTTTTTTTTAAACTGCTATGGTAAAAAAACCACCCACGCAATTTTCTTGAGAGCCCTTTCTGCATTATTATATGTATAACAAAATTTATTTTAAGTCGATATCTCTACTGGTTCTTGAGCTATGGACGACGAAAAAAACGTCGCGAACGTACATACGTACACACGCACGCAAAAAATTCTAAAAATCTTTTATTTCGACTCTAGGGACCTTGAAACGTCGAGAAATGTCAAAATTTTCAATTTGACAAATCGGACCAATTAAAATAACTATCTATGGGAAGTTAATTAAGTGGCACAACAGTCCCTTGAGAACTAGAGCCTAGTGACTTACGGATCTCAACCATTCCTGTGTGCATGTAATGTTGTCAGGGATGGAGGGGACCTACAATTTTAAGCCGAATCCCAACGTCTTATTTGAGAAAGCACTTTTCATGGCAAGAATTACTTTTATAGGATTTGTCAATTCCTCGCAAGGGGCAGTATCCGAGAATAAACTTTAGATGGCACAGGCAGGGATTGAACCCAAGACTTCGAACACTAACCATCACGGCTCGGGTACTACTTTAACCTTAAACCTAACCTTAATAGTTTACTGCACTGAATAAAATGTATTTAAAGTATTTGATTCATACATATATTTGAGAAAAATCAACTTCATTTCTACTTTGTTCTTAAGTACAACATAACACAAACTAAATTCTTTTTAAAGCTCCTTGTGCATTTGGATTTGATATCTCTCGAACGTACACACGCACTCTCTAAAACGTCGAAATAAGATTGCGGAGGCCTTGAAACCTGAAAAAATGCTAACATTTCATATTCAATACAAATCGGACGAATTACAATAATTTCAAATTTAACTCATGAGTTACTTTCAATGTTAAAATAAACAAAAAATTTAAATGTTATGCTTAGACTTATATATTTTGTGATGTTAAAGCTTTGAACTCCAAACTTATTGCTACAACTTTTTTAATGGTTATGCCTTAGTCTTTGATGCTGTTATCACTTGTCACAGCAGACTTTGATTCTAAAAATAGAAGACATGATTTTTTTTTAAACTTTTTTATTAAGTCTAAAAGTTTGAATATGTTTTATAAATCAATTCAATGATAAGAAATAAATAAGAAATTGAACATTGAAATTAAATAATTGAATTGTAACAAAGTTTTCTAAATCAATTACTAACATTTATTTCTTTCAAACTGATACTGATATCCTCAGTCCATTAAAAAAAAAAAAAAACAAAAATAGAAATAGAAATAGAAATAGAAATAAAACCTCTGTGAAAATCTAACAAAAAAGATTTTTCACACTAATTATATTTGAAGCTTGAAAGTGTGACAAATCTTTAGTTGAACTTATCTCCGGAAACTTTTGCAAGAATACTTGTAGTTGTGTTAAAATAATCAAGTTTTCTTAAACATTATTTAATTTATTATTTTTTTTTTTTCGCCCTTAAGTTATGAACTTTTCTTATATTAAATTGATAGCCTTGGTGTCACTTGATGGTTGTCCATAATGAGTTTTTCAAATTTAATTATGAACACAATCTTTTGAAAGTTAAGTATTTTTAATTCTTCCAAACAAGGGAGAGTTATTTTCTGTTTGTAGTATAAAATTCTGTACGTTATTTAATCTGATTATCAGATGTTTGTGAAACTTTGATGATTTTTAATTTTATTTAAAGATTAAAATAGGATTATAGTTTTAACTATTTAACGTAATATTAAAGAGTTATCATGAGCTTACTTTTATTTCTGTAATGTTGAATTATATTCAAATTTTAGCTGTAGGTGTTGTAGAAAAATGCACATACAATCCTCATTAAATACAATTCACGTTGAAATAGAACAAAATAGATGATGAAATGTTTAAACTTAATTCCGGATCAAAATTAATTGAAATTCTAAACCAATCCACATTATACACGGCCTCAGTGTTGTAAGTGCATAATTACATTACATCGCTTTGATATATCATAACCATAAGTAATGTGAACGTGAATTAAGCTTGTTCGAACTTTCAAAGAATCCCCACATGTTGTGAGGAAGTGACAAATTACTAAAGACTTCCTCTTGTCATTCTCTATATTCTTTCCGTTTAACAGCATGAGCATTGTGATGTATGGAAATAATTCAAACTGTGAAACTCAAGCACTAGATTACTCGAAAAGCTTTTTTGTCAAGGAAATTTCATTACTTTATATCCTTCCATTAGTAAATAAGACCATAAATTGCATAACCTAATACTTTAAGGGCTTCTTAAATTTTTTAAAGAACTGATTATTTAAACAATTTTGTATATCTTATGTCAAAATACTGTTTTATGTATCATATCTAGTTTTATTCAGTTGTCAATACGGAGTTCATGACTTAATTTAAAAATCAATTAATTTATTGAAATTGATTCCTTCCTAACTGAAAACAATAAAATTAAAGTGAATAAACTGTCATAAAACTTTCCATAGCATCAAATTATCAAATAACACAAAAATTCCGCCTTCATTAAAAGTCTACTTACCTTCTAGAAATTTCATTTCATTCATCATTAAAATACAATTTATACTGTGACAAGCCTTCTTGCCAAAATATTGACTCTGATTATATTGTTCTATTAACAATAACAAAAATAAAAAGAATTTAATTTAATTATTCGTCATAAAACAAAAAAAAAAGAATAAACAAACATAACGCCATAAGTGGATGACTGATGAATACAAAATTGTTGTTGTATAGATTTATTTGTTGTTATTTTATTCTTATATATTATAAAAATGCGGTTGATTCAAGTTAAACGATCTGATATCCATTAGATATTTTGTTTACATTGTACTCTTAATATTTAGACGAACAATAATTTAAATCGGAAATATATTCTATTTGTCTACCATCATATTGACGAAGGTCGAAGCATTGGTTTTGATTTTGGTACAATAAAAGAGTGTTTTCTTATGTATCTTTTAAGTTACATATATCTATTTTTAAGGGTAATATGGGAGTGTATTTCTCTGATATAAATTGTCTCATTTAACCTACGAATGAAAATTAAGTCGATTTGATTTAATTCCGTCAAATTTTTACTCATCAAAGCTTTTATCTTCATATTATGTGTTATTCGAACTTAAAAATTGTTCTTTACTTTGGTATTTAATGCATTCATCTATTTGTGCACTACATATTTTTAAATCAAAATTTATTGAAAATAAATATAAAATTATAAATTGTTATATAATTAATTAATTATCTAATTTAAGAATTAAATTTTAAAGTAATTATTGAAAAATAAAACGTTACTGACTTAACTTGCCCCATACTCCCCTTTATATTGGAGTTTCGTTATTAAAAGTTGTTGAAAAAATATTTAAGATAGTTTCTTGTAAATATGCGTCTAATGTTATTATTATAAACTAAACAAGGTCTAGACTAGATAACCGTCTGGTACAGGTTTTTTTTTCGTGGGTGTAATGTTCAATTAAAATATGTTTAGTGTATTTTTAAGTTTACAGATATATTCTTTTATGTATAAATTGTTTATTAAAAAATAAAAAAACAGGCTGAAACACCTCCCACAATATGATAACTTCCCATTGTTGTCGTCAAATGTGTAAATTCTGGTTTTTAATAATAAGCCACATTTTTATTCAAAGAACTTTTAAAGGTACATAATCAATAATAATTGGAATTAAAGCCGTTTTTTTGTTGGTACCATTTTTATGTTTGTTCAAAAAACTGTTATTAGAACTTTTTCTAAAAATTTTACAAGATGTTAAAAATAATATTTGGTGTACGGTGAAACATTTTTGTTTTTAAGAAAACTCAATACCTTAAAAAGTTTTAGAAGTAGTTTTAAAAGGCTTCTATTTTTTGGTCGACAAAATAACGTTTGTTTCCTTCTGTCACACAAACAATACACTACTTTTTGAAAAAATGTCTTGAATTCAAATCTTGTCTTGGAATTTTTGTATAATATTATTAACTTCCCATAGGAAGTTATTGTGATGGTCCGATCAGTTGAATTGAAAATTTTGACATTTCTCGACGTTTTAAGGTCCTTAGAGTCGAAATAAAAGATTTTTAGAGAGATGTTTGTGCGTGCGTGTGTACGGACGTTTGTACGTCCGTACGTTCGCGACGTTTTTTTCGTCGTCCATAGCTCAAGAACCAGTAGAGATATCGAATTCAAATAAAGGTTGTTATACAGATAATAATGCAGAAATATGCAGAAAGGACTCTCAAACAAATTGAGTGGGTGGTTTTTTTACCATAGCAATTTAAAAAAAAGGTGAACATTTTGGTTAACCTTAAATATCTGACGACCCAATAACGCTAGAGGCTTGAATTAAATTGTATATTATATATTATAACGTGATACCAAACTAGTATATTTTTGGAAACAAAATCCAACTAACGGTTTTTTTTATAAATAAAAAAAAAACTGAAAATTCACCTAGAAAATTTTACGAACAAAAAATGATTTTATCTCCAAAAAAAATTTGTGCTACCAAAAATAACGTTTTCAACATCTGGGAAAATTTTAAGAAAAATCAAAATCTAAAAAAAATTAATAAAATATGGTAAAAATTGATTTTCGACTCAAATATCTTTCAAAACTTTGAGATATTGGTTTAAAACTACATCTATCTTTTAAAAAATATTGTTGTCAATATTCAGTAAAATTTTGAGAAAAATCGAATTGACAGTTTTTTTACAAACAATTAAAAACCTAAAAAACATTTAACAAAAGTTGGTAAAAAATGATTTTCGATTTAAATATCTTTTGAAAACTTTGAGGTATTGGCTTCAAATTAGTTTTTTCTTTTAAAAAATATTGTTGTCAACATTCAGTTAAATTTTGATAAAAATCAAATTGACAGTTTTTTGTACAAAAAATAAAAACCTAAACAAAAATTAATAAAAGTTGGTAAAAATTGATTTTCGATTTAAATATCTTTTCAAAACTTTGAGATTATGGCTTCAAACGAATTTTGTCTTATGAGGAATATTATTTTCAATATTCAACATTCGGTAAAATGTTGAGAAAAATCGAATTGACAGTTTTCTTACAAAAATAAAAACCAACAAAAAACAATACTAAAACTTGGTAAAAATTTACTTTGAACTCAAATATCTTTTCAAAAATTAAAAATTCTCACAGAAAATATTGTTTTCGACATTAATAAATTTTGTATAAAAATCCAACAGTCAGTTTTTTCATAAAAAAAAGTAAAATCTACAAGAAATAGAACGCAAAATTTGGTAAAAATTGATGTTTGGTTCTCGATATCTCGTGAACAATAGAAGATATTGACTTCAAATTAATTTAATTTATTTAATTTGTATTTATTTATAAAAGAAATAAAAACGTTTAAGAAATGCTACTAAAATTGTCAAAAATTGGTTAACGACTAAAAATCTCGTTAGCAAAAATAGATTTTGAAATCATACTCTTTCATTATATGCAAAATATTGTTGATAGTTTCAAAATTTTTAAGAATAGTGCAACTGACAACTTTTTTAACAAGACACGAAAACCTACAAACTTTTAAGCAAGACGGGACTTTCGATAGACGGGATGGGAAGTTATCAGTGTGGATCGCATCCCAGCCTCTTTTTTTATTTAAATATGCCCCTTTAAAATTTTAAAAGCAACTAAATATGGCGATTATTTAAGGCCAAGTAAAACCCAACATTTTCCTTAATATTAAATTTTATGAATATTTGCAAATCTTTGTTTTCTAGATACTTTTTGAACCATTTGAGTATCTTTATCAGCTAATTGAAATTTTCATTAGTTACATGTTTTTATTTGGCTCTTAATGAATTTATGAAAAATATTTAATTTAACACATTCGTAGTTTTGAAAATTATTTACATTTTTAGTAGTTTTTACGATTTTACTTCGATTTTAACTATCTATTCGAATTTTAAAAATACCCGTTTTCAACATAATTTTTATATGTTTGCAATGTATTTCAAAAACTTGACTTATTTTGAGGACATATTCGTTACAAAAACCAAAATTACTTTCCAATCGTCTTTTTCTCGTCTTTTCCTTTTTCTGTTAAAAAATTTTTGGGAGAAACGGTTTAGTGTTTCTTAAAGATGAAATCTGACATATGAAGATTTTTTTTGAAAATTTTTTGAAATACTATAGATATTTAAACTCAATATTGAAGATGGGGATTGCGGATTTAGAATTCAAACACGAATTTTACTGAAAAAAAAACAGTTTATGAGTTTTGATAGTCTCAAAAAGCCTAGTAAAAATATTTTTCGAATTTTAAAAAGTAATATCTCAAAAACCTTGATAAAATAGTTTTGAAGTCGGATTTGAATTCAGGCCATCAAAACTAATCGAAAGTGCAACTTTATTTCCAGGAATAAAAACCTTCTCGACCAATGATCAATTAGATTTTTCTTAAAATTGTACCAAGCGTCAAAATCATAATTTTTATCCATATAACATAATTCTAAATCTTGTATCATTTTTGTTCAAAAATTATTAGAGCTGACTCATATTTGTTTTAGTTATTTGCCATTTTTTGTATACTATTTATTTGCATTGCAATGATAAAAAATCAGACACTAAACTTTTTTGGACGCTTTTTCTGCTATTCTTGATATTAATATATGCAAAACTAAATTTATTTGAAAACCAATTTTTTTCGCTTTTTTGAGCTGCGAACGAAGACAGGTGTGATAAGCTTACCTTACCTACATTACATACGCAGAGACAGAATCTCTCTTAAAATGAAAATTTACATTCTAGGGAGCTTCAAATTTCAAGAAATGTAAAAATGTTCCATTGAACAAATCAGACAATAACTTCCAATTGGAAGTTGTTCAACTTCTTAGACACTGAACAAACTATTTCAATTAATACAAATTTGAAAAAAAAAAACTTTAAGGCAGATTTCTAAGTCTGAAAGTTTCTTGCAACCTCATGCTTTCTAAATTATCTTACTTTAAAAGTTCTATAGATTCTTATCTATCTGTTTAAACTGAAGATTTCCTTCACTTTTATACTGCACAATATAAGAAAATAATATATGTACATAAAAGTGAACTTTCTAACTTGTTATATAATTAACACTTTATTGACACATCGCAAGTAACAATCAAAAATCAATTAATAAATACAATTACTATTTTGTATAATTCTAAATGAAAAATTAATTCTATCATCAAACAATAAAAAACTATTAATTGCGTTAGTTTATAAATCAAACTATACAAATCACTTCCTTCGTCATTGGTTAATAATAGTCATTAGCTGTCGACAACTATTTATTTAAAATAACTACTAACTGCTTTGACAGCAATGAGCACTCAAGTAATTTTATGACAAATTAAATAGGTCAATGAGATGTACATAATTATGAAATTTGTATAGGGGTATTAAAACTCATTTCAGGAAATATACTTTTTTCTAAAAAAAAGTTTACCCGTATACAAAATAATTAACTTGCTCTAATTTCATAAAAAATTCAAGACTGTCTGTCGTAAAGGCAAAAAAGCAAAGCCCTAAAAGAAAGGTTAAAAACTAAGAAATGTGCAAATTGTTTACGGAAAATGTTGAATGATACTTGTTTTTTAATCGAGACCGAACAATCTTTCTGAAAGCATTATTCGGTGTAATCGATTTAAGCTCATAAAAACAGCGAACAAAAATTCTTGGTTACTGTCATAAGCCTCCCCAAGGCTATCCATTTTGTTGTAATTTTTGTTCATCGTTGGTCCTGAACTCTAGATATGTACATAAATGTACTATGTACATGTCCTGCCCAACTCCATTTCAGACTCCTTGTTCTATTTATGACGTCAATAATTCTGGTTAAATTGCGAATATCTTCATTTCGTACTCCTTGACTTGGTCGCATGTTCAGAATTTTTCTTTCCATTTTGGTGTGACATATCCTTAGCTAGTCAAGTGTTTTTGCAGTCAAGCTCATTGTTTGTAGTTCGTAAGAAAGGATCGGTAGAATCGCAGAGTCGAAGATAAACTTCATTGTGTCTGATATTTGGTCCAATTGTAAAATATTTTTAAGGATCCAAGGTTTTTCAATAAGAGCGCTACAATTTTTTTTCTAAATAAAACCAAAACGGTTTTGGATATCAATGAAATTCTTTATTCCTTTGAAAGTACATTTGATACCATTATGTATGAAACTCGATTTCTTTTGCATGGCCACTACGGGCACGCTTGCAGAAGTCCAGATGCTGAACCCAATTTTCAACAGTTTTCAAGCATAAATCAGCCCATACTGCAATTTCAAGTTCGATATTCGTACGAAGTTCATCAATCGTCGCTGCCTTATTGGCATAGACCATAGACTTGACGTAATCCCACAGGAAATAGTCTAACGGCGTCAAATCGCACGACCGAGGTGGCCACGCGTCTGGACCATTTCGTAAGATAACACGTTCTCCAAACTTGGTTTTCAATAAATTGATTGTGACATTCGCTGTGTGGCTTGTGGCGCCGCCGCCGCCGTCCTGTTGGAACCACATGTCCTCCAAGTCCATGTCATCCAATTGGGGCCAAAAATATTCGGTTATCATTCCCCATTCACGTGCCGGTATTGATCATCACTGAAGAAGTACGGCCCAATGATACCGCCGCGCCGGTCCATAAACCACACCAAACCGTAATTTTTTCGGGATGCAATGATGACTCATGGATTACGTGTGGATTGCTGCCTGATCAATACCGCATATTTTGTCTATTGAAGAAGCCCTTCAGCCAGAAATGAGCCTCATCGCTGAAGATGATTTTTCGATGATTCCCGAATTTCAAATTCATTTCTCCTAGCCACTTAATGAGTCTCTTCCCTCTTTCATTTCTGGATCCATATCCATGGGGTCCTATAGATGATTTTTTTTCTTCAGTCAATCTTTTTCCAAGTTTTGCATTATAATCACCTATTACGTACATTAACTCATTCTTCTAGAATGTCGTAAAATTTGATAATTTCTTCGTCATTTTTGTGTTTTGGATCTTAAGCTGTATACTCTGTTTGTTTATTTTTGTATGGTGGGTTTTGATCTTCTCTTCCCACGGTGATCGGCCGGCTTGTGAAGGAAGGAGGTTTTATATGGAAAATAGAAAACATTATAAATTAAACTTCATAAAATGAATTTAAAAAATGTAACACCCAAATCATTGTCAAAATGCATTGAAAAAACATCCCGAAGCCTCTTCATTTTTTATTTTGGATTCATACAATTTTTACCAACATCAAACATTAAATTATTTGATTACAAAGAACAATTGTGTGCCTATAAAAAAAAACAAACAAAATAACAAAGGCAACCTACGTCAAAAACATCAAGAGTAAAATATTTATTCAATAATTGATATTGGAAACTTTAAAATCCCTAAAATTGAATTTTATAATTAAATCTACAACAAAACGTTAAAAAAACATCAAAACGAATTCAGATTAAAAAAATAAAATAGTAAAATCCATCAAAACAATAACTCAACACAAAAAGCATGTGAACGAATTCCCTCTAAAGCTGAAAACTGTTCACAAGAATTCTCTTTTGAAAAAAAAAGTTATTGAAAATATTAAAAAAAAACAAACAAAATAAAAGCTAACAAACCATTTTTTTGACGGACAAACATAACCAGAGATTTCACTTTCATGGAATAACTTGATTGATTCAATATAAATTGAAAACAACAATCAACGCCAACCCAACCATCAATTATTTATCATTTAACAATGTTGTACCTTCTAAAAGAGAAAACCAACGCAATGTTAACGTTGCCCCCAGAAAGCCTTAGCCTTCTAAATATGTATAAAACTCGAATAAATTAGTATACGATAGATCCCAAGTCCAAGCTGTTTAATTTGTGCAAGTCGGGGGTCTGGCCAACTTATTTGCAATTCCTATTTTCTACAAATATATTCCAAACCAATTCAAAGCTCTGCTAATGCTTAATAAATGTTAAAAAAAATAAAGTATTTTATATTAAAAGCTATCAACGACGACAGCAGCTCCGCCGCGAAGCAATGACGACGACGACGGACGTAACCCACATCACCTCATAATCAAACAAAACTTCTCACCACCACCGCACAGCACTGTTTTTCCAATTTTACGTAGCGCGTTGCGTTGTTTGGTTGGTTCCGTCGTGCGTCTCGTAGGTTGGTTCAATCAACCTTTTTGCAGTGAACCATATTTGCTATAAGCCAAAATGCCTATTTATGACAGTTCAAGTGAACAACGGTGCTTTTGTGTACAAATAAACCACGTCACATATTGTCAAATGTCAACATTGTCTTAAACAAGTGTTTGATCGGTCACATGACTTTGACAATAACTAATGGAAACCTAATAGGAACCCCAAAAGCCACTTGATTGAGAGGTGTTTACGTTGAGGCTTGAGGTGTTATGGGTGTTCTAGTGTGATTGCGATTGACATTGAATCACTAACGGTTTCTGATTATGTTTGTGGGAATTGCTCGAGAAGTTTTTGACGTATACGCTTAAGGTGTTGTTTACATTTTGTTATTAACTATGAACAAATAATATGAAAATAATATCAAAACGTGTATACTTGAACTTGAATGGAATGCAGCGTTAAATAGAATTAAAAAAATACAAATTATATTTCAATATTTGATAACCTTTTAAGAGAGGTTGTTATAAGAAATTTGAATTGTTAATGATATTTTTAATGTTGTTTTTGTATCGATTGCAATTTACAGCTTTAGATAATGTGGGGGGCTTGGTTGTTTGTTTGTTTATTTAAGACAATCACCATAATAACAAAAGGAGATTGTGTTGGTTGTATAATTATAAATATTTGTTATTAATAAATGCAAAGTAAATTCAATATTAGATATACTTAAGTTTGTAATCGACATGAAAAAAGATATAGTAACTAAATACTACTTGAGAAAATTATAGAGTACGTAAAGTTACAATATTTGAAGTGTACATACAGTAATGGTCATATTTAAAAGGACAGGCAAATATTTAATAGAAAACCTTACAATTTGCATTATGGTTTGCATGCTGTATAGAGCAGGGAGTATTTTTTGAATTCTGAAAAAAGGATCTGTTGGCTAGTCTTGTGAAAATTAAGCATTTTTATATTATGTTTTTTAAGTCTGTCAATAAACATAAAACTGATAATTTAAATTTAAATAAAAACTCTTAAATCATAATTATTACTAACTGCGCCTTGCGGTATTAGTCGCATATTTATTTTAGATTATAGTGAGCCATCTTTAAAAGATAGACATATACTGTCGCGGACTGTTTCTAAGGATTATTTAAGGGGAAGAAGTCTGTTGTACATTATTTTAGCAAAACCTAAACCGCTCCTCCAGCACACACAGTGGAAGCTATCAAAAGGACAAAAATTCCCGATTTTTTGTTGGTGATCGTCTAAGTCTTAGCATTATAGCCTATAGTCTTAGTATTTATAGCCTATATTATTTCTCAATAAACGATTTTACAAATCGGACAAGTAGTTCCTGAGATTAGCGCATTCAAACAAACAAACAAGCAAACAAGCAAAATCTTCAGTATAACAAATAAGGTCTCAAAAGGAACATTTTATTGTAATAAAAATATAAAACACTGGGAAAATAATAAAGGGTAATTTTTTAAAAGCTATAGGAAAGCTTTTAAAAAAAAACGCATTAAATTCAGACAAATGCATGAAATCTTTATTTGAATTGATAGTACGGTCCATATAATTCAATGTTTGAAGATTATTTCATGCAAATGTTGACCTGGACTGCGCCTCACATGGTCCATCCGCTAAGTCCAATTTTGGCATACTTTTTTCAACATTTCGGCCGGTATCTCACGAATAAATGCTTCAATGTTGTCTTCTAATGCGTCAATTGAAGCGAGCTTGTCTGAATAGACATGAGCTTTAACATAGCCCCACAAAAAATAGTCTAAAGGTGTTAAATCGCACGATCTAGTCGGCCAATTGACCGGTTCCGAACGTGAAATAAAATGTTCACCGAACTCGCCTCTCAATAAGTCCATTGTTGCGCGTGCTGTTGCTGTGTGGCATGTGTCATCGTCTTGTTGAAACCACATATCATGCAAGTCAGGCTCTTGCATTTTGGGCAAAAAAAGTTGGATATCTTCTCACGGTAGTGCTCACCATTCACAGTTACGTTACGATTCGCATCATCTTTGAAGAAGTACGGTCCAATGATGCCACCAGCCCATAAACCGCACCAAACTGTGACTTTTTCTGGATGCATTGGTAGCTCTTGCAATGCTTCTGGCTGATATTCACTCCAAAATCAAGAATTCTGCTTATTTACGTACCCGTTGACACAAAAATGAGCTTCGTCGCTGAACACAATTTTTCGGTAAAAAGGTAGATCTTCGGCCACCTTTCCAAGAGCCCATTCACCAAAAATTGTACGTTGCAGTAGGTCGTTCGGCTTCAATTCTTACACTAGCTGTATTTTGAAAGGCATCACACCTAAATCCTTCCGTAAAATTTTCTTTGTAAGACGATTCATGGTTAAATTATAGACCAAACTGAAGATTTTTGACAGTGAAACAAAACACGAAACGTGCGTCAGCTGTTTAAATCAGTCTTGCCAAAAAGATAATAGCTACAAAATCATCCTTTATAACGAAAGAAATGGTTTGTGTATTTGAACGAACTCATCAAATTCCCAAACCATTTCTTTCGTTAAGTTGGTTTATCGGTATTTTATATATTTTTGGGATGAGTTATTTCTTACGTAATGAGTGGGCTTAGGATGAGCTATGCAGGATATTTTACCTCGTGGGCGGCAGTGCCAATGCAGCACATCCTAAAGCATTCGTCAAGAAACATCATACCAATACCAAAAACTCACCCAATAAAACTGTAACACTGGTAAGCAATGTTATCGAAGGTTTATGGTTTGAGTGTTTCCTAATTCCGTTTGAGTTTGGTTTGATTTTTAAATAATTCGGCAACGTGATTTTTTAGCAGGTTGTTTGGAGAAAGCTTGAGACTTATTTAATTAGTTTTGAATAACTTTACATGAAAAATTTAGTTAATTGAGATGTCGCAAGGGTACGCTAGTTTGAATTATTCCAGGTGCCTTGAAAGTGTACAAAATGTATTGTAGGTTGGTTCGAAGTATGACCACCACTGTATGTAAATTCTAGAGCCGAAGACAAACATTTCGAAGATGTACTGAAAGCCATTGTCTGATGTGTCGACAATTCATTTCAACTGCATGTTCCAACGTTCTGAGAATCTAAATGAATCGATTTGGAAAAATATTTTTTAGCTAGAATACATTATTATAAATTACAGCAACTTCAAAATAATTTTACAATACTGCCAATGGCGTTTTTTGACTTATGGGAATATTTTTAGGCACAAAAATCAAATGTCAATTTTATTAATAAAAATTACTAAAATTACTTCTTCATTGGTGTAACGTCTTGAATATCATTACAGAAAATTACTTCAACATCAATTTTTGATGAAAAACGTTAATTTTAATTTTTTAATTTTTGAGTTTTCAATATGGGTTGCATTTCAAGGCTTTTTTTTTAATAAATTCTTTCTAACTCTATACAATTACTCTCAATCAAACAGAAATTAAACGTAAGTCATAAACTTGATTTGTGGCAAATATTTCAATCTTTTTCATCAACGATTTCTTTAAATTTTGTCTCCCCTTTTGCTTTCTTGATATCAAATTCTTGTATTTAAAATGTTTATAGTACAAAAATTACAGTTGTAAATTTTATAGTCATGCAACAATTCCTGCCGGTTATTTGTACAAAATATGCGATTAAAACAAAAAAACAAATTTGTATATATTTTCTCGCAGGAATTAAAACTTAAAGTAGAGTGTGAATAAACATTTTACAAAATGGATGACGATTATTCCTGCGATACTGGAAATGATTATTCCTGTAGTAACGATGATTCCAACAACTATAGCTACACTCGTGAACCAACTCCACCTCCTCCAAGAGATCCAACACCTCCTCCAAGGTATCCAACACCACCACCCCCAAGAGATCCAACACCTCCACCACCACCACCACCGAGGGATCCAACTCCTCCACCATTTAGAAATCCAACCCCACCACCATCGCCACCGCCTCCGCAGCCCATTAGTTCAGATGAAAGAATAACAATTGTAGACGAAGATAAGGTAAAAGATTCCGACATTGACTATGTTGTAAGCTTAAGAAATGCTATTTTTAACGAGGATGAAAATGCGGGTCAAAATGGTGGTGAAGAAAACTTTAACAATGTCGATGATTTAGTTGAGACTTGCGAAGAAACGATATTCTGTGATGATGGATTTAATGTGGATTATGATTATGAAGATGTTGTTGTTGAAGATGGTGTCATTCAGAGTAGTTTAACATCATCCTCAAGACATCATCGTGATGTTTATAATCGATATAATAAAAGGGCTCCGAAGAAATTGGATTCTTATACAGATAGTGTTAAACCAGGTGATGAGAAAATTTTACTTTAATAATAATTTTATTTGGTTTGTTTTATTTATTTTTTTCAAAATTATGCATTGGAAAGAAATGAACTTGGTTTAAAACTATTAAGTTTAAGATTAAATGGTGGTAATGAAAATGGAATGGATTGAGTCGTATGACATTTTTTAGTACAAAGAACATTCAATATTAAGCTTTTACTATTTTAGAGCAATAATAACACATACTATGATTTTGACAGTTATTATGTGGTTAATTTGATGTTAATTTGATGTGACTATTTCGATTTCGTGGTTCTATATTTTATATGTTTTTGTTTTGCTTTCAGCTTTTAAAAGAAGTCCCAGTTTACGGCTACAAACTTTTTAAATAAAATGGTTTACTGCTTGTTAGTTTTAAGATTTATTGCGTTTTAGACCAATTTACTATTTTCATGTGAAGTTACCAGAGCATTATCAAGAATATTTTTGCATGTAATGAACTTTTTTTCGAAATATGAAATGAATTATTTTTATTAAACTTCATGTAAGTTGTTAAATATGACAATATTAACTGAGATTTTAATCATATATCTTGCCATGGAAATATTTGAGTGATTTTTAAGAATTTATAAGCTGAAGATCTTCCAGAAAGATAAACCTAAAGTTAGATTAAACTAATTAGAAACAGTCAAATCTAAATATAGGGTTTTCCAATAAGAGATTTTACTCCGAATAGCTTGCTATTTGGGCAGCTGCAACTTTTGAAATTGTCATCTTTTGAAATTTGACAATTGAAACTACGCCATTACTAAAAAAGGATAGATACACGCTTCGACATAAAATTCGGTGGAGCAACAGTCCGTTGAGAACTAGGGCCTAGTGACTTACAACTCGCTTCAACAACATATACAAAAATGCATTGTTAAAATGCAGAATAAAAATGCTGAGGACCCCTGAGTCGTCGTGAAGCACATTAGTAAAAGTAGTGGGAAAACTTGGGATGTTAGGACGAAATTAGTGATATGAAAAATCCGACTAAGAATATTGTTGCAGCAGACCGTAGCGTTGATAAAAACCCAGGATTGTCGATTCCTAGTCTATTTTTGGAGTAAGACATGCCACAAACGATCATACACCGTACACCGTAAGAACTTGGGTTTTGAGCGCTTTTAAAGATCATTTAACACAATAAATATAACCAATCGATCACCATTAGCATCATATCTTAGCTGATTGTTTCTTTGAGATGAAGTAAGATCTGGATTTGTTTTTGAAAAATTATCTTCATTGAAGAATTGCATTAATAAGTTACGGTAATAATTGGAATTATCGCAATTCGGGCTTTAATGTATGTTCAAGACTTTAAACATATGAAATTCGTAAAGTTGTTCAGCAAATGTGCGCATTAATTTTGAAAAACCGCTTGAAAACACTGATATCGTTTTTCACTAAGGCATACCTTCCTCCTAACAATGAAATAAACATTTATTGATTTTTCATACGAAATTCTCAGTAACATTTAATATCAAAATTAAACCTTTTATTGAAAAAACACTGTTTGACCTTAAAGTCTTACACTAAGATATTTTTGAGGACAAATTTATCATTTTTAAATTAAATTTAAACTTCTAGTTAAATGTAAGTAAATCTTAAAAACTTTAAAAATCTTTTTCAGATGAGACTCTTTTTTTTAAACAATTGTACAAAATCTTATTTGAAATAAAATGCACGACTGGGTCATACATACTTGCTCATGAATTCAAAGAGACTGTTTTAAAGTATTCCAAGTATTTTAAGATTTAGAAATTTACCTGTAAAAAAATTTAAACGTTATTTGAATTCTCAGAAAATCTTTAAAAAAAAATTTATTTGAAAATCTTTAGAGCGGTTTATTTTTAAATAAATTTTGATATACACTTTTTTCAATTTGGATCTAAAAATATTTTAGTTATGTAGAATTTATTGATATACGTTTTACATTCCAATTTTGTAAAAAATATAACGATCCATTTACGAGATATCGAATTTCGAAATTCAATAATTTTTTTAGATCCAAAACAAAAATGTTGACATTTTTGATCATCAAATATTATTTAGAATCGAAGCTTGAACATACAAACAATTATTGAAATCGGTTCATTAGTTCTTGAGAAAATTTAAAACCAAAATAACGGTTCTAGGGGGGGGGGCTGGGTACCCTCCTCGAGCATTACAAAAATATGCTTTTTTATTGAAAGAAGTCAAGTTAAGAAAAATAATAAAGAGAAAATTTAATAAAAATCCATCTGTTCGTTTTTGAGAAAACTCCAATTTTCGAGTTTCGTGTACTGTTATTTTTGGTCTTAAAAAAATTTAAAAAAAACTCCTAACACGAATCTGTTTAAAACCTTAAGTTCCGCGTTTGAACTCGATCGACCCAATGGTTTGGGCTGTAGCTATTTCTTTCTTATTATTAAGTTTTAACGTTGAGTGTCAACGTGTGAAACACTACATCATTTCAATGACCACCACGCAAACTTTTGCAAGCATCGATTCTTTTGAAGTAATTTTCGACCACTTTTTGACACATACTGGGTGGTATCTCAGCCATAACTTGAAGAATTTTGGTTTTATAGTGCTCAAGAGTTAAAGGTTTATCTGCATAAACACATAAGTAAGGTACAATCACACCTCCGGTAAGGACCAAAGCGCGCACCAAATAGTGACTTTTTGTGGATGTAATGGCCTTTCTTCAATAACTTGAGGATTCTCAGAATCCCAAATACGACAGTTGTGTTTATTAACACACCCACCGAGTGCGAAATGTGCTTCGTCACTTAAAAAAGTTTAGTTCGAAAAATCGCCGTCAACCGCCTGTTGTTTGACGTATCTACGACTTTGTAAATGGTCAGCTGGCTTCAGTTGTTGTGTGAGCTGTGCTTAATATGGATGTGGGTGTAGATCCAAATGCAAAACACCCCATAATGTGCCGTAAGACAGTCCTAACTCCTGAGAACGACACATTCGGGCCTTCGACAACTTTTTCACTCAAAGCAGCGATATTTTCAGTGGTACGAGCGAAACTATAGCCTTAAAATATCTGTAACCAATCCAGTCTCTTCAAATTTTTTCACAATTTTGCTAATTGCTTGCGAAGTTGAACCATTATGTAAACAGTAATCTCCTTTTAAAGCACGATATGTGGCTGTGGCAGAATCACCATTTTTGTAGTAGGTTTTAACAGTTTGTATGCATTGTGCGATAGTTAAGCGATCCATTTTCGTAAATGTCAGACTTTCAACTGAAAAAAAAAATTTGTTTAACAACTTAAATTGACAGATGTCTAATTCCAGCCATATACTTTTGAAATCACAAAATGGATAACATGTTATATTAAATAATTATGAAAACATTAACTATTTTAGTATTTGTTAAATTTGTATGAGAACAAAAATCTTTAACACAAATCTACAATATTCCCACTTGAACTATGAAATAAGTGCATTCTGTTTTGTTTTAATTCAGCACTAAAACAGATATAAAATGTTTATTTTTTATCATTATCAAAAGTACCGCTAATTTCACTTAGATAATAATTATTCTTGTTTTGTTTATACATTTTGTACGTATTATCTTTTGATTCTTTTTTTAGCTTTTTATGCGTTCATGTCTGAGTTGAAGAAACATTTGGTATTCATTGCTCAGTCGGTTTTTGTTATACATTTGACAAATAATTATTTTAGTGAAACTTCAGTGAAAATGACTTCGGCAAAGAAAAGTAAAATACGTAATTGTTTAATTTTCTTATTAAAGAAAACATTCTTAGTGTTGAAAATATTAAAATGATTAATAGCTTAGTCTATAGTTTTCGTTTTTTTTTTTAATGCAAAATGACAATATTGTGTAATAACATTCATGTTCTTATTTGTACCCAATAAACCCTAAATTTAATTTTAATTTACTCATAACAAAAACACCTTCAAGAAAATTCATTCGTAATTTTGATTTTAAGAAAAATTTTAAAGGCAATTAAACAACCATTTTTGTGCTAATATAGTCTCCAATATTTGTATACCTTCTTCTCTGAAATATGTTAAATTTTTATCAATTTATGTGCTTTTTCTTCGTGTTTTATCAGCAAAATATTGTGTTTTTGTCAACGTTTAAGAATAAAATCACTCACAGATTTTAATTTAAAAAACGCGTTCAACATTGCGCATGTCACACATGTGTACGTACTATATTTTATTTATTTTAGGATTATAATTACAATGAATTGTGTATTTAAGAAACAAAACCTAAGCAGATGATTGAAATTTAGAAAGAAAAAATGTTTAAATTAAATGAGTGGGTTGCTTTCTTTTGATTTAATAGTTGAAGGCTGGTTTTTTACTTATTATTGACATAGTTAAGGCCAAAGTGATGTGAAAAAATTCAAAAGTACTCGTAGACCTACCACAACATGTTTTGAATTGAAATTATATTTTTTTCAATGAGGATTTTTAATGCCTTAAACATACAACACTTTAACTTAATCATTTAAGGCATTTTTGTTACTTAATATTCGTGAGGTACCAAATATTGGATTAATAAATTAAAAATATTTTTTTTTTTTAATTTAAAACAACTCAATATTAAAGAAAAAGCGTGATATTAAGTAACAATTCGCAACATTTTCAATTATTTTGTACTTTCACTAATTGGTTCATAAAAAAAGAATTTTCTTATGAATTTTGTAATTGAAATAGTATTATTATAATACTATTACAGTTTTTAGAAGAGGATATATGGGCTTTAAATAAATTTCCAGCAGAGAGAACTTTTGGTGGTTTTTTACCTGCAAATCATGGGAACTATATGGCAAATATTGCATTTGTAAAAAATTTCAAACTCGAGATTTTAATCAAACATTAAAAAAAGTGGGTCCCCTGATTCCCTCCGTCTATCTATCAGTCTGTCCTCGCTCCTAAGGCCCAAACCATTGGTTTGATTGACTTAAAATTTGGAAATTAAAGTTTTGAGCCGAATTGCATTGGACATTTTTTTAAGACTAAAAATAACAGTGGTCCCTATAAATTTTTTTTGGTCAAAAATCGAAAATTCTAATTTTCTCAAAAACTAACTGTTAAATTTTTTTAAAACTTTCTCCAAAAATGTTGTTTCTTAATTTGGCTCTTTCAATAAAAAAAATATGTTTGTATTGCTCCAGAAGGGTACTGTTGTTTTGTTTTTGAATTTTCTCAAGAATTATTGAGCCGATTTTGAAATTTGAAAATTTTTCTGCACGAGCTTAATATTTACTTTTTTTTGTTGCAAAATATACGATCTCTAAAATGGGTCAACATTTTATAACGAAATTTCAACGTCAAACGTATATTTATAAGCACCTCTTGTCTGCATTAAAAAAGTATTTATAAGAAGAAATTCAGACATTTCATATTTGCAAAACTAATTTTAAAAAACCGCTATAACGATTTTCAAAAAAAAAAAATAATATGTCAAAGTTTTTTGATTAAATAAATGGCATATACATTTTTGAAGACAATTTTGTTTTTAAGTTTTAAAATATAAGTATTACTTGTAAACTTGATACAGGAGCAAGTTCGTGCGATCCAGTCGTGCACTTTATATTAAATGTCTATGGTAAAAAAAAGTACACGACTGGATCGCTCGAACTTGCTCATATATCCAAAGAGTTTAAATATATGTCCTGTATTTTAAATTCAAAAAATATACCTATACAAAAGGTTTCTTTTTAAAAATTTGAATGCCATTTAATTTCTCAAAAAGAAAAATTCAAAACAAAACAACTGTACCCTTCTGGAGCGATACAAATATATTTTCTGAATCAAAACAAAAATATTTTTTTCTTTTCAAAGAAGACAAATTTAGAAAGAAAAACTCAAGAGAAAATTTAATAAAAATCGATCGGTTCGTCATAATGTTATTTTAAGTCCTAAAAAAACGCCTAACGTAAATCTGCTTAAATCCTTAGCTTCCAAGTTTGAACTCAATCGACCGAATGGCTTGGGCTGTATGTTCGAGGACAGACAGACAGACGAACGGAATCGGTTGATCCTCTTTTCTAACTTCTCTACCATCGTAATGTCATGTTTGATTAAAATCCCGAATTCGAATTTTTTTACGAATGCAATACTTGTTATATGGTTACTAAAAATCGCAAGTAAAAAAAAGTGAAAATTGATCCCAAATATCTCACGAAACAATAACGCTTGTGACTTCAATTAAAGTTTGTATTAAATAATTAAAGTAACGGTTTTTTGTAAAATTAAAAAAAATATTTGTCACCTCGAATATTTCATACAAAAAATGATATTACCTCAAAAATCAACTAAAAATAACGTTTTTGATATCTGGTAATATTTTAAAAAATTTCTTAGTAATGGTGTTTTTACAAAAAATAAAAATTATAATAAAAAACACTACTAAAAGTTATTTAAAAAAAAAAACTATTTTTAATTTTACAAAATATTATTTTTAACAGTAATTAAAATGTTTAAAAAAACCCAACTGTAACTTTTTTTTTTGTAAAAAATAAAAATGTGCAAAAAATACACAACAAATTTGGTACAAAAACTGATGTTTGATTCCAATATTCCGAGAATAGATAAAGGCATTTATTTCAAAATCATTGCATTTTATGTACAATTTTGTTGTTAACGTAAGTTACTGTTTTCAGAAAAATCAAATCGGTATTTTTTTTATAAGAAATAAAAACTTTCAAAAAACGGTGCTAATATTTTTGTTTCGACTCAAACAGATTTTTAAATCAAACTTATTTTATCATATGAAAAATATTATTGCTAATTATTTTAATTTAATGTTTCAGAAAAAAAATCAATTGACAACTTTTTTTTACAAAACACGAAAACTTTCAAAAACAACAAAAACTGAAATAGCTTTCGACTCAAGCATTATGACAACAAAGAAAGATATTGACTTAAAATTAGTTTATCTCACACAAATAGTTATATTAATAATTTATTTAAGTTTAAGAAAAATCGACAGACGGTCACGGAGGGGCACGGAGGGTAGGTAACTTGAGATTTGTATCAAAAATGACAATACAAGAAGTCGAAAAAAGTGGGTCCTCCGATTCCGTCCGTCTGCCTGTGTGCCTGACCATCGGGTCGAAAAGGTTAAAACTTCAAAATTAAGGTTTAAGTCACATTCACGTTAGGCTTTTTCTTCATTTTTGTAAGACTACATTTTTTGGTAAAAAATCGGAAATTCGAATTTTCTCAATTTTAAGAATTCTTAAGAACTAATGAACTTATCTCTGCAAAGCTACTGGTTTACTTATATTTGGTGATTAATAAATATTTTTTTTTTAAATTCGATATCTCAAAAGTTGGTCATAATTTTTTTACGAAACTCAAATGCAAAACTTATATTAATAAGCTCTAAATAACAGCATACTAAAAATATTTTTAAACTAACACTGAAAAATTGTATATACACTTAAATAATAAAAAAAAAAAAACACTTTAACGTTTTTTGAAAAAAAAATTAACAAATCAAAGTTATTTTGATTAATTAAATTAAATTAAATTAAATTAATTTAGACAAACTTATTTTATAGGTTAATTTTAATTTTTTTTCTAAATAAATGCACTATTTGTAAACATAGTTTTTGCTTACAGCGTCAAGTTCATGCGACACAGTCTTGCACTTTATTGGAATTTCTATGTTAAAAAACTACACATTGTATATTTTTGGAAAGTCTTTTCTGTACATCTTGATGTTTCTTTAAACAAAATAAATTTGATGCCTTAAAATAGCAAAACCTTTTTGTTAGCCCAATATCGAACTTATTCTACTTAGATTTTGTATCTCTTACTAAAAATGAGTTATTAAACCTCCCTACCCTTTTTTATTCAAAACATAATCACATTTTTCAATTAAATAAATCTTATTCAAAAACGATATCAATTTGTCGTTAATTAATTTGGTTTTAATTTAATTTTTTAATCAATATTGACGTGCAATTACTTAAATAAAATGCAAAGTGGCATCTATTAAATCATTGGAAATTTTTTTCTTTCCTTTTAATTAAATGTATTTTTTTAATACTTTCAATAGTAGCTATAATTATTATTGTTTATTTATTAGGAATGTAAATTATTCTGTGAATGTTTCAATTAAAAATGTTAATTTTTCATGGTTCACGATTCAATGTTTTAGTAAATAAATATAATTAAATAAATATTCATATTTATTGTTTTGTAGAAGTTTTTTTTTCAAATTTTTAATTTTAATTGATATGTTAATAATTTTACATTATTCAAAATTATCCCACTTTCATTATTTCCGATTTTTAAATATACAAAAATATATACAGGGTTATAATTACGATACAAATATTCTTTAAAAAAAATCTATTTTGTAAACAAGTGGTAATACAAATCTTTTCTGTAGATTTTTTTTTTGTTTTTGGAAGGCATCTATACAAAATTGATTTTTCTTCTGTGATATGATTATAATCATAGACTGCCGCTATTCATAACTAAAATCATCTGATAAACTATTTTGTTATAAACGGCAATTATAGATTCTATTATGAAATTAATGATTAACAAATAGAATAATTGTGTAGTAAATTGATTAAAGATGATAAATTTTGTGAACAGACTCTTTGTGTTAATACACACAAAAAGTAATTTAGTTTATTCTTTCACATGCGATATGGTAGATAAGAAAATATAAAGATAAGAATGTGAAGTCGATTGACATTGACCTATTGTCTCGGAAATTGAACTATTTTCTTTTAATTTAGGGCTTGAGAAACATTTTTTTTTCTTATGATCTCAAGAAATTACGATTTTGATAAGAAAATTAAATTCACGACTGGGTCACACGAACTTACTCATGTATCAAAAGAGTCTGTTTAAAAATAGTACCTATAATTTAGGGTTTAAAAATACATGTTTAGTATGCAATTTTTAAGATCGTAGAAATATACACTTTTTTTAATTTTTGTAACAAAAATATAGTCCTGCTTTCGGGATGTCGAATTTTGAAAAAAAAAAGAAATTTTCATAACAAATCGATTCTTTCTTGAGAAAATTCGAATCTTAATCTTCCAAAATTGTATGGGAACTACTGTTATTTATAGTCTTAAACAATAAAAACGCCTAATGCGAATCTGCTTAAAACCTTAACTTCGAAGTTTGAAGTTAATTGACCCAATGGTTTGTGCTGTAGGGGCGAGGACAGACAGACAAGAGGTGTTGGGAGACCCACTTTTTTCGACTTCTATACCATAGTAATGTCCAGTTTTTATGAAAATCTCGAGTTCAAAATTTTTACGAATGCAATACTTACCATATAGATCCAGTATATTTCGCAAGTACAAATTTACGCATAGATATATTAAAATTTTCTATTCAGTGCTTACGGAGTATTTTACATTTTTTACGTTTTAATTTTTCCAGCCTATACCCGTTAAATGCGACTTCTCCTTCCTCACGAATTATCAACTGTTCGCATTTGTAACCCTTATCCAGGCAGACGGCAAAGCCATGCTTAACGACTTTTGAAACTTAAAAACAATAAATCTAATCTAATCGAAATCTAAACTATTAGCTCAAAAAATATCTCGAAGACCGAAGGCTTCTTATTGTTCGGCAGCTTGGCTTTTGCAGCAAAAGGTCCACTTGTGATCTGATGGTTTTTTAAACAAACAGTGGAACAAATCTTAATATCGCTTTGGAGTAAAGAAATTCATTTGATATTTCAAAAGCATTTCAAATACATTTTGGTATCAGACTTTCTTGTCGAAAATGCGTGTCTTCGGTTTTGAAGAATCCCTTTTTTCGTGGGATTAAAATTACCTTTTAGATGGTTCAAATTAAGTAGTATTGGATTTATGAAGTCTGAGAAACACAAAATAAATCCTGGTGTGCCCCAGGGCTCTGTTGTGTCTCCAACACTCTTTCTCATTTGTATTATTATCTTTTAGAATTATATACGTCTGAGGATTGAGTATAATTCCCATCTCTGAGCTGGTGCTTCTACAACTTACTTAGGTCTCTTCGACAATAATGAATGTAGAGCATTCAAATTCATTCGTGATGAAATCATCGTTTTATCATTTGGGTCGCTTGAACACCGTGCGTCGTAAAGTTTCTTGTCTCACCCTTTTATACCTATATTTTAACTTATCATGCTCTAGAGAAATATCCAATCTCCCCTCGATCAATTCAGTCGTAATATTCGCGGCTCCAGGAATACTTATCAGTATACTCACGAACCCAAGTTTGGGTATACTGTCAAGTATAGAAATTCGTTCTTTAGTGTTACTACGCGAATGTAGAATGCTTTCCACACTCTTTCTTCCCAAGTCATTGCAATACTCAGGAATTCAAAACCAATGTGCACAGACACATCTTTTCAAACCCCTCTCCCTTACCTAATACGCACACTTAATTTTGGTATAATAAGTTAATCAATAATAACCTACAATAATTTTCAAAAAAAAGTTTCATTGCAAACTTGAACCTTTTAGTGGAAACTGTATTTAAAAACTACATAAAATATGCATATACAAACAATACACACATTGACAAATCTCTAGGTTTGGAAAAATCTATCAAAACTAAGCCAGAAATAATTTTTGTCAAAAACGGTGTTATTTTTTTTGATTCTAAGTACAATTCTGACGTAATTTTATCTTCAAGCTTAATTTCCAGGAGCTTTAAGAACATAAGAATTTATTTATGAATCAATCAGTGGGAAAACAATTCATACTAACTATTTGGTTATATTTTGTATAGTGTTTTTAGTTTTGGCAATTGTCTTATTTGAGAAATTTTTACCAGATGTCAAAAAAGCAATTTTTCGTAGCATAGGTTAGGTTAGGTTAAAGTGGTTGTCCATGATGGAAACGGACACACTTAGGCCAGTTTAATGGCCCGTTGTGATACCACATGAATCTTGAGGCTTCCTCCTAAGCTCAATGGAACCAGTTTGAGTCCCTTACGAAACGTAAGAGGCTGATTATGCTGATATGATTTAGATCGTTTAAATCGTTAAAGAAGAATTCTCCTAGATAATTCTTGCGTTTTTGAGCTAGAGCAGGGCATGTACAAAGAAGGTGAAGAATTGTTTCCTCCTCTTCCTCGTCCATACAGCTTCTGCAAAAGTCATTTGAGAATACGCCTAGTCGCATGGTGTGCTTTCCTATTAGACAGTGTCCGGTTATGACACCAATTATCGAGCTTATATGCTATCTGCTTAGAAACAGCAAGCACCTTGAACGTTTTAAATCTAAAACGGGAGTTAATTCATCTAATGCTGACTAGCAGAATATTTAACTCAAAGCTGGGCAACTCTTCTGGCAGACGATTCGTTAGTAGAGGGACACCGCAAAGTGGTGTTCTATGCCCTCTTCTCTGGAACCTAGTGGTAAATGAAATCCTAACTAGTCTGGATGCGGAGGGTTTCAGAGTGATCGCCTATGCGGACGACGCGACGTTACTATAGCAGTTTCAGGAAAGCATCTTAACACCTTAAAAGAACTCTTACAAAATGCCTTAGACAGAATAATACTTTGGGCTGATCTGTGTGGACTGAGAGTTAACCCACACAAAACTGATTTAGTCTTATTTTCGAGGAGATACAAATTCCATTTGTCAACCCTCCCCATATTAAAGGAATCCAATTAAAATTCTCAGACGAGGCTAAATACCTGGGTCTTGTCTTAGATAAAACACTAAATTGGAAACGCAACGTACAGGAAAGAGTCAAAAAAGCTACTGTAGCTCTCTTTTCTTGCAAAAAAGCTATTGGTAATAAATGGGGCTTACTACCCAGAATCACGCATTGGCTATACACATCGGTAATCAGACCGATTTTAATGTACGGTGTGGCAGTATGGTAAACTGCTTTAGAGAAAGCTATAAACCGAGATATGTAAATTAAATAAAGTCCAACGCTCAGCTTGCCTATGTATAAGCGGGTCGCTTCGCACAACCCCATCTGCCGGACTGAACAGGGAAACCTTACTCTACCTAACACCTCTTGACATATAAAGCAAACAAATAGCTGCAAGCTCTGCTATTCGCCTCAAAGCTTCGTCGCAGTGGACTAACAACAACATTGGCCACTCCGTAATTCTTAGGTATTTAGAATCGATTCCAAAGTACACAGACTACACCATCCCCCAACTGCAATTCGACAGAAATTTCCAGATTTCTATACCTTCCAGAACTTTTTGGGAGGATAGGACATTCCTGGAAGATGAGTCAATCGATTTTTATACAGATGGGTCAAAAACAAAAGAAGGGGTTGGTGGAGGTGTGTACTCTGAACGACTGAAATTAAGTCTCTCATTCTGCCTTCCCAATCATTGTAGCGTGTTCCAGGCGGAACTTTTGGCGATAAAAGAAGTCCTGTCCTAGCTTAAAGTTAACGTGATATCAACATCTGATATCCGTATTTTCTCAGATAGATAGATAGATGTTAAACAAAATAAATTTTAAGTCGATATCTTGACTACTTCTTGAGATATGGAGGACGAACTAAAGGTATTCCAAACGTACCAAGTGGTCTCTCTCAATTCGATAAATTAGACAGATTGCAATAAAAATTTTAAATGGGGTCTTAAATGTTTTTAGATTGTTCAATAAATTTCAGTAGATAAATGTTTTTCGATAATCATGAGTAAAATATCAAAATTTCGATTTCTATTATTGTTTAAAAAGTTATTTTTAAAAACGTCTTATATGATGAGAAACTGTCGTGCCTTGTTTTAAATCTCTTTTTTTTTTTAAGTAGTTACTTAGTTTACTTAAGATGGCGCTACAGTCCATAGCGGACCTGGGTCTCAACCAACATGGGTCTCCAGTCAGCTCGGTCCCTAGCTAGCTGTCTTCAGTTTCGTACGCCAAGTTGGTTGAGGTCTTCTCCCACCTGCGTGCGCCACCTGAGTTGGGTCTTTCTCTACTACGCCGCCGCCGTCCTTCGGAATTGGATTCGAAGACCTTCCGGGCTGAAGCGTTGATTTTCATTCGCTCTACATGACCCAGTCATCTAAGTCGTTGGACTTTTACTCTCTTAAATAGGTCAGTGGTCAGTGTCGCTGTACAGCCCGTACAGTTCGTCGTAATGTCTTCTCCTCCACTCTCCATCTATGCAGATGGGACCAAAAATCACCCGAAAAATTTTTCTCTCGAAGCATCCTAAGACGCTCTCATCTCTATTTGAAAGGGTCTAGGCCTCGGCGCCATAAATAAAAACAGGGATGATGAGTGTCTTAAAGATGGTGATTTTAGATGCTCGAGACAGGACTTTAATACTCAATTTCCTTCTAAGTCCAAAGAAGCAGCGATTTTCAAGAGTTATTCTTCGTTTGATTTCAGCGCTGGTGTCGTTGTGAGTTTATAGCGGCGCCTAGGTAGACAAAGTCCTTAATTACCTTAAAGTTATAGCTGTCCATGGTGCCGTTTTGTCCAAGACGTCATTGAACGCAATGTCCTTTTTTGTTGAAATTATATACTTGTTCTTTCCTTCGTTGACCACTAAACCCATCTTTTCCGATTCCGTCGCAATGCTTAAAAACGGGCTCCACTGACATCAGGCTTTGACCTTCCAATTATCTCAATATCATCGGCATATCCGAGTAATTGGATGGACCTTTGGGGAAGATTGTTCCTCTAAAGTTGACGGTTGAGTTAAAGTTAGTTATAGGAATTAAAAAAAATATTAAATATTTCCAACTTTCTAACACTGTTCAATAAATCTATATTTTGCATGAAAAAGTCTTTCATTTTAAACCACTTCAACCTTAAGAGTAAATATTTGCTGAGTACTTGACCTATTTGTGAATTTTATATTGTTCCTTTTCTGATTTTTGATGTGCCTATATACGATTTGAAATTTCAAGTTTCAACCCACTTGAAATGATAAAGGTCTACAAATCATTTTGAAAAGTATTTAGCCCAACCTAGTTAGTAAGAAACACACATGGACATGATAGGCCCTTTTTAAGTCTTCGTTTATATACACACATTATGGAGTAAGAGCCTTCGTATACCATCTTTTGTATGTTCACATGTACGATACGTATATTTCAATTAATGTTTCCAAATTCTGGACCAATCAAACTACTATAGCATGTTGTAAGTTATAAAAGTCATTTCGTGTGCCCCAGTTGTAGTAGTTATGCATTTCACTTTGGGGACACTCAAAACCATTCCAACCGGAACTGGCATTTATAACCATACAAATTTGTGTTTGTGTCCATCCTTGCGAATCTGGAACGAAATGGTCATTGGTCAATATTCTACTTCCTCTTCCGCTTCTGGATGCTTCCTATATTTCATTTCACTTCTTTTATAGTTTGTTCATCTAAATAAAACAAGTTCATAAAACTAAACGAAAGTAAGAAACAATGTCAATTTAAGTACCAACCATTATGATGCGTATTTCTCTCGTTCAATGTTCGAGTTCATAAAAATAAACTATATTATACCAAAAATATTGGATAATTCACTAAATAAAAATAAAAACGATGTTTTCTTCAAATTTGTCGTCTTCGAAATTGGTGTTGTTTTAATGCAGTATAACGTTTTTAATAGCATCATCAAAATTTTGTTAGGCAGGCATATAAATAAAAATGTTTTCTTTGTTCTTTGTAAGAGTACCTATATACAATACAAGGACACTTTCGAAAACAAGGCGCTTTCATTTCCATTTCCATTATTATAGTTTGAATGCGAGTGTTTTGTGTTTTCTGTCATTAATGTTTTTATCATCAAAAACGGGGATCAAGGGATGGATAACTTCTTTGGCTAATCAAACAATACTGGTTGCGTATTGCGTTCAAATGCTAACTACGTACATAGATATTTGTACACAAACTGAGACAAGAATCTACGAAGAATACGCACTGAAATTATTTCAATTTCTCAAGGGATAAACCATTTTGAATGCGATTTTTTGTTTTATCGTCGGTTTTTGTTGATTCTATAGTCTTGAGTTTTTCTTTTTCTTACCCATCAAGTTCAATGGAATACGAGTTATTTGTTTGACAAAATAAAATTTGTAAGGGTGGGTTTTTTTTGCACGCGTAACGAGGCAGAGCGTTTCAAAGGTGCACCGAATATCCACAGTCTGAATTTGTGTCCAGTTCCGATGACACATTGTAGTTGAACAAATTTTAAGTGAAATCTATGGACAATTTTGTTTATTAAGTTCGAATTCTTTTTCTTTCTTGGAGAATTGTTTTAATTGTTTTCTTAAGAATAAAGCACATTAAAGGGGTAAGATTTTAAGAATAGGATGCTTAAAAATGTTTTATTCGAAATAAGAGAATAATTCCATAATCTTTACCGTGTTATCAGACGAGCCGAGTTTTTCTTTTCACACAATATTTTCATCATCCCTTAAAAATTGACTGTAACAGTCAAACCCGAAAAGACTCAAACATCTTATTTTCGATGCAAAAAATATTTTGTTTGGTGTTAAGTTAATTTATGTTTTCCGTTATTGAAAAAATCTTTAAAACATTTGTATAAAAATTTAAATTGTTAAAAAAATCATATTTCATATAAAAAACATTAAGAATTTATAAAATGCAAAAATGGAATACTTAAAGGTTCTCATTAAATTGAGTACTGGTTCTGTGAAGTTATTTGCTTTCGTAGTGAAAATTGACAATAAAAAGCAAAAAAGCCCTTTGGGTAAAATTATTTATTGAAATGTCGTCTTATGTCATAATATAAAAAAAGAGGCTGGGATGCGACCCTCACTGATAACTTCCCATCCCGGCTGTCGATTTGTCTTGCTTAAAAGTTTGTAGGGTTTCGTGTTTTATTTCTTTAAAATTTAAAAATTACCAACAATATTTTGCATATAATGAAATAACTTTTTTGTGGATAAAGAAAAGACCAAAAATAAAAAGCCTCTAAGGTCAATTCTTTCGGAAATTTTGAATTAAACCTTTATTAGTTTTTATATATTTTTATAATTTTAAATAATTTAATTTGTTTGTATAACATAAGAAAAGAGAGAACTCGATTGAGTTTTGTTTGTTTAATGGACTCAAAATTAATTAATAAAATTATAATTGAATTGTTTAGAAATTTACAAAAATGGTGTATTAATTTAAAAGCTAGTGGTTTGTGAAGGCTTGGTAAGGCCGTCCAGATGTGATATTGAATTCTTGGTGGACATGACAGACTAACTACCTAAACGGACTAATTTGTGACTGGTTGAGTCATTTTAGGGGCTATTTCCACTACATTCGGCCATGGAAATAGCGAAGGAAGTATCTTCATGATACTTGGGCGGGTCGGCCAGACTTTCGTCAACAACATCAGACGAACGTTTAGAATTCAGTGTGACGATATTTGGGGGGGTAAGAAAGAGGTGATTTAGGAAGAATAAGTTTACATTTTTAGATTTTTTTTATTTTAGTTTTAGTTAGGGTTTAGTTTTCTTTTATTTTTTTTTACTTAATATTTTTTTTTAATTTCTTTTTATTAAATTTTTATTTATTATTATTTTTTTTGGTGAAGGTTTTTTTTTATTATTTTATTAGGTTAGTTAGATTATTTTTTTTGGATTTTTTTTTAAACTTAATTTCGAAGCACCGATTTCGAGTCTCTCTTAGATATAGTCAAAGTTGACAGGTTTGTGTCATTCTACATCTTGTAGTTACCTTAGGCACGGGTAAAATTAATGTTTAGTCGAGCAGGAGGTGTACTGGAAGGTGGCAAGAACCACCCCACGCGACGAGCTGAGCCGTGCAACCACAAGCGTGCTGTAGCCTCTTCCAGTACTCCAAAGCATTCCCCGTGGAGACCTGAATGTTGAAAACAATATTTCTCATAAGATAAAATTAGTTTTAAGCCAATGTCTCAAAGTTTTGAAGATATATTTAAGTCAAAAATCAATTTCTACCAACTTTTGTTAATTTTTTTTTAGGTTTTTAATTTTTTGTAAAAAACTGTCAATTCGATTTTTCTTAAAATGTTACTGAATGTTAAAAAAAATATTTTTTAAAAATAAAAATTAGTTTAAGGTTAATGTCTAAAATTTTTGAAAAGTTATTTGAGTCGAAAATCAATTTTTACTAACTTTTATTCATTTTTTGTTTTAGGTTTTTATTTTTTATAAAAAAAACTGTCACTTAGATTTTTCTCAAATTTTACCAGATGTCAAAAACGTTATTCTTCGTTTCACAAAATTATTTTGGAGATAAAATCATTTTTTGTTCGTAAAATTATATTTTTTTTTCAGTTTTTATGATCTATAAAAAAATCGTTAGTTGGATTTTTTCCAAATACATATTTTTTTGATATCATGGTACAATAGTCTCTAGTCTCTAGTGTTATTTGATCGTGAAATATTTAGGGTTAACCAAAATTTTCACTTTTTTTTAAATTGCTATGGTAAAAAAAACACCCACGCAATTTTGTTGAGAGTCATTTCTCCATCATTCTGCATTATTATATGTATAACAAAATTTATTTGAAGTCGATATCTCTACTGGTTCTTGAGCTATGGACGACGATAAACGACGTGAACGTACAGACGACTCTAGGGACCTTGAAACGTCGAGAAATGTCAAAATTTTCAATTCTAAAAAACTAACTAAACTTTAAAATTTTATTATAAATAATTTTAAATCTAGTGAGCTAAGTTCATTGATTGCTTGAAGTCTTATTTAACATCGAGAGCTGAAGTTGTTACGATTGACTATTCTAACCAAATACAAGTTTCATCCAGTGTCCCTCAGGGCAGCGATTTAGGGCCTTTAATGTTTTTCTGTTTTTTTACTAATCATATTCCTAAAATCTTTCTAAAGTCTCAATGACTTCTTTTTGCGGATGACCTTAAACTATGTCGTAGTATAAAATGTTCTGATGATTGTTCTTTATTAAATAGTGATCTGAATAAACTGGCACCTTAATTTTTCAAAATGTCAAGTACACTATGATTATCGCATTGATAGAACTTCTTTGGATCGACTAGTGCAGAAAAAAGATTAAGGTGTTAACTTTCTTTTCTTCCTCATATCGATTTCATTGTAAACAAATCCAACCAAATGTTAGAATTTATCAAATGGAAAATATTTCTCCAAACATAACAAAAATATTTTCACCCTAAAAACAAACCTACAATATCAGATTAATTTGTATAAAACTGCACTTAACACCGCTCCAACATTTATGACTCTACTCAGTATTGTATCTAGAAGTGTTCAGGACGTTCAAATAAAGCTCTCCTCTAAAGTTCGACCTTGTAGGAATTATTTCAAGCTGAGTTTATTATAAATTTGAGTATTTTGAAGGCTATCGAGGGAATTTTTTTCAAAACTTGAGCGATGATAACATCGTATCCTGGTGATTTTTTGTTAGATAACCTATATTGACACAATATATTACTTACTTCTTTAAGATTGATAAAAATAAATTTACATTTGTTGTTCCTACCAACAAACTGTAAGGAATCTTGTTGAGCAAAAAAGTCCGATTTTTATTTCGGGTTTCTGATTCTTTTGCCATCTTAAGATTTTAGTGGGGGCTTCTTAGAGGCTTCTTTGCTTTCCATAAGCAGTATTCAGAAATTTACTTAATGCATCATTTTTGACCTCAAAAATTCTAGTTTTTTTAAATTAGTTGTTTAAACGGTTAAGTCTTATCATCAGGAAATATCGTAGCTTGTCATTTATTTCGAGCTCTTCTTTTTATTCAAAATCAACTCCCTTATTTCGACAGGATATTTTATTTCTGTTTCTCTCAAGTTCGAAATATTTGGAGCACTTTCTTTCGCAACGTGTTGCACAACAGTAAATAAGTTATTAACTTCATTATCAATTTGTTCAATTGTTTCCATTTGAGTTCTAAGGTTCTAAGGACTTTCAAGTTTGTCTTTTATTAACGAACTAAGGATTATTTTTTTTATTTCTGCTTCACTCAGTGATAAGGAAGAACCCGTTAATAATGAGTGTTAAAGTAAAGTTGTCAGGTTAGCACTCTTGTAGACCAACAATAGACATGATATGATATGGATGACTTTTTAATTAATTTTAATGGATAAAAAGTCTTCTGTGAGCTTTTACTAATATATGGACTTATGTAGTTTAACATAACTCTTTAACAGAAAAGTACGTCATCTTGTCATCTATATAAGGCGGACACTCCGCAAAGCCAAATGGGTTAAAAAACAGTTTGAAATAACAAAATATTAATATCTATACTAAGGTTAGAACATGGACTTATAAACGGATGTAATTTTCTTATATTAATTAATTTTTTAAATCGGCGAACAAAATTCAAAGCTTCCAGTATTTTTTGTGTCTTCTATTTTTAATTAAAAAGTGTATATGTATTGTATTGATATTCTTAACTATAACCTAATCAAGTTGTCTGGTGATAGTTGATAGATCATTAGCAACGATAAAAAAAAGATATCTAATATTAATGTATTGCATAATGTACATTGTACATACAGTAGTATAATTATGTACGTGAAATGTTTGTTGATTAAAATTTTAATTTAATATTCTTATCGAACTAATGACTTACTGCTCATCAACTTCATGTTAAGTTTAATTATCAATGTCACTCATTATCTAAATATAATATAATATTTTACTTGAATGATACATCATTAAATGTCACAAGGTGCTGAATAATGTTTTTGGATACAAACTTATTAAAAATTACATAAAATACCATTGAAAATGTGCCTTTGATGAATTTATAAGACATAGTTGAAAACAAAGTGTGTTTTTAATTAAAGAAACAATGGAGTGATGAAAAATTAAAATCTTCTGGTTAAAAATCATTACATTACATTATCCAATAATTTTGTGATTTTAGAACAGTTGATTCATTTTTAATAAATTTTAAAAATAAAAATAACTTAAACACCATTGATATGGTTTCTTTTTTTTTCTAGTGCAGAATGAAATCAATCAAATGCTCTTTCAAATAATCAAAATATGATATATGCACATATATAGAACGGTGTTCTCTAAGATAATAATAAAGGCTTAAATTTGTTTGACTGATATTTTTATTGTTAACAAGAAGTCTAAGTCTCGTGGTTCTTCAAAAATTCTATTGAACAACAATATGTATAAGATTTCACTTATTTTTGATTAGATACAAGACAATTATCAATTTTAAGATAATATAGAATTACAATTGAGTGTTCATATCAATAGCAAAGTTAAGGTCACTCACTGATAACAATACAAAAAAAAAGAATATTTTAATTTAAATTTTAAGTAGATTTATAGCTATTGCCATAACATTGTTATCTAATTTTTTATCGATAAATTCAAAGTTTAAAGTATTGTAGTGGATTTTGTTGAAAGATATTAGAAATAATAAAAAGAATCACACTTTGGCGGAATTTCTTGCTAATGATAATGACTCTTGGCAGTTATGTCAAAACAAATCCCTTTCAATAACCGCACCAAATCAAGTGATTGTTAAATAACAATAAAATGTATAATGATTGATTTTATGCAATGGTGGTATTAAACTTATAAAAGGTGTTGAAAGTTAAGTGGTTAAACCATAATAATAGAAGGGTTTGTTTTTTGTATTGTCACTTTCTGAAATTACAAAATCCACGAAGGAGGGTTGCATTATTTTAGGCTAAGACAGCAACAATGCACAACGTGTTCTTATATTTGAATTCTTTTAAAGCCATATTATTCAATTTATTTTATACTAATTTTACAAAAAGAAACTATTTTTAAAGCGATTTTGAACTTTAAGTTGTTCAAAAGTTTAGTTTATTTGAACTATTTTGACATTGAAATCAAAGTTGTGAAATGTTATGAAACTGTCTTAGAACTAGTTTTATTGTTAATAATATTTGTCATACAAATAACAAACATATATTAAACCATTTTAAGAATTTTGAATATTCGTAGTCTGTTTTCGAAATATTATCTCAATTTTCAAATTTACTTGCGTAAAATGTTTTATTAAAATCTTTATTTATCTAAAATAAATAAATAAATTAGGTGGCGCAACAGTAAATGAAGAACCAGGGCCTAGTGACTTACAACTCTCAACCATTCCTGTGTGCGAGTACTGTTGTCAGGGATGAAGGGGACCTACAGTTTATATGCCGAGTCCGAACGGCTAATTTGAGAAAGCACTTTTCATGACAAGAATTACTATTGGAGGATTTGTCAATTCCTCGCAAGAGGCAGTACCCGTGAAAAAAGTTAGGTGGCACAGGCAGGGATTGAACTCAAGACCCCTTGCATGACAGTCCAACGCACTAACCATCACGCTACGGGTATTTATCTATGTTTAAAAAAATCCATGTGGATAAGCAGTTAATTATTAACTTTGCATCCACTGAAATTAATTGTTTGTAAACTGTTCAATTTGTCGAATTGAACATTTAGAAATTTCTCGAAATTTCAAGGTCCCCAGAATCTTAATCCATGGATTTAATAGAGATGTTTGACTGTACGTGCATAAGAACGTTCGAGATATCTATTTCTAGCAGAGCTATTGACTTTAAATAAATCTTATTTTACTCTTTTTAAAACTATTTAAAATGATTTTAAATTCATACAGTCAATTAAAAAATAAAATGATTTTTAAATCGAAAATTTGACAACAAAAAATGATATTACCTTCAAAATAATTTTAATAATAATTTTTAATAATTAAGAACCTACAAAGCACGTTTGGTACTAAAAATTAAAACACATTATTAGATGTTTTAAAATATATCTGAGTTCAGAGGCTAAATTTATAGTAAAAGCCATCTTCCTAAAACTTTGGAAAGATTTATTTACTTTTCTTGATCATAAAAATGGAGCAAACAATGATTCTATGAACTACGTGCCTATAGCCAAGCTTTCTTCAATTCTCAAACTTTTCGAAAGCATTGTCTATGACTCTCTGTTTTTTCATTGTAGATCTATTTTTTCTTCACAACAACATGACTTCTTCAAAATAAAATGGGTGTTATCATAACAGGCTTTAGCAAAACCTCTAATAAAATCAATCAAATCATTTATCTTACGCTTTAAGCCCTCCGTAAAACCCGGGGAGTGATCGTGAGTGCCTATGGATGTCATGCAAGAGGTCTTGGGTTCAATCCCTGCCTGTGCCACTTAAAAGTCACGAATACTGCCTCTTGCGAGAAATTGACAAATCCTCCAAGAGCAATTCGTGTCATGAAAGGTTATTTCTCAAATTTAAAGCCCTTGATTTTCTACCCATTTTTATGTCATTGCTCAGATCATACCTTGAGAACCACCAATGTAGAGTTGTTTTAAGGTTCTCAATTCCTGATCCCATCTATACAAACTCAAGAGTTTGTCAAGGGAGTCACTTTGATATCCTTTGATAACTAACAACGCAAATACCACCTTTGACTTCAGTATCAGTCCTTTTTGGCTAAAAACAATCTCTGCTCTAAGTTCTTTTTTTCATCAAATCTAAAAGTCTTAAATCCAGTCGAAGTCTAAAATAATCAAATTTAATGTTGATGTTAGAATTTGTGTAAAACTGACCTATGTATAATGTATATGCTATGGACTCTTATTAAAAAACGATACATTCTATAATCTAAATATTAAAGTCGACTCTTAATAATAAACCATTTATGATTGGAAAAAAAAATTGGACTTAACATTTGTGGTTTACTATTTGTGATCCTTCAATATACGATTTTTTTTTTTAAATTTTGAAGTCCGCTCTAAATTTTATTATTGGTAGCACCCTAAATAAATAACATTTTTTGAAATGTTCAACCTTTTGACAACGATTAATTATTTTTTTATTCCATCTATCGAGTATAATCTCTTAAAGACTAACATACAATTTTTATATAAAATAACAATAAACAAATTCTTAAAATAGTTAAAAAAAATTATAAAATAAAATGCGTTACAGTAATAAATCATTCAAATTCAAAGCATTTCTGAACTTTACTCTACTTAATTGTAAGTCAATTACATCGGATACAGAATTAAATAAAGCACAAGATCGAGATATCGGATCACTTTTTCCATAATTAGTGTAATGGCGCGGGACAAAAAAAAAAGATATTTATTTCTCTAAGAGGTCTTAAAGGAGCACAAATTGGGTAAAGAGCAAAAAGCATAGAACAATCAATATGTATGGTTATATAAAACATCACTGGCTAATAGAACAAAACTATGTTTTCTTCGTATTACTTATTATTGGAAAATACTATTGCGATCACCTTGCAAAGAATTGCAGTCAACTAAACACTATTTACGTTTAAATATTTAAAAATCATCTGCGAATGGTAGGTTTTCAGAGAATTTCACACAGTTGGGAATGTCATTTATAAATAGATCAAACAAAAGTGATCCCAAATGACTTCCTTGAGGAACCCCCTATAAATTATAAATCATCTTTGAAGTTTTACAACCAATTTTTACAAATTGTGTACGTTCTTTCAAATATAAATCTATCCATTTTAACAGTTGAGAGTGAAAGCCTGGGTATTCTAATTTAGGCAATTGCCTCAAAAACTTTTGGAATTGTTTGAAGTTTTGAAATTGGTCGGTAGTTAAGGACGTCCTGCTTGAAACCTGTTTTATGTATAATAATAATAATAATTCAACGCGTTGTAATCAACTTTTACATAATCATATTCAAATTATTTTTATAAAAAATTAGCTTATCTATGTAATTGCAAAAAATTTAACTTGATCTCGAAGGCTTTTAGATGGATAATGTTTCTTAATAATGGTTCAATGACAGGATATACTGAACATTCTAATTCATTGCTTATAAAAACAAGATCTAGTAATCGAAAATTGTCGTTTTTTATTGAATTTATCTGGTTTAAATTAACAGAGAAAAGAGAGTCAATAGTTTCACATTCAATATCATTAGTAACATTAAAAGGAATCAAACATTTGTGGCAAATACAGTAATTTTTGATTCTAGAAAATGTTCTTTCTAAGAAAACTCTGTTTTCCAAAATTTAATAGAAATTGATTTTAAGTAAATCTTTGCGTTCAATTTCTATACTAAAGTTAAAAAATTCATTCTTAAGGCGTACTTCGAAAATGTGAAATGCCTTACCACTTAAAAAATTGCTCATGAATTCTTGGAAAAAGGTATGAAAATCAATCCAATCGATGAAGTTATTTTCCAAAATACATATCTCTTATTATAATTTTCACTTTAACAGAGGAAAAATCAAATAAAAACAGACAAGAAAAACATAAGCCATGAATGTTATGTAAATCTTTAAAGACGAAATACAAAAATAAAAAAAAAGAATATTTAAAGTGGCGCCCAAAACGTTTACCAACTGCAAGACCCATAGCCCCACAACCATTTTTCTTTCAATATTTGTTGTATATTTTTATTAAAAACCCTGCTATTCATCAAGTAGTTTATTATTTCCCTCAAGTGGCTACAACCGGTTACTATTTCCGATATTTCCCCCCTGAGGGGTTGTGTACATAGCATAGAAAAAAAATATTTTAAAAAATAAAAATAAATTTGTAAATCGATCCGATCTCTGAAGAAGCACCAGGAAAATTTATTGGCGTATCTATTTTTCTTTTTCAGGCAAATTATGAGTGTAATCGTGATACTCAATTATGCCCTGATAAACGTTTTTCTTTTAGTATTTATGTATGTACCTATGGATAAATTTATTCCATACTTTATAAAGTACATAATTTACAGTGGACATACCGACTTAAAAGCTTGTTGGAAATATAAAAAAAAAGTTTGTTTTTCTATAAATATTTACAAAAGAATGTCAATGGCGCGGAATATTCTTTGGGAATTATAATTATTATGAGTCAAGGTATACATAATCTGAATATACATAAGTGGAACGAGAACTCATTGACAGCATTTTATGGCATTTAACAAATTGATGTATGCAATTATTTTTATGTTTATGCAAATATTGTCCCTAATGTCCACTCATCAATAATACATATACATACATAAATTTAACTTTAAAATGTATATAAACAAATATTCAATCCATGTAACATATTTAAGTATTAATTCAAGTGAATTTATTAAGGGAGGTCACCCAGGCGTATACGTCCTTTTTTTTCTTTTAAATTGAAATATATTATGGTGGATGGTTTTAGCAAGCGAGGATTAATGTGACTTGGAAGATTGATTAATAATAGAATCAAATTGAGTTATTTTGTCAAAAAAGGACTTGATTCGTTCGATAAATCTATCTATTCATTACTTATATGGGTGCTTTTCAATAGAACCATAGAATAACACGATAAATTCGTGTAGATTTACCTATTTTCACATTGATGCCATAAAGAAATGAAAAAGTGAAAAATTTGGTAGTCCAGTTGATGCTCACACCTTAAATTAAATTCTTATCACATTTTGTTTGTACAAACGTTTGTGTGATTGTAGTGGGTAGGACTTTTTACAATTTGCCTTTTTATCCTTAGGAGGTATTTTCAACATAAAAGGCCATCTGCAGGATGAGGCATTACAAGTGGGTGCGTGTGCGTTTTATAGAATGTTGAAAAATATCTCTAAACCAAGAATTTCGTTCACAGAAATATTTTATTTTTCTTGTTTTCTTTTTTGTTTTTTTTTTAAATTTTATTTTGGTTGTAGGTTGTCATTTTTTAACCCTGAAGTTTAACTCCTTAGGCTGTGGATTGTATACAAAATTAAAAAGAAAATAATGTATAGATGATTCTTTTTTTTTTTGTTTTTTAGTGTGTATCTTTGTTGTCTCTTCACATAAACAACACAAAAAAAAAAATTCAATTAGCTTTAAAGTGAAAAAAAAAGTTGAAAAAAAAGTTAATTATAAACGTTTTTGGAAATGGTAAGATCTTTTGATCAAAATTAAGAGAAAATATCTTCATTAAACTTTGACATTTAAAAAGTTGAAAGAAAAAATTTTATTTTTTAATTGAATTTCTTAATTGTTCTATTTTGTTTCCTTGTTTTATGTATTTTCAATGGAATTTTTAGGAGTTAGAGTTTAGGAACTTCGAAAGGATATACATAAATCCTTTATAAATTTGGTTTAACAATTAATTTCAATTTGACAACTGAATGAAAACTAAATGATGATGGTTGGTTGGTTAGATTTGTTTGTGGTTAAACTTATCTTATTTGGTAAGGCATTTAATAAACAACAAATTAAAGAGATTTTTCTTAAGAGAGGGTTTTCCATTAAGAGGTTTCATTTAAAATACACCATTATTTTTGGTCATCTGTACTTTTTAAAGCTTTTGACATTTGAGAAATGTATATTTCATTGTTACTAAAAGTTAAACAATACACGTTTCTACAAAGCATTAAATTTGTGTCAAAAATGGTGAAACAAATTTTTCAGTCATCGTTCACAAAACTAGATGAATAAGAATTGTATGACCTTCGTGAAATACCTTTCTCCGCCGGAAAAAGTGAAATTGGGGGACACTTTTTAATTGTTAGGACAAGTTTGGGATGTGAAGAATAAAAACTATGTTAGTTATTCAAGAACAACTAAAAATGTTTTTCTGCAGCAGGAAGTGTTGATGAAAACCCAAATTTGTCGATTTTTAGTCTGTCTTTGGAATAAGGTATTCCACAAACGATATTACACAAGGTTGTTTTTACAAAGACTTAGGTTTTAATGCTTTTATAAAATTTAGTTATCACAAAAACTGAAGGCAGTCAATAACAAGCAAGTTGTGTTGAATCTTGAAATTCATTCAAATTATATGGACTTTATCGAAAAATCATCGTGATGAGTCCCATTTTCACCTCGGAGTCTATGTTCAAAAGCAGAAATGTCACGTTTTGAAGCTCGCAGGATACAAGAACGATTGTTGAAGAGTCTCTTCCTCCTTTTTTGGGCTGGTGAAGCGATTTTACTTTATAGATTAGATAAATAATTAAAAAAAAAAAATTTAGGTACATAAATTATTCACAATTTCAACAATTTTGAGATGATTTAAAACAATTTAATAATGATTACAGCGTGAGAGGTGGGATGGGAGTTGTTGACATAAATTTTAGTAAACTGTTGACCATCCGATATCCGAGTTGGGGAAAGAAAACTCAGTTCGACATATAGCCGTTAAATTTCTTGAAGTAAAGGACACGTTGCCAAGAAGTGGGTGATGTTTTCTGGTTCTCCTCTGTAACATAGACTATAGATTTTTGAGAGATCAGTTCGATGCAGCATAGAGTAACTATGTAACTAGCTTCAGAAGAAAACTTGTTGCTGAAAATAATTAGCCTGCTATGTTATTTGGTGGATAAGGTTCCTATTAACATTTTTTGATTGCTGAGGCTCTTGCTAAATGTTGAATGAAAATATTTTCATCAATTCTGGCGATAACATCATTGAACAAAGTGTGTTATTCATTCAAATTGGATAAAGGAGTCCATTCCATAAACGCGAAGGCACTTGTTTGCATGAGTCTTGCCTTAATGGATTTGTGAAAGCTTCTTTCATCCTTCCTCATAACCTTCGATGTGTAGTCTGAATTGGTTTTAAGGTTTTTAATATAAGGAAGTGTTAGACCAACTCCACCATCTATAGCACAATTAGGCCACATTATTTTTGGAGCTACTTTGGCTGGGAGCGTATCGAAATCCCGCTTTTTAAAATCCCGTTATTAAAAAATCCCGAAAAAAAAGTTTTATAATCCCGTCTTCTAAAATACCGATTTTTAGAAATCCCGTTTTTTGAAACCCCGCTTATTCAAAATCCCGACCAATTGCAATCCCGCCTTTTAAAACCCCGTCAAATCCCGGCAATCCCATTTTTTTTACAAAATACGTGCATTACACTAAATAACAATAGGAGTCAAAGGTTTTTATGCTAAATTACTTGACTAAAATATAATAATATCGTAATTTGTTTTTACTGTACATAAACATTCATTTTTGTTTACAATATTAACTCTTGCACAAAAAATATGCATCCCACAGCAAATCTTCCCCTATATAACGGTTTTACTGCTATCGTTGACTTTGTTAATTGATTTGAGTTTGTTTTAAAAGAATACTATTTTGCTTTATATTTCTTATTTTTTGATATGTTGTATTTGTTAAAGGTTACAATAAAATAAATCTAGACAAATATCTCATTTTTTAATTTGTTTTAAATTTTTACTAATTTCGATTTTGCAATCAAAACTAGTTGTTTTATTTTAAAAAATCGCGCGATTTTTAAAAATTAAACAACTAGTTTTGATTTCAAAATCGGGATGATAAAAAACGGGATTATAAAAAACGGGATTATAAGAAATGGGATTACAAAAAGCGGGATTTTAAAATCGGGATTTTAAGAAACGGGAATATAAAAACCGGGTTATCCACTTTGGCCTCATTGGTTTTTTCTTTCATGTGTTTCGAAACATTTAGATTGTAAGACAGCAAAACTCCAAGATATTTGAAATTATTAACGACCTCGATAGGCGTGTTTTTATGAACCAGTTTTCCTCTGGAAGCCTTTTACTGTCACGCGATTTAAATATCATTATATTTGTCTTGTTAGTATTCAGGATTCACAAAAGATATTAAATCTCTTGATTTGCAGCTGAAGGGTAGATGGCTCCCGAAGTACATTGCACACGTCATCAATAAACAAAGCGAATAATATCGAGCTTAATATACACCTTGGAGGGCGCCTGTTGTGGTTTCAAACCATTCAGATAATTTAGTCCGGCCGCACACTGATGCAGTAGATAAGGCAAGATAGTTGAAATAAAACATTAAGAATTTTCAAGAAATTTCTATCGATGATAATTTCTACGTCAAGGCATTCCTATTTACCTTGTCAAAGGCTGCTTTGAAATCCACAAAAAAAAATCTTATTCTGTTCCATTGATCTCTTGGAAATACTCGTCAGAGCGAGTTAATGGTCTTGCGTCGAGAATCCCGATCGAAATCCTGTTTGGAACATGCTGAGTCGGTTGTTGTTCTCGATTCTTTTGCTCAATCTTTCATAAAGATCTTTCTTGTCTAATTGAGAATCAAGATTCCTCTATAATTCTACGGCTGATTTGAATCTCTTTTCTGAAAGATTGTGAATTAAACCGCTTTGTCGAAATTGTGTCCAACAAATGAGTTTTCATTATTGAAATATAAAATATGAATATGAAATTTGCCAGAAGATGATTTTTTAATCGATTCAGTACTATTCTTGTTGAATTAATTCAAAATGTCATCTATGAGTTGACTTTATATTCAAAAACTAGGATAATGTAATTCTTGCGATTATTGGGTTGCTCTACCGTGTTAATGATTAATGGTCTATATGGTCTTAGTTAGAAGAGATTGATGTAGGTTGACGTTTAGTTTAAAACAAATGGAGTTACATACACATAGTCCAAAAAGTCTCCGTACAGCAGCTTTCTTTTTGTTGATTCTGAAATAAGTATTTACTATAACAAAATATTAAAAACAAGAATTTTTAAAATCACAATTACAATTTTTTAAAATTTGCTAAAAAGGTGAAGGTGGAAACTAATTTTTTTTTTTAATGTTACCACTTTGGTTTTTACATTTATTCCTAGTAGGTACTTTTTTTCAAAAAAACACTAAATTTAGGCTGCTGTACGGAGACTTTTTGGACTAAGCGTACATGCCACACAAGCAACAAAACTATTCTAATTTTGCAACATAAGTTTGGCCGTGTAAGTCACCAAAATATTGTGATTCAAAACCTTTAGAATTTTCACTTTGAGGCCTCCTTGAAGATTAGGTTAGGTTTTCCAATGCTCCATTATCGATTCTGACCTTAAAGGAATTCGTAAATTTCATGAAACGGAAACAGTGCTTTAACCGTAAGCATGACTGCCATTTGGCTGATTTTGGTTTCCATTGTTAACGTCATGCCTTCTTCTTTATAATGAAATAATATTCATTGATTTATCTTCAAGAATACTAGTTTTTCAAATATCAGAATGAAAAAAATATAGTCACAAAATATAGAAGAAATATTTCGCAGAATGAAAAACTTTATTCAAAAAAAATATCAGTTCGAAATTATGAAATTTGTGCCACATTATTTGTTAAGTAATTTGAATATTGACGGATCTTTAAAAGTGTTTGCGTTTCATAATCAGTATAACAACATTAATTCGAAAATTATGAAATTGGCATTATTTGTAGATATTACATAATATCAAAGATAAAGTTATCCAAAGCAAAGTTACCGGATAAAGTGGCACTTGAAATTAAGTTTCTCACATTGACGACACCACAAGAATTATGTCTGTTTAAGTGGCAAGTGGGAAGTGATAAAATGAGTATCAAACTTATTTCAAGTTATGTTAGCCATTTAATCGCCACTTAAGTGACTGTGATATATGAAAATCGATTAAATTTACAAGAGCTTGTAAATTTCCTTAAATTAGAAAACGGGATATTAAAATTAAATTACAAAATACAGCATTGACTTTGATTTTTTAAAAGATTGATGTGATGCAGGAAGAATTTTTAAATTTGTATTTATTTATGATTATTTTGTTAAACAATCACGACAGTTAATAATCAATCGTTTAATTAATATTGACTTTACAAATAAAAAATATTAATTCCTATTGTCATCATTGCGCCGTATTGCTCCCCGCCCGCCGCCACCATCTCGTCACCATCGATCGTTGTCTCCCTCAGTTTGTGTTTTGATATCGCCTGATAGAGATAATAATGTTTAACAAATATACTTCAGATTAAGAAAATAAAAATGTGAATTTATTTCGAAAACGTTTATTCACACAGCACACATAAAATCTTATATTAAATTATAATCTGAAATTAGTTGCTTTTTATATTTCACGGGTCGTATACCTACCGTGGCGGATGCGCTTAGTTCTTACCTTAGGACCGTCTTAAAATTTTGAAAAAAAAACTGTATTTTTTGAATAAGGTTTTTTTCGTAACAAATTTAAAAAAAAAAATCTCATACTTCTTCACACGAGCCGGAAAGGTAGTTTATTTATACATATACATAAGTTAAATACCAAGTGATAAAACTGTGATTGATTTAAAGAAGCTATAGTTTATGGTTTTATTTGTATTGTATAGTTTTATTATTCTGATGATAACAAAATCACAATAAAAATTTTGTGCGAAAGTGAAGTTTAGTTATAAATTTTTATGATTCTCTATTTAAATATTTTGTGATGGGCGCCTCCTTTTTGCATTTAGAGACAAATCATGTTGATTTTTTGATACAGTGGCACATAATGTAAATTTTATTTGTTTGCTTTTATAAAAATTTATTGCTTAATCACTCATATTTTTATCTATTTAGATTAAAACAAGAAAAATGTGATCTAATGTGTTTAAATAAATGAGTTTGTAATATTTTTTTAAAAAATAGGACGTGGTATCTCTGGTTTGTTTTTGTAGGTAAATAAGTAAATAAAATAATATGTATATGGTGTTATAAAAATGCAATAACTTTTCATTCTACAGTGAGTGATTTTGATTAACTACTACACTTTTTTTTTAATTGTTCTACCAACATTCAGGCCCGTGTGTGGAAATATTACTTTTTAATATTTTTCATGGCCAAAAGCTTTGACTTAGTTTTGTGACTTTTTTTTGAGGTTTAGGATTGATTAAGATCAAGACATATACATAAATATGTATATGTAGGTGTGCGTGATAAGCTCAGATCCTTGAAAAGTTTAAAATTTAATGCTCTAAAATCAAATGAAGCGTGCCTTTTCCTATGTCAATCTTTTTTGGTAAATTTTATTCTTTCTTTTTACAAAAAAAAGACAAAAACAAAGAAAATAATTTCATGCTTAATTTAATAATAAAATTGAACAAAACAAAACCGACCTCAGAAAATCACTCAAATAAAAATAATTCGTTTTTCGTGACCTTTTTAAATTAAAAAAAATACAAATATTGACTTTTAAATGATGGTCCTTTCATCAAATTAAAAAACAAAAAAGAATGTTTTAACAAAAATACCCAAAAGCCCACTTAGGGTGGTGCGGTGGTGGCGAGTCAACATTTTATTACTCAAATAATGATACAATTAGTCATAAAATTTAATAAATAAATTTAATGGCATAGCAGAGCTCGTGGGGAATCAGAGCATCACAAATAGATATTAACTAATTACTCAATTATATTCCTTAATGAATAGTCTTAATGAAAAAAGCATTTTCTCACATAATTTGCTTTGTTTTCGATTCAACAGGCAAAGATCAAAAATATTAGACTAATATTCATAATCATTTTGATTTAATTTCAAAAATCTTAAATGAGAAATTAAGGACTGGAGAATAATTTTCTTTTATATTTGGTGGATCAAAGATTTTCATCATAGTCACAATTATGTTGATTATTCAAAAGAAAACTTAATTATTGGAAAATAATCCAGACAACATTGCGGGCAATTTCACACTTTTTAAAAAGTATAAATTGTTTTTAATTCACAAATACCTGCTCTTATTATGTTTAATAATTTCTCTTTCCTACTAAAAATAATTATTTTGTACCCTCGGGCGTATACGTAGATACTTTTTTTTTAATATGAAATTTGTAAAGTACCTGCATCTTCTAATTTCGTTTGTTAAGTTCTCGTTAAAATTTTAAAAAATGCCAATTGGCAATATTATACATTTTTGGTTTAAAAAGTAAACGTAAATAAAACACACATAAGATAGTTGTTCACAATATTTCTTAATTATTATAAATTTTAATTGTTGACAGTATGTGTGAAACACTACATCATTTAAATGACCACCACGCAAGTTGTTGCAAGCATCGATTCTTTTGAGGTAATTTTCAACCATTTTTGACACAATTGAACTTGACGAATGTTGATTTTGAAGTGCTCAAGAGTTAAAGGTTTATTTGCATAAACACGGTCTTTCGCGTAGCCCCACACAAAAAAGTCTATCGGTGTCAAATCGCATGATCTTGATGGCCAGTTGATATTGCCACGATGAGAAATTCTGCGTCCAGGAAATGTATCTTGCAATAAAGCCATTATCACTCAAGTTGTGTGGCACCATCTTGTTAAAACCACATATTCTCCAAATCGTATTCTTCAATAGCAGGCAAAAAATTCGTTTGGTGGTGACAGTTTTTGAAACAGTTAGGTCCAATCACACCTCCGAACCAAAGAGCGCACCAAACAGTGACTTTTTGTGGATGTAATGGCCTCTCTTCAATTACTTGAGGATTCTCAGAACACCAAATACAACAATTTTGTTTATTAACATACCCACCGAGTGAGAATTGTGCTTCGTCGCTGAGGAAAATTTCGTTTGAATTCGAAAAATCGCCGTCCACTCACTGCCTGAGTTGTTCAAGCACCCATTTGACGTATCTACGACTTTGTGAATGGTCAGCTGGCTTCAGTTGTTGTGTGAGCTGAACTTTATATGGATGTAGGTGTAGACCCAAATGCAAAATACACCATAATGTAAGAAAGTCCTCATTCCTGAGATCGACTAGGAATCGACACATTCAGGTCTTCGGCAACACTTTTACTTATAGCAGTTATCCAGTCTCTTCAAATTTGTTCACAATTTTGCTAATTCCTTGCGTAGTTACATGATTATGTAAACCATAATCTCCTCTTAAAACACGATATGTGGCTGTAGCAGAATCACCATTTTCGATCCATTTTCGTAAATGTAAGACTTTTAACTGATAAAAAAAATGGTTTACCAGATTTCGAATTAAAGCCCTATACTTTTGAAACCGCAAAATGAATAACCCGTGATATGCCTAACTTGAACTGTATTAGAATAAAGTAAGGTAAATTTTTATGAATATGTATTCAAATTTCTTTGTGCACAGTTGCTCCCATTGATCTTTGCTCTATGAGACAAAAACTTATCAATCAAATGAACACATAATTTTTACTTAATCTCAATCTTTAGCTAAGGACTCAAAATATTTTTATATTTGGTGTTTTCTTTCATGTATAAGGGCGACGCCTATGTGAAAGAAAAGCCCCTACAATATTCTATAGTCTAAATTAATTATATGATGATTTGTGACTCTGACTGTGAGAGATTTGTTGGTGACATCAAAAAAATAATGCATGGATGTGAAAAAGAAAATTTGTATGTTCATAGAACATCAAACATTTGGCATAATTTAAGTTAAATTTTTGATTTCGTTTGTTTGCTTTTTAAAATTTATAACTCGGAACCGTATACACCTTCAGCACATCAATTCTTTTACTGGATTCTCTGTATTTGCTTCAATTGTGCATTATTGATAATAACACCCTTTAATAAAAGTGGATGATTTAATTTTATGATTTGAAGAATTTTGAAAAGGAATATTTTAAAATTTGTCGATTTTTTAAGGTTTCTATAATCTTTATGTATCGTTTTTAGTGAGATGTTTGTGCCATCTGGGATACCTTTCTTAATTTCAATATCTCACAAACTAGCACTTATATGGGCTTAAAAATAAATTGATTTCTTAAGAGTTATCGGAAGTTAAAAATTTGGCATATTATGGTCGGTATCTCACGAAGAAACGCTTTAATGTTAGATTCCATTGCTTCAATAGAATCGAACTTATTGCTTTTAACCTGAGCCTTAACATAGTCCACCAAAAAATAGTCTAGGGGCTCTAAGTCGCACGATCCAAGCACTCAATTGACTGGCCCTAATATGAAACAAACAGATCAATGAATTCTGATCCATTGTTAGGCGTGCTGTGACATCGTCATTTTGAAACCACATGTCATCCAAGTCAAGCCCAATGATTCCACCAGCCCATAATTTAGACCAAACAGTGACTTTTTTAGATGTATTGGTAGCTTTTGCAAAGTTTCTGGCTGCTTTTTACTTCACATATGACAGTTTTGCTTGTTCACGTATCCATTCAACGCATTCGCCAAAAGTTCAGTGTTGTGGTGGTGTCAACGGCAACACTGCCATAAACCAGAAACTCATCGAAAGAAGGAGAGATGGGGAGTCGTCGACGTCGGTGGAAAGGGATAAGTCGCCTTCTGCGCATTGTAATGTATATTTCGATTTCTAATTAGTAAATAAATGTTATACTTTTTTACAAATCAAAAGTTTGAGTTCATCTTGACAGAATCAGAAGTGGGATAACCTACTTCCTAGTTAAAAGATTCAGAAATTATTTTTTTAAGAAATCCTTTCAGTCATAAGTTAGAATTTATTATCTTTGGCACAACGACAACGAAAATGTATATAGATACAAACGGAGTAGCGATATACTCAACGAGAACATAAAGAAACGTCCAACGGGGAAAAATCAAACAAAACGAATTCATTCAACGAAAATACTTAAAACGAAAGAGGCAGAGATAGACCCACGAGCCTCGATACTATAAAAACGAAAGAGACAGGGTAACGTTCCAACGAGTCTCGAAACGGAAAAGTAAACGAAATAAGGAAAAAAAACTAAAAACTGAAGGAAAAGAAACTTCTGGAGGACAACGAAACAGAGTCGGCGGCACACGATTAGATTAAAAATGATTAAATTCGAAAGCTTAAAAGTTGCCCAGTTAAATTGCCTTTTGCAATCGAAAAACCAACCAAGAATTGGTAATAAAGCGCAAAAAGTTGCGAAATTAATTGAGCTATTTGGATCGGATGTGGTGGATTCGGAAGAATTAGAGTCGAGCGAGATGGCTACGGAAGAGTCTTGGCAAACACAAATGGACGACTTAAAGAATACGATGACAAATCTGACGAAGATTGTAGGTGAATTAGCTGTTGGTATAAGAAACGTCGATACGGCCACGGCTACACCACAATTGCCGACGAACCCGAGAGGCCAAGAGGTTCCTCCTCACGACAGAGCAGCGTCTAATGCAATGTCACACGGCTCAGGTTCGACGGAATCTTCAATCTATGGAACACCACTCACAGCTCACATGATTCTTCCAAATAAAACACACGATATCATCGGAATCCTCCCTGAATTCGATCCAATGAAACGAAATCTATCGTCGCAACAATTCATCACAAAAGTAGAGCAATTGCGTTGCTTATATTCGTGGAGCAATGAAATGATGCTCTTTGCGGTTCAACACAAGCTTAAAGGAATAGCAAAGAGTTGGGTTGATGCACTGCCGGTATTCCAGACATGGTCGGATTTTACCAGTGCTCTGCTTAACGATTTCCCTAGCTCAGTCAATGTAGCAGAAATACATCGAGAACTAATGAAACGCAAACGTAAGTCAGGCGAATCTTTGGTTGAATATTATTACGCAATACTTACCATTGAAAGACGAGGTAAGTTGGATGATCTTTCTGTTAATTCTTACGTTATTAATGGTATTAATGATCCCAACATTACACGAACGCTTTTGGCTATGAACTTCGGGACGTGCAACGATCTTTTGAGGTCGTTAGAAAGTTTGTCCACAACAGTTCCTGCCTATTCGTCGAGAGGGGTATTATCAACAGGTGGTCCAACTGAAGCTGAAGAACGTAAACCAGACATCGGACGAGCTATGAACTTCCAAAAAAATATAAAATGCTACAACTGTAACGAGATGGGGCATATATCATCCAAATGTCCCCAACCACCAAGAAAGGCAAGATGTACGGTTTGCAATAAAGTTGGCCACGAGTCGAAAACTTGTCGTGCAAACAAGTCAACAATCGCCAAGGTCGAGCAAAATGAGGTATAGTTGCTCAATTTATTCCTCCTGTCATGAAGGATGTTGTTTTCTCTGGACAGAAGCATTCAGCATTCGTTGACACGGGAAGTGATCATTCATTTATCAACGAATCAACATCTCCAAAAGGCGTAGAACGGAAAGAATCTGTAAAGCAATTTAAAGCGTTCGGAGGTTCCATCGTAGAATCAAAAGAAGTCATCGAGGTGGTTCTGCGGATGGATAATCAAGAAATGCACGTTACGTTTCAGATAGTACCAGATGAGATTCTACCTCAAGGGATTCTTTTGGGTCGCGACGTTCTATGCCGGAAAAATCATCGTATGATACTCGAAGCTGGAGTTTTGCAAATTCAATCGAGAACATCGAAGATCCCCACCATCGGTGACGAGCTGACAGTGAGTGAACGTAAGGTGGTGTTAGATCTTATCACAAGATTTGAAGATTGTTTTGGTGAAGATATTTCTCAACTGGGTCGATGCAACATGAAGACCATGGAGATTGCAGTAACGACAAGCAACCCTATAGTTGGAAAACGATACCAGGTCCCATTTGCCTTTAGGGAAAAGCTAAATGCAATCACAAACGATCTTCTGAAGCATAATATTATTCGTCCAAGTAAGTCGCCACATGCAGCATCGGTGGTTTTGGTTCCAAAATCTAACGGAGAGAGTCGGATGTGCATAGATTATCGTGCACTCAATGCAGTTACGGTGAAGAAGCAGTGTGTAATGCCAGTGGTAGAAGAACAGCTGTCACAATTGGCAGGTAACAAATTCTTCTCTACTTTAGATATGACTGCTGGGTACTATCAGATTCCCTTAAAAGAAGAATGCAAAGAGCTTACGGCATTCCTAACTCCAGATGGGCTATTTGAACACAACGTTATGCCATTTGGTTTGGTAAATGCACCAATGGTTTTCCAAGAGGTTGTTCAAGAAGTAGTGAAGAATCTTTCGTGCCGCAAAAATGTGGTGAATTACGTAGACGAACTGATTATAGCAACGAATACATTTGACGAGGGTGTAAATGTGTTAGAAGAGGTGCTTCAAGCGATGACACGAGCTGGACTCACGCTTAGACCATCGAAATGTGTTCTCATGGCAACGACGGTTAATTTTCTGGGACATATCATTGGTCCTGAAGGCATACGGCCAGGTGAAAATAAAACCAAGTGTATTGAGGAGTTTCCAAGACCAACGAACGTAACCGAGGTACGTCAATTCCTTGGAGTTACAGGGTTCTTTCGGAAATTTGTCCATGAATACTCTCGCATCTCTCAGCCGCTTACAAGACTTCTTAAAAATCAAATGAACTTCCAGTGGGAACCTGAACAACAGGAAGCGTTCGAATGTCTTAAGGCTTCAATCACTAAAGAACCAGTTCTCGCACTTTTCGACACGAAGAAGGAGCACGAAGTGCATACAGATGCATGTTCAATTGGACTTTCTGGAATTCTGATGCAACGAGAATCAGACGGATTCAAACCAGTTTCGTACTTCAGTCGTCAATGCAGTGATTCCGAAAGTAAATATGCTAGTCACGAATTAGAAATCTTGGCTATCGTTGAAACTTTGGAGCGATACAGGATTTATCTATTAGGTACAAGGTTTCGAGTCATCACTGATTGTAACGCGATTGTGACTACAAAAAAGACAACACCTCTACCGCCACGCATAGCAAGATGGTGGTTACGACTACAAGAATTTGATTTCGAGTGTGTGCACCGACCAGGTGTAAGAATGCAGCATGTTGACGGGATGAGCCGCATACCAACTCTTCCACCAAAGGAGCCAATGACAGTAGCTGACCAGGTATTGAAAATAGCTACTTTAGATGACAACTGGATATTAGCCATGCAACTGCAAGATAAGAAACTCGCAGATATCATCAAAATTCTCAAAGAGGGAACATCAAAAACTGATTCGACGACACAACAAATACGAGAGGATTACGTGATTCAAGGCGGACGTCTTCATCGTAAAGTTGATGGGAAAGAGAGGTTGGTGGTACCGGAGCTGGTGAGGTGGCGAATAACTAGAGCTTGCCATGATGAAGCTGGACATTTTGGGACTGATAAGACAATCCAACGGATTACAAAACATTTCTGGTTTCCCAGAATAAGACGATATGTGAAGTCATACATTGCAGCCTGCCCAGAATGTTGCTTGAACAAAGTCAAGGGTGGGAAGACTGAAAGTCAGCTGCACGTAATGGAGGTTATGCCGATTCCTTTTCGAAGTGTCAACATCGATCATCTGGGTCCATTCCCAAAGAGCAAAAGAGGTAACCTTTATATAATTGTTGTTGTCTGTTCTTTCAGCAAGTATATTATCCTCAAAGCTGTGAGGAATACGAAGACAGCGCCGGTTATCAGTATGCTGAACGAGATAATGTCAATTTTTGGTCAACCGTTACGCATTACATCGGATAGAGGTACAGCATATACTTCGAGTGAATTCAGTAACTTTGTCAATCACCACGGCTTGCAGCACGTCAAAACAGCTGTCCGCACCCCAAGAGCTAATGGCCAGGCCGAAAGGGTCAATAAAACCCTGCTAGCAACACTGAAGTGCTCAACCAAAAGTGATAAGGATTGGGACTTAGCATTGCCAGGCATTCAATGGAACCTGAATTCACAACCGAACTCAACTACAAAGTATTGTCCAAACGAATTGGTGTTTAACTTCAATCCCAGAGATGTCAGTCAAAACCAATTAATTCAAGCAGTACAAGATGAGGCGACAGACGAATGTGAAGATGTTGTAACTAAAACGAGAAATGCAGCGACCAGCATTATGGAGGAAAGACGTAAATGGAAAGTACGGTACGATAAAAAACATCAGACACCATATAAATATGCTGAAGGTGATCTCATCGTAATTGATCATGTTCCTCAAGCAACAGGAGATTCACATAAACTCGATCCAAAATACAAGGGTCCATATATTATCACCAAGGTTTTAGACCACGACAGATACATCGTTGAAGACCTTCCAGATAATCAATTGAAACAAAAGCGCTACAGCAACGTTATTTCGAGTGACCATATGAAGCCATGGTGTAGACTCAGTCCTGATATAGATGTTAACCGAAGCGGAACAGAACCGGAAGATGAAGATTCGTCCGATGGGGACGAAATGTCAGGAGAGGCCGAGCTGTCAACGGCAACACTGCCATAAACCAGAAACTCATCGAAAGAAGGAGAGATGGGGAGTCGTCGACGTCGGTGGAAAGGGATAAGTCGCCTTCTGCGCATTGTAATGTATATTTCGATTTCTAATTAGTAAATAAATGTTATACTTTTTTACAAATCAAAAGTTTGAGTTCATCTTGACAGTGGGTTATTCGGCTTCAACTCTTGTACTAACTACATACATATATTTTAAAGGCTTCACACTTTAAATTCTTAACCAAAATTTTCAATGTAGCGGAGTAACAGAGAACTATTTACTGCGAACGGCGCGCGCCCGCCGAATCGATAATTCATGGATATTACTTACACTGGTTTCAGATTACTCAGTTTGTACTCTTCATAAGCGTTTTGGTGGGGTTAATGTCCAACAATGTAAATTTGTTGCAAAATTTATTCACAATAGCCCGAATAGATTCCTCAGTAGGTTGATATAAGTGACCATAAAATGGAAAAAACGCCCAACGAACTTTTTTAACAGAACATGCATTTTGATAATAAAATTCAATAATTTCCAAGTATTGTACGTTTGTGTTCATGGTTAAGTTATAGACCAAAAATTTAAGCTGTTTGACAGTGTATATGTGAGCCTTTAAAACCAGTAAATAACAAAAAAATCTCTGAAATTTTAAATTCTTTAATTATAGCTTTTAGAATACTTTTGTAATGCATAAAATGTCATCTGGTACGACTCGAAAATCTTGGGAACAAACGAAGATATTTGGCCAGTTTATATTTCCAAGATCTCAGAGATTTCTGTATTCTCAGAAGAACATATAAAGAACATTTTGTATAAAATTTTTTTGTTTTTATTGTCAAAACTCTGAAAATTTAATTTAATAATGCGATTTCTCAATTATTTTCTATCGCATAATTCAAAAAGGACGAAAAGATGTGCGAAACTAATTTTGTTGCAAGGTTCTGCTTCATCAATCTGATTGAGAAAATTCCCAGAAATCTTATAACAAACCAAAAAAAAATTATATAATTTTATACAAAAACATTATTTTTTAACATTTGGTAAAATTTCTTTGAAAATGAAATTGACGGGTTTATTAATCCGAGAAATAAAAAATCATACTTAATTTTTTGTAACGTCTTACATTGAGGAATATAGAATTAAAATTTGATTTTCTACAAAAAGGATCAGGTGCACATTATTTTTAAAGCACTAATCGGAATTAGGTCACATCTTTTTTAAGGTTCAAGAAATATTTCCTAAAACTTGTTTTAAATAAGTATCAAAATATTTAAGAACTTACATTAAATTCATAGCTAAACATTTTAAGATTATAATTATGAAACGCAGTAATTTTTAAATTTAGAGTAAGTTAAATAACATGAAATTGTTATTAGAAATTATTTATTTTTTAAAAACTGAGCTAATGGAAGTATTGCAACCTTTATCGTTAAAAATGTGTACCAAGCCATATTTTTAAAGATTAAACAGAAATTGGATGAATTCCTTCAATATATATTTTGACCTATGTATTTATTTTAGTTATCATTCAATGAATGAAATAAATTCAAGAAACCCACAAACACCCTGTAATCAAGTTATTTCATATTCTAACAATAATAAAAATAATTCCAAGCATGCAATTTAAAACATTGTTAACATTAATTTGTATTCAGTTATTTACACATATAATTATTAATCTTTACAACATTCTGTATATGAAAATGTTTTGAATATAAACTAAATATTTAATGCAATTTAAAAATCTCAAAGATAATCTCTTGCGCAATAAATTTAATTTATTTTTTTCTTACTTATAAATAAACCCTTTAAAAAACATGTCAATACCTAATTCGATTGATTCGTGATTAAACTTACTTAATTACAATTTGATCTCAAAGCACGATGATTTTGTCATTTAAAATCGATACAAAAAGTTTACTATTTACATATACATAGTTTCCTTATCATTATCATTTTTGTTTGCATTCAATTCAAATTAAAAAACAACACATACAAAATAAAACACTGCATATATCAATGAAATTATTTATTGATGTTTTGTTTGGCTCTTATGTCAATTGTGTTTTTCTTAAATTTATTTGCAAATGAACTTGAACTTGAGAAAAAAATAAATAAAATGCAAACAAATTATAATAGTGTTTAAATTTGAGCTCTATTGAATTGACATACGATAATGTAGTAAACAAATAAGGTAGGTTATTCTACACTTATAGCATTTGGAAAAAGAACTAACTGATAATGTTGAATTAAATAAATATTTTTGAATAGGTAGGTGTAAAGTTAACTAATTTTATCCAAAATTTTAAAATAAAATGTACACCTTGATATTTACTTTTTCTATTTCTGTTGAAAGGAAATAATGTGCTAACTACTAGTAGAATGATAAGTAGCAATAAATATTATTTATTTGCTTATTTATTAAGTTAAATTTTGTATGTTTAATTTCTCAAACAGGAAAAGTGTCGATAATACAGAGCTCTCCAATAAAAGGTTTCATTTTCAATAGCCTGCTATTTAGACATTTGTCATCTTTGAAGAGTACGCAGTTTCTAAAAATTGAATGAGGAAAGCTTCAAAAACTCATTGAAATTTTAAAAATGTACTCCAAAAATGGTGAACTGCAAATTGCAGTAGCAGTCGCATTTCGCAAAACAAAAGCACTTTTAGGTCTTTATGAAGCACCTTAAAGGCCAGCATTAGTGGAACTGGTATACAAATTATAGCCTTTAGTGGTTTTCTTCGCTCAAGAACAGCTGAGTAGTCGGTATACATAGTTAACGAGATATCGAGAACCGAACATCTACTATTTTTTGTATAGATTTGTAGATAAAAAAATTATTTAATATCGAAAACAATATTTTCTGCGAGATAAAATAAGTTTGAAGCCAATATTTTTAAATTTTGAAAAGCTGTTTGAGTCAAAATTAAATTTTTACCAAGTTTTAGTATTGTTTTTTTTTTGGTTTTTATTTTTTGTAAAAAAAAACTGTCACTTCGATTTTTCTCAAAATTTTTCCGAATGTTGACAACAATATTTCTTATAAGAAAAAATTTATTGGAAGCCATAATCTTAAATTTTTAAAAAGATATTTGTGTCGAAAATCAATTTTTACAAACTTTTATTAATTTTTTGTTAGGTTTTTATTTTTTATGAAAAAAAACTGTCAATTCGATTTTTTCAAAATTTTTCTGAATGTTGAAAACAATATTTCTTATAAGTAAAAATTATTTGGAAGCCATAATCTCAAATTTTCGAAAAGGTATTTGAGTCGAAATTCAATTTTTACCAACTTTGAGTAATGTTTTTTTTTTTAGGTTTTTATTTTTTATAAAAAAAAAACTGTCAATTCGATTTTTCTTAAAATTTTATCAGATGTCAAAAACATTATTCTTCGTTGCACAAAATGTTTTGAAGATGAAATCATATTTTAGTCGTAAAATTTTCGAGGTGAAAAATTTTTTTTTCAGTTTTTTTTTACTTATAAAAAAACCGTTAATTGGCATTTTTTCCAAAAATATATTAGTTTGGTATCACGTTACAATATATAATATAAAATTTAATTCAAGTTTCTAGCGTTATTGGTTCGTGAGATATTTAGGCTTAACCAAAATGTTCACCTTTTTTTTAAACTTCTATGGTAAAAAAACCACATACGCAATTTCTTGAGAGCCCTTGCTGCATCCTTCTGCATTATTATCTGTTTAACAAAATTAATTTGAAGTCGATATCTCTTCTGGTTCTTGAGCTATGGACGACGAAAAAAACATCGCGAACACTCGCACGCACTCTGGGGACGAGAAATGTCAAAATTTTCAATTCGACAAATAGGACCCATTACATTAACTTCGTATGGGAAGTTAATAAATGAATTAGGAAGCGTAACAGCTCGTAGAGAATCAGAGGCTAATTTCTTACAACTCTCAACTATTTCTGTGTTTAAGTAATGTCAGGAATTAAGGGGACCTACAGTTGTTATGCCAAAACCAATCGGCTAACTTGAGAAAGAACTTTACATAAGGGATTTATTCAATTCCTCGCAAGAGACAGAACCCGTGCAAAAACTTTAGGAGACAGAAAGGGATTAAACTCAAGACTACTGGCAAGATAGTCCTACGCAATTACCATCAAGTCATGGGTCGATTATCAGCAATGTCGCAATTTTGCTGATTGAGTCCTTAGAAACATCAAATTATCCGAATTTAAATCGAAAAATCATCTTCAGTGATGATGCTAAAAAGAAGAAATGTCGTATTTGGGGCTCGGAAAATCTAAGAATTATAGCCAACAAGTTTTACTTTTTGGGGCGATTCTTGTGCTGGCGATGGGTCGTTGTGATTGGATCTTACTTTTTCGAAAAAGAGGCTGGAGCAACTCTCATGGTAAAGGGATGTTGCTGTCGATTTAATGATTTTAATGACTTTTTAGGATCGGAAGTGAAAGATATTGATGTAGACTTTATAGGTCCTGGGACAAAACTTTTTCACATGAATTATAGACTGAACTTCCTACATGAATTTTTTCGTAAATCTACATCCTCTTTTCTATACAAACGAAACAAGTACTTATAAATTTGTGTAGCTTTTGTTTGACAATTCATTTTTACATCACTATAGAGAAAATTAACATATTCTTTACTCATATATACCATGTTAAATTACTTTTACCTCCTTTATTCTTTCTAGAATATAGTTCACACAAAAATAAAAATCAATTCTATTTCAATCAAAAACTCATCAACAATTCTTTTGCTCTTGCATTTACTTCAATGTTCATTCAGTTTAATATCGAATCATGAAATGTAGTTTCCTAGAAAATCAGAAAAGCCCTTTGGGTTATTTGATGTATGATAGCTCAGCTCTTGTATATTTGTGTATCCTTATAACATTGATCCAGTTACACTAATTAAACCGAATATCTGATTCTTTCTATTTTAACAGGAGAATATTGTAACATCGATAAGTCAAAATAAAACAAAAACCAAATCTATCTCTCAGGTTGCAATTTGTAAGCTCGCAGCGTGTCATCTCGTCACGTTACATTGTTGGTTGGATGTCGGTACAGTGAAACTTTAAACCCTTGAGTTTATCGATTTGATTTTATTTCCCAACTAAAGTTTTGGAATGGATTATTCTTTTTTAGCTAACATATAAAAATCCCATTTTTACCACGACAATCAATTATGTGACATCAAAAAGAGAAAACATCACTTAGAGCTGTTTAAGCTTTAACTGGGTGTAAAGAGGCACATTATGGGAAGTGAACGCAAAGACCAACCGACACGACAACAATTTGTCAAACAGTCATCGCACAAAGTATGGTATCTTAGGCAAGCCATATAATTCAAAGCATCGTTTTCTTTTCTTTTCATTTCTTTCGATTTTATTTTTTTGTTGGTTTTGAATTTAAGATGGAGATTGCCTTCAACTGGAAAAATAAGTTCCAAAGTTTTCTCTATATAAAACTTTTTCAAATCACATTTTGTGCTAAAGTTTTTCTTATTTTTCGTCACACAAAATGTTTTTGTTTGATGTATAAAATGAGATTTTCGAGTGATATAGAACTTTTGTGTCCATTTATAAACTTTAAAATGGATTGCTTGCATATAAATGTTATGTATGTCCTTTTTATCTCAAAAATACAACATGAAACATTTAACCTTGTTTTATTTTCATCCAACAGAATGTGAAAATCAAATATTTAAGTACCGCAGTGTTCTCTTTAAAATTCACAGCAACTATACATTTTCATCGAAATGTTTCAATATATATTCTATAAGAGTTAATAAATTTTGAAACTAATGCCACTCCGAGGGGATTTTCATTCAATGTTCTTTTTATTCATCTTCAACCATCATGTATCTATCTATGTAAAGGTATTTCACATGTTAAACAAAACAATATTATAAACAATATTTGCAAAAGGTTAAATCAGAAGAAGTTTATTACATTTGCTCGGAAGTTGCCCCTAAAGTCTTTCTAGATGACCAGACGACCAATATAGTACAATACTCTACTTATATGCATGCATGCAAAATATGCCTGTTGGCATTCAGGAGCAGCAACAGAAGACAGTGGATAGCAATAAAAGTCATAAAACTAAAGTTCAAACCCGCAAAACCAATTTATATCTTTTATTTTCATCCTTGTGCATTCTTATTTAGGCTACAAGTAATCATATAGATATGAATCTATACCATCCCAGCAGGAACCCTTCAAACAAAAATGTATATATAAAAGGAAAAATATTAAGTACTGTATAGTCATGGATACAAAACCAAGATGCATCGTTTTTATATTCAAACACACAAATTGGTTATGGGTTAGGTTATATTAGGAAAAGGATAAGAGCCTATAATGTCTAACCTAGAGTTAGCCAATTTGGAAAATTTGTGTGGTAAATGTACCTCTATACTTTGTGCTTTCTCGTGTGGGCAAATAATTTCATTAAATCGTTATTTGCTTGGATTTATCTACAAATATACACACAAGATACATTTGTATCTACCACACTGCACCACCGCACCGTAGCGATTTGAAACGATTTGAAGTGCTTCATCACTTTTAATTGTCAGCAATAACTTTGTGTGAGTCGCAAAGACTGATGGCTTTAGCCACAAATAAGCTTTATTTTTTTCGTATCCTTTTCCTTTGCTATACAATAACTTGTTTTCGAATAGGGTAAGTTAAGTTAGGTCATTTGATTTTGAAACCCATAAATGATAATATTCTTGTAAAGGGTTTGAAATTCACATTTTCTTGGCCTAAATGGAAACAGAACAAAAAACTTAGTTTGACAGGACAGATTTAATAAATGACAGCCAAAGTGACAGATGTTAAATTAACAAGATGGCCGCAATGAACTGTCAAACTTTAGGTAACCCTTTAGATGTCTTTAAATCGTTCTTTAAACTTCAAAAAGTTGAATTCTGTTGGAGAACTATTTTTTTTTCTTATTTTTTTCGGTAATGCGTTCAATAACTTCTCAGAAAATTGAAAATGATAATAAATCATTAACTAAAATTTGTATACGAAACTTTTTTGATGCCTTTCCTCTTATGTTATTAATTATTACATGGCATCTTCTTCTTTTTTTTGGGGGGTAGGTAGGAACATATTTTTGTGTGTCTGATTTCTTCTAATCCTATTTTCAAAAGTTAGAAGTATAACAAAAAGTTCACGGATGTTTTATCACAAATCAAACTAATATATTATATTAAAGAGGATGAGGAAGAATACAAAAAGTCTGAGAAGTTTCGTGTTAAGGTGATGTTTATTATGAGCATTACGAACGTGTATCTATTAAGGTTTAGGTTCAGAACAAAGTTACACACCTTAAGGTGTTGAAAAAAAAAATAAAACAAATAGAAGCTATAGAATGAGAAATAATTTATGATGAAAGTCAATAGTGGAAGAAGATATTTGTTTGACAAATTCTAAGCTCTTAAATTGTTTACAACCAAAAATCTGTTGACACACTTTTTGACTTCCTTTTTAGTTTACTAAATTTCCCAATGTAGATTTTGTAATGCAAAATTATATATTTTACAGATGTGAAGTTATTTTGAGTAATAGAATCTTGAAATTATACCAAATACAGACTTTTCCAATAAGAGGTTTCATTTAGATGTTAAAACATTTGTAACCTCCCTGTTGAACCATTGAACACTGTCATCTTAAAATTTTTAGCTGAACACACCCTGGAGGTAATCCAATAAACCACCAGAAGGCAGAAGTCGTTTTTAGAAGATTATTCAAATTTGGTCGTTGGCAAGAGACGAACGTTTTTGGACTCGATTCAATAAATATACATATATATGTAACTAAAATCTTTTATCTTTGATTTAATTTTAAAGTATCTTTTAAACATTTATAAAGAAAAATCGTTGAACCAGCCCCAAAAACTACACCAGACGTTGAGAATAAAGAGGTTTTTCAATACTCATTCTCGAATTTTTCGAGCCCCAAATACGACAATAAATTTTAAGTAGCGTTCGTGGGGAAAATAAGCTTTATTTTGAGAATGATTTTTTGATGAAAATCCGAATCATTATCATCCATTTCAATGACCGAATGAGTCAAAATAAGACTTTTCTTGATTTTTTATGTTAACTGAGTTTAAATATCTTAAGGCACCAGAGTCTTTGTCAAAAATATCGCGTTATCCATACACGATGAAATGTCTAATTCCCAATATCTATGAGGGGTTTTCGCCAACACATACTACTGTCAATTAATCCTGAGACGCATTTTTGATGCCTTCCATCAGCAACTTGTTTTTACAGCTCTATTTTCAACGTGAAAGTGCTTTACAACGACTCAAAAGTGCTTTACAACTACTCAAAAGTGCTTTAAATTTCCGAAATTTGATTTCAAAATGTTCAACATTTTTAAGTGAATTTCATATTCAATACTTCGATGAAGCATGTACCATTCTGTTTATATTACTAGCGTTCTCAAATATCAAAAGGTGACATCTTCAAAAACAACAGCTGCCCAAATCGATACTAATATTATAAAACTGAAGATTTTGCTTGCTTGTTTGTTTGTTTGTTTTTTTGTTTGGACGCGCTAATCTCAGAGACTACTCGTCCAATTTGAAGAATGCTTTTTCATTAATTGAGGAAAATGCTATAGGCTATACAAGATCACGCTAACACTAACCCAAGCATGCCACCATTAAAGAAAGTTTCAAAATCGGGGTTTTTATACTTTTTGAGAGCTTCTAATGCGTGCGCTGCGGAAAAAGGTTAAAGTTTTGGTAAAATAATGTATGACTATTTTTTAAAGTTGGCTCACTATAACCATTTTTATGTGCTAACCAAATTTGTTCTTACATAAAGTATACGAGTAACGCCGCGGGGTGCAGCAAACACCTTAAGAAAAAGACAACTCTTAATAAAATCTTATCTCGACACATTAATATTTTGTAGCTATACTGCATCACTTTTGTTTTAGAAAACTTTTATCATTTTAATGGTTCCAGCGTGATTCCGAAATTTCTAAAATATTCAGGATTTAGACAAATTCTGTTTCTGAGCAATATAACATAATTTTAAGCATATCTATACTTTAGAATACCTCGATAATTTAAGAAAATTAAACTAAACATAGGGTATTCTAATTCTTTCCATTACACATCTTATAGTTTTTCCATTTAATTTCTTTTGGTGTTCTTTATCAGTGCGGTATAGGAAAAATCGATAACCTCGCACAGAGTCAGGAAATATGTATTCATGAGTTCAAGCGGGAGATAAATGTAAATAAAGTATCTCGAAACCACACAACAGAGTCCACAGAAATTATTTTGTTATTATTATTATTATTAATGGAATTAATAAAATTTGTAATAAATTAGTCGAAAAAGTAAACACTATAACACAACTTAACTTTTGTCTATTATTTCAGATTTATTCTGCCCCAATATGAAAATCTCAATGGTCGATAAAATAACCGTCTTCCTGGCCGAATTAATTTCGACAGGTCTACTTATTTTCCTCGGATGTATGGGCTGTGTTAAGAGTGATATCTTCCCGAATAATCACCTTCAGACGACTTTGAACTTTGGTCTAGTGATTATGATTTTGATTCAATGTTTCGGTTGTGTTTCTGGAGCTCACATGAATCCAGCTGTTACATTGGCAGCGGTTATTTATAAATTGATTACCCCAATGGTTGGAGTCATCTATGTTGTTGGACAGTTTTTGGGGGCATTTATTGGATATGGTTTGCTGAAGGCTCTAGTTCCCGCAAACACTGTTAAGATCGCTGGTGCTGAACATGGGTTGTGTGTTACTACACCAACTTCGGAAATTTCTACTCTTCAAGCACTTGGAATCGAATTTGTCCTGACAACAGTGTTGATCTTCCTCTGCTGTGGTGTCTGGGATCCAAGGAATGCTAAGCATCATGACTCAGTTGCAATTAAATTCGGTTTAGCTGTTGCTTCATTGGCCTGCACAGGAGTAAGTTACTTTATATCTTCTTCACTTTGACGAGACTAAATATTACTTTTATCTTCTATTAAGGGACCCTTCACCGGAGCAAGTATGAATCCAGCAAGATCATTCGCACCAGCCTTGTGGAATGCTGATTTCACAGATCATTGGATTTATTGGGTTGGACCAATGGCAGCAGCACTTGTTGCTTCGATTGCATACAAAGCTGTTTTCAGGAGGGAGGAACCCCTAGAAAAGGATTCAAAATTACGTGCATTGGAAGAATTGCCATTGCGTTAAACTCAATACGTCAATAATGTTAATAAAATAATAAATTTTAAAATAAGTATCTAATTTAGCCGTTGTAGATAATTGAGATTTTTATTGTTAATTTTTTGTTTTTGTTCAATTCAAAAAGGACTTGCCAGAATGCATTTAATAATAAATGAGTGCATTAATGTCATTTCAAGAAGTTTTTTTTCGTAGAAAAATTCAAATATAACATATTAATTGTTAAAAATGATTTACTTTGTAAACAGAATTATAATTAAATAAAAAACACGTTCCTTAAAGTGATTTTATCAAAACAAAGAAAATAAAACAAAACAAATAAAAGAAAAGAAAAGAAGAAGAATAAATACAAAATTGTTTTAATAAATTTTATTTAATTCTTTTTGTCTCAAGTTAAATAAATGTGTAAATGTAATAAAATTAATTTCTTTTTTTAAATTTGAAGTTTTCTTTAAACATAAAAACGTACTAAAAGTTGATTGAAAAAACAATTATTAGGAAAGCTACATATAAAATATATAAACTAAAAGGTTGTTAGAAGTTGAAGTACACCACTATATTTCACGAACTTGACTATGCAATTTTATACTAAACATACTTTTTATGTCGAAAAATATGTATGTTTCAGCAAAATTTTCAACTTAGCTTTTTTAACGAATACAACACGGATTGTAAGATTTTAGATAACGTCGTTGTTTACAACTACGAGCTCTTGCGTAACTTTAACAACCCTTCTTAACTGATGTAAGCTCTTCAACAAATTTTAACTCAGAAGAATTTTAGTTAAACAAACCTATTTTTGACAGAATATACAACGAAACAAAAAATATAACAAATGCAAATATACTCGTATGTTAACACAATTCAAATGAAACATATTTGTTTGTTAAGAAAAAAGATACATGCGCAGAAATAGTAGGCCTATCATAAGGTATTGTATTATGATTTTTTAATTTTATCAATTTCAAAAATATTCAAAACAAAAAGCACTGATTTTTGTGATTATGATAATTATAAATTTACAAACACAAACAGTCAAAAATATTTTAGTTATTCATGTTTGCTTTCAAAATTGAAAATCAAGACTTTGTTAGTTCTAAAATTGAAATTTATATTAACGTGTTTTAAAAGAAAGGTTAGCAAAAATAACAAAAGGTTTGACGTAAGATTTAACTTGCTTTAGAATTAATTTTAAGAGAGACTCACTTTTTCCAACATACATTTTTCCTTAGAACGTGGGACAAAAGACTTGGAATTATTTTCACCTTAAAATGAGTTTTGGAAAGAAAAAGCCATCTTTTGCCATTTGAGAACTTAAAACTACGCCATTACTAAAAGAGGCTGCAATGCGACTCACACTGATAACTTTTCATTTGTGCCCTTCTATCGATATTTTCAAAAGTAAAATAAATTGTTATCCATTTTGCGGTTTCAAAAGTATAGGGCTGGAATTCGAAATTTGTCAAACTAGTTTGTTAAACCAATTTTTTTTTGTCAGTTGAAAGTCTGACATTTACGAAAATATTTTGCATTTGGATCTACAACTGAAGCCAACTGACCATTCACAACGTGCGTCGTAGACACGTCGAATGGGTGCTTCAGCAACAGGTGGTGGACGGCTATTTTTCGAATTCAAACAAAATTTTATTCAGCGACGAAGCACAATTTTCACTCGTTGGGTATATTAATAAAAAAATTGTCGTAATAAGGGTTCTTCAAGTAATTGAAGAGAGGCCATTACATACACAAAAAGTCACTGTTTGGTGCGTTTTTTGGTCCGGAGATATGATTGGACCTTATTTCTTCGAAAACAACGATGGAACGACTGTCACCATCAATTCGAACAAGACGGTGACACATGCCACACAACTCAAGCGAATATGACTTTATTGTCGCGTAATTTCTCGTGAAAATATCAACTGGCCACCAAGATCATGCGATTTGTGACCGCTGGACTTTTTTTTGTGGGCTTCTCGAAAGACTGTGTTTATGCAGATAAACCTTCAACTCTTGAGCACTTAAAAACCAACATTCGTCAAAAGATAATATGGATGAACAAATGAAAACAATCGTAATTACATTTATTTTTAAAGGGACTCCCTTTTTTCAAAATTTATTTTTCGTAAAAACGGGGGTTAGAAGACTGAATTTACCCGTTGTATCTCAAATATCTTCTTTTTTTGGATATTGCATATGAAGGATTTTTATACTTATCTTTATTAACTTCCCATAGGAAGTTATTGTAATCGGAGCGATTCGTCAAGTTGAAAATTTTGACATTTCTCGACGTTTCAAGGTCCCTAGAGTCGAAATAAAAGATTTTTAGAAAGATGTCTGTGCGTGCGTGTGTACGTACGTTCGTACGGCCGTATGTCGCGACGTTTTTTTCGTCGTCCATAGCTCAAGAACCAAAAGAGATATCGACTTCAAATAAATTTTGTAATACAGATAATAATGCACAAAGATGCAGAAAGGGCTCTCAAGAAAATTTCGTGGGTTGTTTTTTACCATAGCAGTTTAAAAAAAAGGTGAACATTTTGGTTAACCCTAAATATCTTACGAACTAAAAACGCTAGAGACTTGAATTAAATTTTATGTAACATATTGTAACGTGATACCAAACAAGTATATTTTTTGAAAAAAAAATCCAATTAAAATCTATCAAAAAAACTGAAAAAAAAAATTGTCACCTCGAAAATTTTACGAATACAAAATGATTTTATCACCAAAACAATTTAGTGCAAAGAAAAATAACGTTTCCAACATCTGGTAAAATTTTGACAAAAATCAAATTGACAGTTTTGTTATAAAAAATAAAAACCTAAAAAACATTACAAAAAGTTGGTAAAAATTGATTTTCGACTCAAATATCTTTTCAAAACTTTAAGATATTGGCTTCAAGCTACTTTTATCTTTTAAAAAATATTGTTGTCAACATTCAGTAAAATTTTGTGAAAAATCGAATTGACAGGTTTTTTACAAAAAATAAAAACCTAACAAAAAAACAATACTAAAACTTGATAAAATGTACTTACGACTCAAATAGCTTTTCAAAAATTAAAAATATTAGCGTCAAACTTATTTTATTTCACAGAAAATATTGTTTTCGATGTTCAGTATTTTTTTTTATAAAAATTCAACAGTCCGTTTTTTCATAAAAAAATAAAATCTACAAAAAATAGTACGCAAATTTGGTAAAAATTGATGTTCGGTTCTTGATATCTCTCAAATTAATTTCATTCATCCAATTTGTAAAAATTTAAGAAATGCTACTTAAATTGGTGAAAATTTGTTTTCGACTAAAAATCTATTTAATAAAACTAGATTTTCAAACTAAACTATTTCTTTATAATTATGAAAAATATTATTGGTAATTTTAAAATTTTTAAGAATAATTCAAGTAACAACTTTTTTAACCCAAACCCGAAAACCTACAAACTTTAAAGCAAGACAAATCGACAGACGGGATGGGAAGTTATCAGTGTGGGTCGCATTCCAGCCTCTTTTTAATTTCGAAATGAGCTTTGAAAAGAGTTTTTTAATAAGAAGTTTAAGTGTCGATTTTAAAGTGTCGCTTTTAAAGGAGCCATCTTTTTTGGCATTTATAAAGTTAAAAGTACGCTATTACTTAAAAGAGCCTAAAGTGCGATAAATTTTCATTTGTAGCCGTCTGTCAATATTTCTAAAAGTTTTTCAAAACATTAATAAAAACATTTTGTGTAGGATACCAAAACTTTAATTTCAATATCTTTCTTTGTTCTTATAAAGTTTATGTCCAAAACCAGTTTTTATGATTTTTAGTTGTTTTTATAGGCTTTCGTGTTTTGAAAAATAGTGTTCATATTTTTTAAAATTTAACTAAAAATTAACAACATTACTTTGCAAAGGATAAAAAAAGTTTTATTAAAACATATTTTTGTTCCCGAAATATTTTAGTCAAAGTTCAATTTTCAGTAGCATTTTGTGAAAGTTTTTATTTATTATGAAAAAATGCTGATTGGACTATTTAAATTACCTTGTCTTTAAAACAATATTTGGAATACAGTAAAATAATTTTTAGTTCTCTTATTAAGACAATCGCTGTATAAGGACGATGTAACTAAGACTAACTTGAGTTTTCTATCAACCATGTCATTCTGTGTAAAAAACTTATGCCGAAGTTTAATTGATCTACAAATTCCGCTAAGCTTGTATATTCTTATTTTACTAACAAGAAACAAGCAGTACAAATTGGTGAATGTTTGTCCAGTTTTAAACTACTTCATCTGGTGTTCCTCAAGGGTCAATATTGGGTCCTCTACTTTTTGTATCTATGTCAATGAGCTTGCAAGTTTGGTCAAAAATTGTTCCTGTCATCTGTACGCCGACGATTTTCAAATTCAATTCAGTTTTCCTCTTAGACTCATTGAGCATGGTGCCTCTAATATCATTGAAGACCTTAACAAAATTTCAAACTAGTCTAACTTAAATAGTCTTTTTTTGAGCCCTAAAAAATCAAAATGCGTAGTGATTTCTAAAAAGATTCTTCAGATCTCTTACTTTCCTTCGATTTTATTTAGTAATGCCCCCATTGAATATGTAGAAACTGGTAAAAATTTCAGCTTCAAGTTTAACCGCTCTCTAACGTAGGAAAACCATATCAATGGAATCATAGGGAAAGTTTATGGCGCCATACGTACTTTATGGGTAACCCAGTATTTTACACCAATAAACACATGCATGTTTCTTCCAAAGATTAGTAATCGTAAACTTAATGGTGCTTTTAATATTATAGTTCGCTATGTTTTTGGCGTACGAATATATGACAGTGTATCTAATTTTGCTACCATGCTGCTAAATATGCCCTGTGATTATTACCTTAAATTTCGTAATTTATTGCTATTCTCTGATATTCTGCTTACACACCAACCACAATACTGTTTTGACAAAATTAATTTCTCTACCTCTAGAAGATTTCGTCAATTGATTCATCCTCGCTATAAATGTTTAACATCCGAACGTCAATTTTTTATAAACTCAGTCTATGGAACTCGTACCCACTGTTAAGGATATTCAAAACACAACAAGTATTAAAAAAGGCTCTAAAAGATTATTTTTCAAATAGCATTAAATATTTTAAATTTTATTATTCAATTGTACAATTGTAATTAGTATTTTTCTCATGAAAAGCCAGCTTGCTCTACCAATCTGTAATATTAGATTATAACTAATTTAAAAGATATTGTATCTTACAGTTATTAACGAATAAAATGAATGAACTCTTGTGATATTCGAATTGAAAATCAGTTCAATTTGGTGCAGTATTTTTAGTAGATTTGTATTTCCTATATACAAATTTCGATTGCATTTTTCTTTAAAAAAAACTTACAAAATGTAAAAAGCGATAAAATTATTTTTTAAATTGATATATTTAATTGTAGCGAAGATATTCGAGTCGAAAATTAATTTTTTAAACATTTAAATAGCATTCTTTTAAAATTTCACTTTTGGATCACTTGGATTTTTCTACAAATCTTAACAGATGTCAAAAACGTTCTATTTTTTTTTTGAAAATGACTTCCCGCGTCTTTTAAAGTTTTTATCTGTAATAGAAAATTTATCTGAAGTCGATATCTTTGTCGGTTCCTGAGATATGGCCAATAATTAAAAGGTATCCCCAGTGTAAAATGTCAGAATTTTCAATTCTAAAAATCGTACAGGCTGCAATAACTTTCTATGAGATGTTATTGAAACACGTGTCGTTCCAACACAGTTCGCAAAACTAAAGCACTTTTTAGGCAGTCATGAAGCACCTACTTGACCTGCAATAATGAAACTTATATAGGTAGACAACTAAGGACAACTTAAGTAAGGTGGAAGTGTTATTTCTTAGCTCATCACAATTTGCCACCCATAGATATGGACAAACTTTTACAAAACCAAATAAAATTCCACGAAAAACATTAATGACACAACTAGAGACAAGCTCTCACAATTCTATTAAATATTCAAATGCAATAAATGAAATATCGAAGCATCAAAAATCTGTGACATTTCTGGAAAATGAGTAATTATCTGTAAACCAACGACCGCGACCGCAACGTTACACTGAATTTCTTTACTCAACCTTTTTATCAATATCAAAGTTAAATTTTCATTAAAAATTAATTACTATAAAATTTTTAAACTGGAACGAAGGAAGAAAAAGGAATTTATTAATATTTCTAATTAAAATTCGAGTTGGCGGTGACCTCAACTTAAAGAGCAACTTTCATTGCTAAACAATTTTCAGTGGTTAAGCGCATTTTTTAAGGGTAAATTGTTTCGTCAATAAACAGGATATACGTAATTGGGGGAAGTAGTGAAAATTCTGATGAATTTTAAGGAACACTTACATTCTACAAATGAGTGTACAGCGTGGTTTATGATGGTAGTGTTATTGAAGCTTTTTTTTCGTTCTTAAAAATGACCGTCACTTCAAAGTCATTTGAGAAGAAGGTATCTGCAAAAGCAATATTATAGCTTCGAGATATGGTTATCTTGATTAGCTGCCTAGATTTGTTAAATTTTTCATGGATCTAATTTTAATCATTGGTCTCTGCCAACAACACGTACTCTAAACTTATATTAAACAACATTTTGAATGTGATTGGAAAAAATTATCATTATTGTTCTCCTAAAAGTATACTGCATAATTTAATTTTATGGGCTTCGCACAAAGAAAAGAAATCTATAAAATCGAGTGAAGTCTAAGGAGTAATATAAATTTAACGGTTGTTTGGTACTTCTAATTCTTTTATGTAACGGAAAGTATTTTGAATCTATAAAACATAAACAAAAGTTTTATACTTTCTTTTATTTGTTATTCTATAAAACTCTTGTTAACGAGGCTAAACATTTGTCAAGGAAATGAAATATGAAAACTTTTTTATGTTTATAAATTTTCTTTTTTTAAGGCTCTTAATTGGTTATATACGCCCTCACCATCACAGATCCGTATTTGTTTAAACTGCTTATGGTTTTCCAATAAGACGTTTCATATTGAAATTTAAAAAAAATGAGATTTGCCAAACGGATATCAAGGCTTTACGATTCTAGCACCATATCCTCTTCATTTACATATGTCCTTGATATCTTCAAGAATTCCCTTTCTAAGGTCTTGTTTCGATTGTTAAATAACAAGGACTTTGAGAACTTTCTGGGTGCAAACTTACCTCTTGCTTGTTTTGACAAAGTACAGAACCCTGCTGTCCAACGGAAAGAAAGTAAAGACTGTCCAATAGAAGAAATTCAATATTGCATGCCTATGCACTGTCAGAGACTACTGTGAGGACCATTCGTGGAAAGGAAAAAAGAATCCGCAGTTTCTCACCTCAGGTATCTCGTGGAGTCTAGCACCGCACCACCAAGACACACCGGGTCTACAAAACTGCCAGCCAAACAAATGGCATCTGGTTATAGAATCGTTACGGAATCTTTTCTAAACAGAGAATTGTAGACGTGTTTAAGCAGCAACTCCATTAGCCATTGAATGAACACTATGTAGATGAAACAATTTTGAAGAGCAAAGAAGCATGAGACCAATTAATAAAGACCCAGTCTCCAGCGACGTTAAGAATGCCAGCCACAAGATTAAGAACAACAAATCCGACGGCTCGGATGGCCTACCTGCAGCATTACCAACTCATCAAGTAAGACAAGAGGAAAGTATGCCCGATGACTGGTCAAATACCTCAATATGCCCAATCTAGCAAAAAGGCGATGCTATCTCCTCCACAAATTACAGAGGCATATCTCTGCTTAGTGTTGCCTTCAAAGTCCTTTCCAATTTACTAGCATCTTAAACCTTTCTGCAACTCTATGATTGGCACATACCAGTGTGGCTTTAGACCAAGCAGATCAACCATAGATCAAATATTCAAGTTAAAGCAAAATTCTGAGAAATTTAATTTCGAGATCCACCATCTTTTCATCGACACATAGGACAAAACGTCACTGTTAGTATCAGTAATTTAAAGGTAGTCAAGGAGTTCACCAACCAACGGAACAAATATCAATACCACAAACGACACCTTATTGGAAATCCGACGAAAAATGTTCCTAGCAACCCAGTGTACCTTCGGTTTGGTCAAACAAATGGGTTCAAAAATCCTCTCTCGAAAGAAAAAGTGCACGTTATTCAACACTCTGATTTTATCAGTTCTACTCTTCGGTGGCACCGAGTGTTGGACGATAAGTAAATGAGGGAACTGATACCGGGCACATTCGAGAGAAAAATCCTTCAGCGGAAATGAAGACTGAATGTACGAGCTTCATCAAGATGTAGATGTAGTCAAAAGAGCTAAAACACGCCGACTACACTGACTAGGTCACATGAAGCAAATGGACATCAACGCTCCAGCAAAGAAAATCTTTGGGAGATGGACATAATCCCGAAAATCAAAATCCCGAAAACCCACAATCCCGAAAACAAAAAATCCCGAAAACCCACAATCCCGAAAACCCAAAATCCCGAAAACCCAAAATCCCGAAAACCCACAATCCAACATTTTCTTTAATTTCTGATATTTATTTCAAAATAAGAAAGAAAAAAGAACTCAACAATAACAATTCAGTAGTAAAATATTCTTATGAAAACCAAAATTTCAAATAGTTTAAGAGCAAGGAGAGAATCTAACGGACTTTTTTTCTAAGGTTTTTTTTATTGGTGACCTTCAAACAAAAAAAAAATGTGTAGGTTTTCTTTGCAATTCCGATCTTATATAAAAAACAGTTTGATTTGATGCTATTATGCTTTTGCAAAGCATTTCGAAATCGAAATCCCGAAAAATTATATAAAATGAACAATTTGCGCACATTTTTCATTTTATATAATTTTTCGGGATTTCGATTTCGGGATTTTGGGTTTTCGGGATTTTGGGTTTTCGGGTTTTCGGGATTTTGGGTTTTCGGGATTTTGGGCTTTTGGGATTTTGTTTTTCGGGATTTTGACCCCAACCCAAAATCTTTAAATCTCAGCCCCCAGGTTCAAGACGATGAGGAAGACTGAACCTCCGCTCAAGGGACCAGACGGTTGCTGACGCAAGAGCGCTTAGTCTCGACGACTGGAGGGAGTTTGTAAAAGACCGTATAAGTAAGAACTTCGAGAAATAGAACTGCCACTAAACTTTGATTCTAAATCTATGAACTGTGGACAGGAACATTTTCACCATGTTTCAATAAGTGCATCTTTTTAAAATGTCTACAGATTCTTAATCAGTGTGTCGCTACATTTTTTAAAAATGGCGCTGTTTTAGCTTACCAAATAATAAACAAAAACAGCTCTAAAAATGGCAGCTGCTCAAATAGATAACTGTTAAAAATAAAATCTCTTATTGGAACACCTCAAGAATTCATTCTCTTTGTAGAACATTCAAAAGACGGTTTCACAAAATACTTTTTTTTGACAAACATTCATGTTTCTGATGAGCTAGGAGATGTAATATGTCCTTTGAACTATACCTACTACGTAACTTAAATCATAAACATTTGGAAACCATTTTACTGAATGTTGTTTATTTGAATATTTTTATTAAATTTTGAATCGTTTCAAAGTGATTTTAATGTAATTGTGTTTTTATTAAACCCAAATCCAATTTCAATTTAGGTTATATTTTATTATAAAAGCAATAATTCCTTTCTATCTTCAATTCTAAACCACTTATGTAAAAATGAGCATAGGCAAAAGTCCTTCAACCTAAATCTACTCAAATATTTTGTATGTTTTTTTTTATAATAACGATTCTTTGTAGAATAACACAAAAATTTAAATTTTTAATTCAATTTGTTTACAAGTATATATTTAATTTTTTTAAGACTCCATCTTTTTTTTTGTATTCCATTTGAACAAAGGACATTTTCTGTGTGAATTTAAAGGAATTTTTTTCTATTAGTGTTCTTCTTGTTTTTAAATCAAAAAATTTAAATCTGTATACAAATATTGTACACTGTAAAGTATACATGGTACAGTTGAAGTCCATGACAATGAATTCTTTTTGATAGAAATATGTAAATATTTTTCCAACATAAAACAGGACAACAACAAAAAATAAACGTGGCTTCTTTTGCATCAAAGAAATTGTTCATAATAACTGTGTCCTTTTTACTTTTTATTTTTATTTTTTTTTATTTTTAAATTAACAACCCACATTCTTTGCCTGAAGGAGAAAAAAAAAGTCATAATTTCTGAATATTTACCACAGCTAATATACCACAATTTGTAAGGCACACTCCGTGTCACATAATTAGTTTCATGTTCCATGTTCCAAACCTTAAACAAAAAAGAACGAGTTGCACCAAAGTGAAGGATGTTGAAATGGTAGACAAGTGCATTTAAGAGGACACAAGCGTCCACAGGTTTTTCTGAAAACCCACCTCTGTCTATCAACCCCCACTCTCACCATGGTGAACATCGGGTGCCTAGTACCTCAACTTGAGATTGGGTTCCAACCCCAGTGGAAAGTTGGGGGTAGCAACCGAGAGAGGGGGAGAGGTGTTTCCACTAAGGAACTTCTCCTTTTATCCTAACGGCAGCGGAGGAATTCCCAAGATGGAATCAATTGTGGCGTCTATAGTTTCAGTTAGTTTGAACTACTTAGTGAAAACCTTATAGGGCTAAAACGACATATTCGAAGCCCAGGCCTATAAGGAGCGATTATGCCGGCTTTTGTTCTTTGAGTTAAATCAAAGACCTGGTCATTTTGGTTGAAGATCGTGCGTCAGGGTGACTTCCTGATCACATAAAGAAAACCCAGATGCGAAGCACCAAGAAGCCTCGGATACTGACGGATTTACTGTTGACAACCCACGCAAACAAATTAAGGACAAAGAACTTCGGATCTGCATGTGGAATGTTAGGTCCATTAAAAGACCACGTGCAGCCCAAGAATTAGCGAAGGCCCTAGACTGCTATAAAGCAGACATCTAACGTCAGCCAGATTATCCAAATTGCGATCGACGCTATACACGCTTCCAGCATCATGGATATCCAAACTTTCTGTCAGGCAGGATGATCTATTCAATATAGACGACAAAAGCCAACAATCCCGTCTTCCCGACTTAGACGAAGTAAAGATTGCCATATCTAAGCTGAAGTTTAACAAAGCCTCTGGAGCAGATGGCTTGAATGCCGAGCTCTTCAAAGCAGCTAGAGATAAGTTGGTTAGGAGCATACACCAACTTATCTGTAAGATATGGTCGGAAGAAAGCACGACCGAAGAATGGAACCTTAGTATTGTTTACCCGATTCCGAAAATAGAAGGCCCCCTTCACTGCACCAACTATAGAGGCATCAGTCTACTTAACATCGCTTACAAAATCTTCTCTGACGTAATATTTGAACGTCAACAACCTGATAGGTCCTTATCAGTGTGGTTTTAGACCAGGAAAGTCCACAGCCGATCAAATATTCACATTACGGCAGATCCTGGAAAAAACCTAAGAACATCAAATCAACACCCACCATCTTTTCATCGATTTCAAGGCCACATATGACAGCATTTGCAGGGACGAGCTGTATAGAGTCATGTCTGGTCTTGGCATCTTTGTCTCCGTCAAAACATCAACATCGACAGACGTAACTTTGAGGTAGTTAAGGACTTCGTCTACCTAGGCTCCGCTATTAACGCAGAAAACAACACCAGCGCTGAGATCAAACGAAGAATAATGCTTGCTAACCGCTGTTTCTTTGGGCTTAGAAAGCAATTGAGTAGCAAAGTCCTCTCTCGAGCGACCAAAGCGCCGCTATATAAGACCCTCATCATCCCCGTCCTGCTATACGTACGGTGCATGGACTATGACAAAAGCGGATGAAAGCACCTTGGGTCGTTTCGAGAGAAAAGTTCTTCGTGTGATCTACGGTCCCGTAAGCATCGAAGGGGAGTGGAGGAGAAGACAGAACGACGAGCTGTACGGGCGACGTGGTCGCTAAGATGGCTGAGTCACGTAGAACGCATGGAAACCAATGCTCCGGCCCGGAAAGTCTTCGAATCCACACCCACATCAGGACAGCGCAGTAGAGGAAGACCGCGGATCAGGTGGCGCGCACAAGTGGAAAGTGACCTCACCCAACTTGGTGCGCGAAACTAGAGACATCTATAGGGACCAATCTAGATGGAGAAGTTTGTTGGGTGAGGCCCTAGTTCACACAGGACTGTAGAAGTGAAGGATATTTACAACAAAATGAGAATTTTGAGTGTTTTGATTTTAAGTCCATACAAAACTTGGAAGTTTTCAATAGTCTTTTCCTTTGTAAAAATAGATTTTCCAATCAAATAATTTCATCCAAATCTAATTCGACCTCAATCCAAAGATTCAGAGAGTTTTTACAACCAAAAGTCTGGCCTTGAAATGCCCCTTAGAAAAAAGTAAGTTTTCTTCCTTTATACTTATTTTCTGATTTATACTTGTACATACATTTTATCAATGTGAAAACTAGTTTTCCTACATAGTATACATACGTATATAGGATATATACGATATCATTTTCTTAGAAAATTTCATTAACTTGGATTTCAGTAAAAATGAAAAAAAAAACAATACCAACTAAAGGTCAATATAATAATTTTGAAAGAAAAAGTCTAATTAATATTTTCTCAATGTTCAAATAGATTATTACAAGGGTCATTTCAAAAAAGTCCATACCATACCATACCATATCATACCATACCATACCCTACATCATGTACAGAACATTCTCAAGTTTGTATTTTGGATTAGACATAACCTCTAAGCTCGATTGCTTGAAGCTAATTTGTTTTACCCAAGAGTGAATGCTGGCTTTTTGAAAAGACATCAATGGATGTTCATTTTTATATGTACTTGTAAGTCCTTAAAGATGGACCTTTCCAGATAATTATAACAAAATTCTATTCCCATAATATGGTTCCAGCCAAGCAAACGTCTATATGTACAAAATGATGTAGATGAGTAACTGAGGGTATATAAACCTAACCTAACCTACATATGTATACATAAACTACGCATCCTTAAGATCTCGGTAAGTAAATGTTTATCTTGAGTATACATATAAAGCCTGTCGTCTGCATCAAGGAAAATTAATCAAGTACTAGCCCTAGCTCTGGTTCTGTTACGGGCTTTGGTCTTTTGAAAAGAGAAATTTTCTTCCGAATTCAAAAAGGAAAAACTTTAGTCCGGCACGAAAAGGCACGGCACGGGCAGTAATATAAACATAAAATAAAGCAAAAATGTTTTTCTTTTATTTTCCTTATAATTCAGAGAAGATAGTATCCTTGAAGTCTCTTTTTGTTGAGATGAAGTGAGAGTTAATGAAAATTGTTGTTTCATAAGGGAAACACTTCTAAAATAATGGCAAAAGCAAGTTATAAAGTAGTTGTTATTATTTAGTAGTGTGGAAAAGATGAACTTCCAAGAAAGAGGAACATACCAAACAAAAATGAAAATTGTCAATTTCGTCCTCCAATAATTTCACCCTTTAATAAAAACCATCCGCCCCCGTTGAACTTTCTCAGGATAAAAGGTTATTTATTTTCATGAAACTCTTCAAAGTTAATAGTAAAATGTACAAGAGTCTTAATTAGTTAAAGGAAATATATTATTCTTTGAAGTAAGACCAATTAGGTTTTTGATTTATTGTGATGGTTCCAGGATTTGGATTTGATACAAAAAAAAAGAATCAGAAAAACTAAATAAATGAATGAATGAATGAACACGAAAAAAATAGCTTTCAACAAAGCTTTTCCCTAGAATAGAATTTAATAAATTCTTGAATGGTACTTAATTTTAATAACTTTTACTTTGCTTGTGTGTGCGTGATAGAGTTAATAAATCAAAAGGAAGTGGGTATAAGTTGCCAGCGAAAAATATAACAGAATAAAATAAATTAAATGCTCTATGACCATGCTATCAACTCACACGAAGGGGTTTTAAGTGTGGTCAAGTAATTTAAAAAAAAAAACTGATGTTAAAGATAATAGATTAAAAAAATGGTGGTGTAAAAGTAATAACAGTCAAGGAATAAAAATACAATAACTGCTATGCATATTATTAAGGAGTAGGTACGGAAATGAACATGAAGTTTCTAATGGTTTCCTGTTGTAGTTATTAAAATTTATTTGTTTGTTAGTTAATTGGAGACAAATTAAATTGACACGTATTTTTGAAATATTTAAGGTGTTAGTTTTTGGTTTGTTTCTTTAAAATATATACATAGATTTTTAAAAACTAAATGCGTTAAAGCAAGAAACGATCTACAACTTTTGCATTTGCAATTTAAATGAATATATAAAGTGCGTATACGCCTTGGTGACCATTTTTTGAAATAAAGTTATCATGACTACAGCAATCCAGTTTCAAGTAGTTCTTCAAATTTCAAGTGTTCTTGAATTTGAATAAAGGTTTAATTTCTTCAACAGAAAAAACACACCACGGATTCGTCCGTTATGGTTAAGACTCGTAAAATCACGTGGACCATACTTATGAGAAGTTAAAGGCATGGACTACTGATTCGGGAAAATTCGTTTCCTTCAAGTGAAAAAGCTAAGTGATTCTACGGATTTTAACCCTATCGTACGAACAAAACCTTCATGTGTGAAAAAAGTTTCAAGCCTTAAATTTAAGAGAAATATATTTCCTCATCTTAAAGAGGATATCACTAAAAATGTTAAGATTCACTACAAACTTTTACAGTCATAGTTTGCAAAGCTTTAGGATTTTAAGGTTGCAGTGAAATATCTCCCGGTTGTGAAACAGGTCGCTTAATTTGAGCTATAAAACAAATGTTACCAAAAGCCATGCTCTTTGGTTACTTGTCGATCTTTTATTCCGTGTTTTGTATAAAGACTTAGATCTTAAAGCTTTATTTACTTATTAAAGGTTACGCTACAGTGTGTGAACTAGGCCCTCACCCAACAAATTTCTCCATCTAGCTCGGTCCATAGCTAGGTGTCTCCACTTTCGCGCTCCAAGTTGGGTGAGGTCACTTTCCACTTGTACGCGCCACCTGATCCACGGTGTTCCTCTACTGCGCTGTTCTGTGGGTGTGGATTCGAAGACTTTCCGGGCCTGAGCATTGGTTTTCATGCGCTGTACGTGACCCAGCTATCTTAGCGTCTACGTCGCTGTACAGCCCGTAGAGCTCGTCGTTTCATCTTCTCCTCCACTCACCTTCTACGCATACGGGATAGTAGATCATGCGAAGAACTTTTCTCTCGAAACGACCCAAAGTGCTTTCATCCGCTTTTGTCATAGTACATGCTTCTGCACCGTATAGAAGGACGTGGATGATGAGGGTCTTATATAGTGACACTTTGGTCCCTCGAGATAGGGCTTGGCTACCCAATTGCTTTCTTAGCCCAAAGAAATAGCGGTTAGCAAGAATTATGTGTTCTGCGTTCATAGTGGAAGCTAGGTAGACGAAGTCTTTAACTACCTCAAAGTTACGTCTGTCAATGGTAACGTTTTGACCAAGACGTCGGTGTTGTAAGTCCTTTATTGATGACAGCATGTACTTTATTTAGCCCTCATTAACCGTGAAACCTTTTGGTGCTTCTTCTGCCTCAATACTCACAAAAGCCCCATCAAGCTGATTTCTTCCGATTATGTCAATGTCATCAGCATATGCTAGTAATTGGATTAATGCCTCTAGTGTTGACGTGGGAGCTCTGCACTCTTCTTTCAAGGAAGATGTTAAAGAAATTGCATGACAGCGCATCACCTTGTCTAAAGCCTTTTTTGACATCAAAAGTTCCGGTTAAATTGTTTCCAACCTTTATTTAGCAGCGTGAATTCTCCATGGTCATCCTGCACAAACGGACGAGTTTGGCAGGGATGCCAAAACTAGACATGGCTCTATACAGTTCGTTTCTGTAGATACTGTCATATGCGGCCTTGAAATCAATGAAGAGATGGTGGGTGTCGATTTGATGTTCTTGGGTTTTTTCCAGGAACTGCCATAATGTGAATATTTGAGCGATTGGGGATTTTTCTTGTCTAAAACCACACTGACAAGTACCTATCAGGTTGCTCAAGATGAGCTTAAGACGTTCGAATATTACGGCAGAGAAGATTTTGTAAGCGATGTTAAGTAGACTGATGACTCTATAGTTGGTACAGTTTAAAGGGTTTCCTTTTATCAGAAACACTTCACATTATATAAATGAAATGCATTTGAAGTCTCTAGCGTTATTAGTTCCTGAGATATTTAGGGTCAAACAAAATATTCACCCACTCAATGTTTTTGAGAGTCCTTTCTGCATCTATTATAACAAAATTCATTTGAAGTCGGTATCTTTACTGGTTTTTGAGATATACACGACGACAAAATTTTCTCGAACATACGAACGTAAGTACACACACACACACACACACGCAGATATCTCTCTAAAAATATGTGATTTAGATTCTAGAGACCTTGAAACGCCAAAAAATGTCAAAAACTTCAATTCGTCAAATCGGAACAATAACAACTTCCTTATATTATTATAATTTTCAGAACAAAAACCAATTCATAGTTTTGTTACAAAATATAAAAAACTCCACACAATCTACTAAAAATTGTTACACGACTCAAATTTTTCCAAAATAATTAAATATGGATATTGACTTCAAAATTATTTCAATAATTTGCGTCCAGTTTTATTTAACAAAATCAATACCAACAATTGTAAATTTGTTATTCCTCTCGAATATCTCGATAAATTTTAATCAGCCGTATTTATTTTCGAAACGACACCTGTAAAGTATATAAAGTCATATGCATATGTTTTTTTTACCGAAAAGGGCCCGATGTCACAATACAGAAATTTTAGGCTTCTAAGCGGTCTAGATCACGAGATGTTTATGTTCAAAGTATGCCGAGTTTAGGGGGTCTAGACCCGTGTTTACTGAGGTCCGGCCATTTGAAGTTTTTAAAAGGCCTTGTGTTCATATTTTTATGTAAAACTGCTCTAATACAAAAATGGTTACATTAATAGAAAGGAGAAGGTCCCGAGGTCATAATACTGAAATATCAGCCCTCTTAATGACTCGTAAATGACAATTTAGCTTTTCACTTTTTAAAATGTTGCTTTACAAAAGGTGCCAAACTCAATTTTGTACATAATTTTGGAACACCATTTATGCAAATTATTGTCAATGGCATCTTTTAATAGTTTATTTGTATATAATATGTTTCACAAGAATTTTCGTGCAGCTTAATAATATAACATATGTCAAAATGCACCATTTCATGTACTTACCTATCATAATTTAAACAACATTTTTCCTTAAAGTTGTTGTTGACTTAATGACAGAATTTCGTGTTGTATATGTTTTATGTCATTTTGATTACATACCAACGAAACTATTTATGCATTTTTATTTTATAAAAATCAATATTGCATGTTTAACATATGCAGGCAAGCTTAACTACATTGATATGAACAAGTTTGTTAAAAAAAACCCACAGATACAAAATAATGTAACATTTAAAAAATAAAAGAAATAAAAATCAGTTAAAAATAATAAATTCAACACCCTTAAAAACCTTGTTTCACATCATATTGTCATCATTAATGAAATTAAATTTAAACACCGATCTCATTATTCCTCCCAACTCATTATTTCAAGCTCACCTTTGCTCAGTTTTTGTTTTAATTTGTCATTATGTACTTTAACCTGAGCTTTTTTGAAGTGAATATAATTTAATTAAAATCTTCCACCATCTAAAAATTAATTTTAATAGTCAATGTGTTTTTCCCTTTCCTCTTATGGACGGCTCCTATGTATGTTGTATGTCTATGCTTTTCTGTCTCTATTTAAAATTTAATTATTAATCAATAAACAATGGTTCATTGGACAATGAGTTTGAGCAAATTGGATTTTACCCAATAAACAATATAAAATATAGTACACAAATGATTGGGGAAGCTATGTAATTGTATGTAGGCTGGATGTACTCTCGTTTAGGCTGGAGCGATAAATTTGTAATTTTCATGTTTAACACATCCTTTTGAACCCTCATTACAACACGTTTCTTGTTCATTCTACATACATATATAATAGATACTCTTTGATGGTAACGTAATAATATAACTACGAGGAGTGCTAAACACTTCTGATAGAGGATAATAGTTGGAAAACCTGGTTAAAACAGCGCTTTTCTGCTGGTGTCATCCTGATGGTTTTGCTTTGAATATTGAAAACAAAAAAATACGTACACTAAAGCTTCACACCTACTCGTTCACTTTGAATTTTCAGAAATGAGAGTCATTTTATGGTTAGCGATAATAGAAAACAGTGGGACAAAATAGTTTAAAAGTAGATTTAATATTAACAGATATATTTTTCTTACTTTGTATCTTTAATTTTCAATAAAACACTGAGGAGTGAAGAATAAGGGGAATTAGGGGTAAATATTAAAAAGTTGATAATGAAATTCGAACGTTGACCCAAAACTAACACTGGCTTAGAATTAAAAACCATTTATTTGGTAAATTGTTGACAGTTTTTGAAAAGGTATTTAACAGCTGCAATTTGTGGATAGATAAAAGTTAAGTATTACACAAGAGTAATTAAAAGGTTTTCCGTTCCGTTTTGTGTATGCAGGTATTTGGCCAGGTGTCACTTCTTATGAGGTTTTCGTTTGACATTTTATGTGTCGAAAATGTGAATATATGTACGTCATTATAAAAAATAGAACAAAGAAACGCTTCAATAATGCATTGAAATTGTTATCATTCAACACAAAAATAGTAAAAATGTTGCACCGTGAAACACCTTTTTGGCAGATAATATTGAAAAAAAGAGGATGGGATGCGACCCACACTGATAACTTCCCATCCCATCTGTCAATTTGTCTTGCTTAAAAGGTTTATAGGTTTTCGTGTTTTGTTCAAAAAGGTGTCAGTTGAAATATTTAAAAAAAATTTAAAATATCAACAATGTTTTGCTTGTAATGAAATAGTTTTATTTCAAAATCTATTTTTGTTAACGAGATTTTTAGCCGAAAACCAATTTTTACCTATTTTAGTACCATTTTTTAAAAGTTTTTATTTCTTATATAAACAAATACAAATTGGATTATTGAAATTTATTTGAATCTTCTATTGTTTACGAGATATCGACAACCGATCATCAATTTTTACCAATTTTGGGTACTATTTTTTGTCGATTTTATTTTTTCATGAAAAAACTGACTGTTGGATTTTCAGTAAAAAAATTACTAAATGTCGAAAACAATATACTCTGTGAGAAAGCCTAGTTTGAAGCCAATATTTTTAATTTTTGAAAAGATATTTAAGTCGAAAGATAATTTTTACTAAGACTTATTATTTTAATTTTTTTTTTGGGTTTTTATATTTTTTGTAAGAAATCTGTCAATTCGATTTTTCTCAAAATTTAATTAAATATAGAAAATAATATTTCTAATAAGAAAAAATTCGTTTAAGGCCATAATCTAAAATGTTTGAAAAAAATTTAAGTCAAAAATCAATTTTTACCAACTTTCATTTATTTTTTTTTGAGGTTTCTATTTTTTGTAAAAAAAATTTCAATTCGATTTTTCTCGAAATTTTACAGAATATTGAAAATAATATTTCCTATTAGATAAAATTAGTTTGAAGCCAAAATCTTATGGTCTTGAAAAGATATTTGACTCGAAAATCAATTTTTAACAACTTTTATTAATGTTTTGTTTAGGTGTTTATGTTTTGTAAAAAAATGTCAATTTGATTTTTCTCAACATTTAACTGAATGCTGTCAAAAATATTTTTTAAAGGATAAAATTAGTTTAAAGGCAAAATCAAAATTTTTTGAAAGGATATTTCAGTCGAAAATCAATTTTTACCCACTTTTGTTAATTGTTTTTTAGGTTTTTAGTTTTTTGTAAAAAATCTGTCAACTAGATTTTTCTCAAAATTTTACTGAATATTGACAAAAATATTTCTTAAAAGATAGAGTTAGTTAAAACCAATATCTCAAAGTTTTGAAAAGATATTTGAGTCGTAAATCAATTTTTACCAACTTTGAAGAATGGTTTTTTTAGGCTTTTATTTTTTATAAAAAAACTGCCAATTCGATTTTTCTCAAAATTTTACCAGATGTTGAAAACTTTATTCTTCGTTGCACAAAATTGTTTTGATGTTAAAATCATTTTTTATTCGTAAAATTTTCGAGGTGACAAATTTTTTTTCAGTTTTTTTGATTTATAAAAAAAAACGTTATTTAGGGTTAAACAAAATGGTCACCTTTTTTTAAACTGCAATGGTAAAAAAACCACCCATGCAATTTTCTTGAGAGCCCTTTCTGCATCTTTCTTCATTATTATCTGTATAACAAAATTTATTTGAAATCGATATCTCTTCTGGTTCTTGAGCTAAAAACGTCGCGAACGTACGTACACACGCACGCACAAACATCTTTCGAAAAATCTTTTATTTCGACTCTAGGGACTAGGGAATTTTCAATTCGATAAATTGGACCGATTACAATAACTTCCTATGGGAAGTTAATAATGACAAATTTCAGCTGTTGCGACACTTAAATTGATGTGAAAAAAAGCTGTGCACTACTCAAGATCCACTAAGATATATGGAGCTGCTGTAGCACGTAGTACTGATGAAAATCCAGGTTTGTGAATTCTTCATTGATCTTTTGATCCTTTAACAAAGGACATCACACCTTATTTTGCAAAAGGACTAAGGTCTAAAGGCTTTTAAGGTTCAATCAACAAAAAGACTCTTTTAACGTCGTATCTTTGCTGATTGGGTATTGGAAATGCGTCTGGATTTGCATCGACAAATTATCGATACAATTATGTATAAGGCTCAATTTTGCATAGAAGGCAACGTAAGGCTTGACAAATTCAAGAATATTTGTTGAAAAACCTCAAGCACTTAACAATCGCAATTTTGGTTAAATTTGGAAAATATGTCTGACCCTCTTGCCTATTTCTCTAAAATAAGACATCGAGATCTTATGGTTTAACTCCTTAAGATATTTTTCTGTGGAGGGACGTGAAAGAAAAGGATGATGCTAATGCTTTGTTATCAATTCAAGTCCTTTAATCATTGATTGAAAAAGCCTATATTTCAAAAAACAACTGTTAATAAGCTGTTTTAACAATACATTTAAAACAAAAGGTGTTTTGTGCACTGAAAGTCTATACAATTTCGGTCCAAATTTTACTGTTTGGTCTAGTCCTAGATGTCCTTAAGATAACTACGCCCCGTGACAAAAATTCTATTATAGAAAATTAAGATATTTTCTAAGCCCTCATAAGTATTTCACATTTGGGTTTTCATTACATTTCTAAACATACAAAATTATATTGCTCAACAGTCCGTTGAGAACTAAGGCCTAGTGACTTAACCATTCCTGTGTACGAGTAATGTCAAGAATGAAGGCTACCCACAATTTGTATGCCGAATACAAACTTTTCATGACAAGAGTTACTCTTGGAGGATTTGTCAATTTCTCGCAAGAGGCAGTACCCATAAAAAAAACTTAGGATGATACAGGCAGGGATTGAAACCAAGACATTTGACATGACATTCCTACGTACTAACCACCACGCCATTACATTTCTACCCGCTAGAATTCCAACCAAGGGACCGTACTCACAATTTAATATTACAAATCTGAAGCGTTTGTTTGTTTGTTTGTTTGAACGTGCTAGTCTGAGGAACTACTGGTCCAATTTGAAAAATCAGTGTTAGGTAGCCCATATACTGAGGAAAACTATAGGCTGTATAACATCTCGCTAAGACTTATACGAGTAGAGCACCAATAAAGAATTCGGGGATTGTTTCACTTTATAGAGCTTCCGATGCGTGCGCTGCGGAAATCACTGCATTTTTGTTAAAATATTGTATGACAGAGTTGTTCACCTTTAAAAGTTAAAAAAAAATCAACGACAACGTATGTCTATCTTTTAAACTTGACCCGTTTTTATGCTAATCAAATTTGTCCTAAAATATCTTTCAAATTCATTCCTATTATCATCTCTAACTTCTCCCACTGTTAAACAAGCAATAATGTTTTGAAACAGCCGCATTTAATAATAAAATTTGTTTGAAACCCAGTAGAGTGTGTGGTGACAGGACATAAATTGCAATTTTGCCCAAAATGCACATTCAATAAACTATCTATAAACTCTAGGTGTATAGGTCTGCAATATAAACTCATATACAAACTGTAGTATACTCTTGTATTCTTTTATGTTTCGAAAAACTTTATCTAAAATGTATCTGACATAGCTGCTGCTCTAAATGATTCCCATTTTCTCTTAGCTATTAAATCTACATTTTCATCTCAATTCAGTTTCAGTCCTGTGCCCAAAGCCCAGCGCATTGTTTCCCATATCAGCTACGAATTCAACCTCCTAGATGTGTGTGGGCCATTTAGCTATAACAATATAATAAAGTTCTATGAGCATACTGACAGGACATATGCACTTATAAGGTTGGGTATACCCACATATAGCATAGGTACTGCATTCTTAACCTATAGCCAAACCACATATATGTAGGTAGGTAGGTATAAAACAAAACAGACATCAGACAAAATGAGTAAAACAAAAACAAAAGCAGAAATAAGAGTAATCCTTCAGCATATATGCGTTGCATTGTTTCATCAATCAACATTCTCTATGAATCTCCTGGTGATGATACACCTTCCGCTTCGCTTTGTCATCACACAAACCCTATACTCGTATTCCACAAAATAGTGCGGTAACTCGAATGATGTGTACATAAAATATAAGCTGCACATCACTTCTGAGAAATCCGATTCCTCCCGTTCCTGACAGAGCTGTATCCAAAGGAGGTTTCATCCTCGACCAAGAATAAATACCACATACTTTTGGTTTTACACAAATCAAAGTGACAACTTCTGGAAACATTTTTCATTATCTCGAGAAATCTTTATGTTTGGAAATATCACTTTCCATAGCGATATGAATGTTTAAAAACTTAATTTAACAAGAGTTATTTTCTTATCAGAAACAAGTAGGTTTTAATTGTTTTTAGGACAATTCTGTGACCTTGATGGTCACAGTTAGACTTTGCTGTTATGTAATACATTGTACAGAAATTCAATGAAACATATAGTTAATGAATATGACTCAAACTTTTACAAGAATCTTAATAGACAAACCCATCAGACCCAGACAGACCCATCACTTCCAAAATAGATAAACATCATCTAACCCAGTGCCAGCGGCTCCTTTGACAACAGTTAATAATACAATAAATTGGTCTGTTCATTACGATTGCTTAATTCATGGAAATACATTAACAATGGCTATTTTTGCTTTCCATATGAAATTAAGTGTCCACATTAAAGCGATCAAGACAATTAAGACATAAATAGATTTGTATACCCTTTAAATATTAATTATTTACTAAATCTATATTTAGCTCTTTAATACTTAATTTCTTAGAAAAGGGTTTTGCAATAGGGACGGGTTGATTTTGACAGTTCATGGCCGCCAAATTGTTTCAATTACTTTCTGTTGAAATGTCTTCTTTTTATCAGTCACTAAAGACAAATCATCATGTCAAGTTACACCGTCGACCAATACGTTCAAATGATAAACATCAAAATAGGTTTTCTCTAGTATAGTAACGATGCGCGCGTTTCGCCCTTTTTATGTGTCGTCCTTCCAAATCGACTATTCAAATTTGATGGCCAAATTTGATAACGAAACGCAAGATCTGCAGAAAACGTCATCGCTTATGGTAAAAGTGTGCAGCAGAATCTGAGGCAGTCGATTCCGCATCGTCCATAGGAACTTGGCTTGTCGTAGACCACAACATGACGAATTTTGAGCCAGTACTCATACAAAATCCATCTGACCCAAATACGACCATACCCTACCCAGCGTCGTGTGTTGGTTGATTGGATTTTGGAGCAGTTGGAAGTTGATCCCCATTGTGGTCGAAAAATCATCTTTAGCGATGAAGTCCATTTTTGGATGAATGAGTGCATGAATAAGCAAATCGCCGGATTTGGAACGACACCAACCTACTCGAGATTGACGAAGTGCCAATGTTACTGTTTGGTATGAATTTTGGACTGAAGGCATCATCAGCCCGAACTTCTTCGAAAATGATGCTGGCCAGGCAATTACCGTCAACGGCGTTCGCTATAGGTTGATGATTACCAACTTCTTGTGGCCTGAATCAGATAATTTGGATACCGAAGGCATGTGGTTTTCAACAGGATAGCGCTTCTTTCCACACAGTTCAAGACGCAATCGATATTTTGCGTGAGTGGTTTCATGGCCGAGGCGACGTGAATTGGCCACCAAAATCGTGTGATTTGACCCCTTTAGACTATTTGTTATGGGACTTTCTTAAGTGTATGCCGCAAATAACCGCGGCCCTCAAAGACAACATAATCGATGCCAACGGTTAAATTCAGCCTCATTTATGCGCTAAACTAATTTAATACTACACCTTTCGAATGCGGAAAGGGAAAACCCTTCATTTATAATTTATTTATAAAATATAAGAAAAATTTCAAAAAAAAAATCTGTATTGGAGTTGCCGCTTTACACGACAATCATGCCTTCTTAAATCTTCCCTACCTAAGAAAATATTATAATTTTTGTATACCGTAATAAAATTTAACCAAGTAAATAGTCCTTAACAACGAGGAAAAATAATTTTTTTGAAGTTTTTATAGTAACAAAGAAAAACTCTGGTTTTCAATTGGTTTCTCAGCGTTTTTAATGAAGTTTTGATTTTAAGTCGTCAGAACGCAATATTGATAAAAATAATGCTAACCCGAGTCGATATTTTGGCCCTATTTTCGTCCCTAAAATGCAGGTTCTCTGAGGTTCAAAGAGATTCAAAAGAGGATCACTTACTGTTAAAATGTTGCTCCTCATTTGAACCTAATAGTGGCAGTTATCGGACAAAATACGATGTCTAGGATCAAATGAGGACGACAGCCAAAAGCCTCAAATGAACCTCTTTCATCTTGACCATAGCTTTTTTCTTTGTTCTTTTACTCTCTCTCTTTCTTTCTCTTTCTCTGATACCACTTCATTATACTCTCTCTCACTTTCTATCTTATTTTCTTTTCTCTCTCTCTCTTTCCTACTTGCTTTTCCCTTTCTCTCTCACTCTCTTTCATTTAATTAGTAATATTTTTAAAATAAAATAATTTATATTTTAATTTTATCCTTTTTTTATTCATTAAACAAAACAGTTTTTACTAATATTAGTGATTAATTTAAACGAAATAATTCTTCGTCGAAATCGTCTTATTCGTCGTCGTTGTCGTCGTCTGCGTCGTCGTGGGAGTCGTCGTCGTTGCTGTCCTCGTCGTTGGTGTCGTCGACTTTACTAGCTCCATCGTTACCATTTTCACTATCACCAGCTCTATCCTTTTCATTTATACCAGCATTGTCATCATCTGTTGTGACAACAACAGTGACAACAAAAAAAAAGCAGCTACACGACCAGGTAGGCTGATTAAATATGAAAAGAGGACGATTTCTATTTTCTATGTTGATAAACCTTCATTTAGGACGATATGAGGTTCACAAAATATGCGTAGAAAAACGGAAAGAATTCTAAAGATTCATGTAGGACGAAATGAGGACGATGAAAAATCGTTTAGGATGATATGAGGTTCATTTTGCTGTATGTAGGAGCAAATGAGGAGAAAAGATCCTTTTTAGGATCAGAATAGGGCCAAAATTTCGACTCGGGAAATTAATAAAAAAAAAACGCTTATTCCATCTTTATTCCGCGAGTTTACTAAACCAGAGAATAAGAGCTAAGCCGTGGGTTAGAATGTTCCATGAATAAAATCGAAATGTTTGTGGAATAGTAAAGTGACGTTTACCAAAAATCCCTGAAGAGGATCTACTACAATACAATACAAAGTTCCGCAGACTTGGGTTTATGATAATTTGTAAACACACCTACGAATTCTCTTGTTTATATGTTTCAGTCAAAATTGTTATCATATCTATACTATTATATAAAAGCGAAACCATTTTAAAGTTTGTAACGCACGATCTCAGAAAGTAGTCAACCGATTTATTTGAAATATATTTTATTATTTTCTATATTGTTATGAGAGTGTTTATGGCTTTAATTTTTGTTCATTAATTATTTGTCAAACTTAAATATTTTTAATTTTACATTTTTTGTCCATTTTTTTTCATTAGTTGACTTATACAATCACTCATATCTTAAAACCTATACAATAATCGACAAAGATTAGCATTGCTTCATAAAGTCAATATTGTTGCGCAAATTTTAAGCCTAAAATCACTTCTAAGTTAAACATATAACCTGAGAAATAAAATGCTCTTTTTCTCTTAATATGTGTTCCATTTAATAGTTACGATTTTTCTCTTACCTCCCTACCTACATACATATTCAATTTTTCTGTATTGTATTTGTATAGTTCATCATAGTAACCTACACACACACATTAGTTTTTTGTTTCTCTAATTCTATCGTCACATCGCTGAGCAGTGTGGGCTCTTTTTTTTAAGTTACTATGGACATTTAATTATCTACAGTGCCGTGCACATGAAATGCCGATTTATCTATCTAAAGAAAAATTAGATCTTTTTTGTTTTTCTGGTTCGAGGAAGTGAATAGATTATAATTCTTCCAATTTAAAAATAAAAAAAGTTCTATTATAATAGCTTGAATTACCAATTTTGTATCACTTCCTCGAACAATAAAACTGAAATTAAGTTAAAATTTTCTTTACAAATAACTCGAAGAAGGTACTTACAATGACGTCGATAAAAAGCGCACACAAATGTGGGTAGGTTAAGTCAGTTGCACTGCACTGAACATGAGCAGATGAATAAAAATATGTGTCTATGGATATTTACACACGCATACCTATAGATGTATGAGAACATTAAAAACACAATTTTTTTTTTTTTTACCGCAAACTATATTTTTCGGTTGCAAAAAAACGTTTCTAGGTATGAATAAAAGAAAGAAAAGAAGAAAATAGACAAAAATTTCGTTCTGTTTTCAACTAAAAAATTGAAATGGTTTTGTTTGTTTTCACGTGCGGCTTGGCCTGTACTACGTAATATTTTACTCAAGTTTTTTTTCTAAAGTGTTAATTTCGGTAAGGAAGTGTTTTTTGATTTTTTTATTAAATACGAGTACATAACAAGCTTAAATTCGTTGTTTTTCTTTTATCGCATAGAAATATAAAATGGGTAAAAGAAAGGCTAACATCGGAAGAAAATCCATAAGCACAAAAAGAATGTGTTGGTTACAATTTGCGAAGCAACGCAAGCACGGGTCGGCTAGTGTAATATAAGACCTATTAAATGAGTAATGTGCATTGTATATGTTTCCTGATTTTTATGAATTATTTATTTGGTCTATTCATCGAGATAAATGAAGATGTATTTTCAGAAATTATGCTTAATACAGACTGAAAAAAGCCGGGCATATCAGTACAATCGTCTTGAACCTTTTTTTATTTTAGTAATTTCAGATTAAAATTCTGATGATTACGATTATACAGTCATTAATCGTACCTCATTACGACCCCAGTATCTGATGCCATAACTTGCAAACCGACAGGAATTTGGATACCTCTTGTGTCCCAATTTAGGTCATCGGCAACAAGTGGAATAAGTTTCCTAAGCCTATATTTCTTCCTAAAATCCTCCTCGCTTAGCACTTGCGCTTGATCACACCTGGTTTTTGTAAATTTTTCTTTTTCTGTTGGTTGATGGGTGATTTTCCAATATTTGAAACTGGTTTGAAAACTCGACAAATCTAGCACACATTATTATGTATAAAACAAAATAAAATCAGCGATCTTCAATTTACACATTTGGATCTTATTCCTTTTGCTTAACCACCTTCTTCGGTGATTAAACTTAGTAAACGTCGCTCCGTAGGAATTTTGTTTTATTCATAACATTTTGAATTTAGTCCATGGTATAAGACCTAACTCTTCGCTATTTCACGTTTATTACTTTGGCTGTAAGACATTATTTTTCATTTACAATAATTTGCACAGAAATTTAATGAGACAGAATTTATCATTCGATTTTCTGGACCAATTGCCATTCTGCTTCCTGCATTTTTATTCTTCAGAATTCCAAACATTCTCGATTTACTTTCCAAAAAAACGTTCTAGGACTTTTTAACTTCCCATAGGAAGTTATTGTAATGGGTCGGATTTGTCGAATTGAAAATTTTGACATTTCTCGACGTTTCAAGGGACCTTGAGAGTCAAAAAAAAAAGATTTTTAGAAAGATGTCTGTGCGTGCGTGTGTACGTACGTTCGTACGTTCGCAACGTTTTTTTCGTTGTCCATACATAGCTCAGGAACCAGAAGAGATATCGACTTCAAATAAATTTTGTTATACAGATAATAAGGAAGAAAGATGCAGAAAGGGCTCTCAAGAAAATTCCGTGGGTGTTTTTTACCATAGCAATTTAAAAAAAAAAGGTGAAATTTTTGGTTAACCCTAAATATCTCATGAAACAATGGCGCTAGAGACTTATATAAAATTTTATATTATATACTGTAACGTGATACAAAACAAATATATTTTTAAAAAAACATCCAATTAACAGTTTTTTTTATAAATAAAAAAAAAAACTGAAAAAAAAAATTTGTCACCTCGAAAATTTTACGAGTAAAATATGATTTCATCTCCAAAACAATTTTGTGGAACGAAGAATAATGTTTTTGACATCTGATAAAATTTTGAGAAAAATCTAATTGACAGTTTTTTTATAAACATTACTCAAAGTTGGTAAAAATTGAATTTCGACTCAAATATCCTTTCAAAAATTTGAGATCATGGCTTCTAACTAATTTTAACTTATAAAAAATATTGTTTCAACATTAGGAAAAATTTTGAGAAAAATCGAATTGCCAGTTTTCTTACAAAAAATAAAAACCTTAAAAAAAAATTATAAAAGTTGGTAAAAATTGTTTTCGATTCAAATATCTATTCAAAAATTTGAGACATTGTCTTCAAACTAATTTTATCTTATAAGGAGTATTGTTTTTAACATTCGGTAAAATTTTGAGAAAAATGTTTGACAGTTTTTTTTACAAAAAATAAAAACCTAAACAAAATTTAACAAAAGTTGGTAAAAATTGATTTTCGGCTCAAATAGCTTTTCAAAAATTAAAAATATTGGCTTCAAACTTATTTTATTTCACAGAAAATATTGTTTTCGATATTCAGTAATTTTTTTATAAAAATCCAACAGTCCGTTTTTTCATAAAAAAATAAAATCTACAAAAAATAGTACGCAAATTTGGTAAAAATTGATACATATAGACAAACTTTTAAGCCAAGACAAATCGTCAGGCGGGATGGGAAGTCATCAGTGTGGGTCGCATCCCAGCCTGTTTTTTGATTTATACAATTATTGTGAGGGAAATACCATTTTCTATTCGCAAAATATTGGAGGTGACCAAAATTTATTTGAAGTCACTATCTCTTCTGATTCTTGAGATATGGCAAATGACAAAAGTAGCCGTACGGACGTAAGAACTGGGACGTAAAGATATCTCTCTAAAAACCTTTTATTTAGATTAAAGGGGCCTTGAAACGTCGAGAATTGTCAGCATTTCAATTCGACTAATCGGTCCGATTACAATAACTTCCTATTGGAAGTTAAAAATTACTTCAGGTATACATATATTATATTAATATGTTTTCCAAACTTTGAAGGAAAACTTGATAAATTTCATAACTTCCTATTTCGTATTTTTTCATTGCATTTTAAAATTCATTATTTATTTATTAACTTTTGTTAGTAGTTAAATAAAAAGTATTTTTTATAAAATAAGATCAAGAAAAAGTCAATATGTTCAAGGCCTTGAAATCAAGAAACTAAATTGTATCAGTTTAAGCAGAATTATGTGTGTTTTTGTAATTTTTAGTTAGAAAACTATCTGTATATTTGATTTTTTTCAAAAACTTTTCCATTCATCGTAGTATGAATTTATCCTGGTAAATATCCTTTTTTGAATAGTCTTTAAATTTCAAACATCTTAAACACTGCCAATTTCTGAAAATATCTACTTGGCAAAACTGTTAACAACTGAGTCGCCCATAGATAGAGCGAGGACAAAATTCAAAAACAACCTAACACCATTAAAATCACACCCTTTTTGCACCAAAAATTATCCCCTTTAAAATATTATTTGTACTGGTTACGGCCTTATTTAGACACTTTATTATAACACATCTACACTACAACAACTACAACATACAGCTTAACTATAATACTCATACCGATATTTTATATTAGTATAGAAGTGGAGGAGAAATAATCTGTGGACACAGCCGCGTATCGTATACGGTACGGGTATCCAAATGCATTATTCATGACGTGAAGCACCTGAGCCACTAACGCAGGTAATCGTGCTGATTGTTCGTTTTGTACAAAGGTACAGGTAAACGAGTATATACACAGTTCTGGTCATAAAATTGAGTCACATAATTAAAAAAATATTAATCGAAATGAATTAAATGTTACATATTTTGAGTGTATTTTAACTGAAAAAAAATTTTACTTAAATGGGTAAAATTAAAAACTCAACTCCATGTGATGGAAAAATCATCTGGGAATGCTATCAAAAACTCTAAAGATTAAATCTTAGATTTTTTAAGTTAAGAACGCGCTTTAGATAAAACAAGGATAAACTGAGGATACAAAAATTGATTGCATGATTAAATTGTTAACACTATAGAAATGGAGATAATCCCGATGAGAGCAGTTTACGAGACCTTTTGCTGTCCGTAACTCAAGACGCAGACACGTTTTTATGAGACACAAAGCTTAAAACACCAAAATGAACATATACAGAAATTTCGAGCCTATAGTATATTCATTTCGAGGTTAAACTATTGTTCACCTTATTAAAATAGTAATTTTTCAATCAACCCTTAGTTTGTATCTGAAAGATATAACATCAATTCTAGTGCATTAATTATATGGCCACAACTGTAGGTACTCGACTCCTCCAAATCCCCATACATATGTACATACACATGACTATAATATGAAGACAAGCCGATGAGTTTTGGACGGTATATCTACCTATGCGTGTTGTTGTTGCTGTTTTTGAAAACAAACAACAACAATAATAATAAACGAAAGAAAAAACCTCTTCTCCGGATTGGGATATAATATTTTGATGGGTTTCGGATTTGGATTTGGTTGTTGTTGATGTTGATGTTGAAGTTGATGGTATTGGTATTGGTATTTGTATTGTGGTAGTGGACATTTCACAGAGCCAGCATTGGTATTTTAATTTCCCTTTTTATACGTTGATTGAATATGAATATCGAAAATTAATTTTATAAAATTTTAATTTAACAAAAAAATATACAACAAAATCAAAAAACGAATCCACGAATTGGTTTGGTATACGAATTGACGTTCGCGTCGTCCGTCGTCGTACACACAAATATTTTATTTTATTTTTAAACCCCTTCTCTTTATTTTTTTAAATTTTGTTTTGCCAAATTTATTGTCATATTGCAGTTAAGTTTATTTATTACATTTATTTAATAGGTTGATAGGTAATATAAATTTCAATTGATATTTGCATCAAAAAATGACGCAAAGTATCATTTAAAATTAATTTGGAGGTAAAATAAAATATTTCGAAAGCATATTATTCTCGATTGAAACAGTAATCAAATAATTTAATTGTGGGTTTGTATTGGGAGATATGTATGTGTATATATTCGACAGAAAATCAATTTTGCAATTCAAAAATTTAAATTTTATGGATTTAATTACGAAATTTGGTTTGAATTTATACATTTTTTAGCTTTAATAAATATTATCATGTTCCATTTTTAACCAAAACTAAAAACCTTAAAAACGTCAATATATTGAAAGGTCATTGTTTCCTTGGTTTATAGCTAAAGTTTAAATTTGATGAATGTTAGGTTTTAATGTCATCCCAACAATTTACAAGCAACAAATAAGAGGTTTTATTTTAAAAAATAGGTCACTTTTAAAGGTTTAATTACGCCATTGATAAAAATGCATTGTCAAAATTCACTAAAAATGGTAAACATTTTGCAGTTAGAATTCAAAACACCAAAACACTTTTGGGTCGTCGTCAACAAATTTGAAAAACCGAAACCAGTATCTCAAGAAAAACTGAGAATTTTACGACTGTAGCCATTAGTGTTTGTCGATTCCTTGTCGGCATATTAAGTTATTCAATCCACAAAAGACGCAACACAATAATTTGCATGAAGTCTAAAGTCATAAGTCTTTAAAGTTCCAGTTAAACAATTTTCACTCCGGAAGCCAAATTGACACAATTAAGTAGATCGAAAATGATTGTTGAAAACTCTCCAAACTGTCACTGTTTGACGCGAGTTTTGGGATGCCTAGATGGCGGTGTAAATCAACTTTAGTTATTGGAAAATCAAGCTGGGGCAGTTTTTATGGTTAATAGATATTAAGATATTATTTATGATTGTTATAACCGGACGATTCCGGATACGCTACAAATCAAGAAATGTATGCAATCTGATATTGTGAAAAAAAATTTAGCTCGCTAGACTCTGGTGGGCTGGACATGGACAAATATGTAGCTCGTATGAGTTTAGAGGAACCATATCTGAAACTAATTTTTAGTGCATTTTATGGCAGAATATGGCGACAGCGTGGCAGAACATGATTGCGCTGGAGCGATGGCGTAGACCAGGACGTCGGTAGCTTGTGGTGCGCAACTGGATGGTGTCGGCTTGCGATCGGTATAACCGGAGAGACTTGTTGTATGAGGCCAGACTGAATCCCAGTTGTCAAGCCAATAATGATGATGATGGCTGGCATTGGAAGACATTGAATTAAGATGCGACGTTTAATTTCGGAATTTTGAAAGAAAAGTGTTCTGACAGTGTTATTTCTCCAAGAGGTGATCACAATTTGTAACAGAATCTTGAGTTTAACATCTATACAGATTGCTCTCTTTCTATGCGAACACTAAACAATCGCTTCAAAAGGTTAAAGATGTAAGGTTTTCGGGACAATACAGCCACAAATAAGCTCATTTTTCATAGAAAAATATATAGTTTTACAACTGTAGACTTGGCGGCTCTTTTATGGCATTACCCACTCCTAGAAATGAAATAAACATTCATTGACTTCTTGGCTTAACATCAATTACAGTTTATTGATAGGAACGATGAATGTGAAATTCTTTTTGTCACGCTCAAAGACGAAAGAAGCATTTTTCAACATAAGTTATGGGGTCCGATCTTATCACTGCTTAAGTTTTGAAAGAATTGCCCTCAATAGCCTTCAAAAAAACTCCAACTTATAACAAACGCATCAAACTTAGGTATGTATATACCACATCATTGGAAAACTAAGGAAGTCATTGTTATAACCTAACAAGACAAGCCACCAACAGAAGTAACATCTTACAGATGTAACTTCTCTTATACATATCATGGCAAAATTTTTCGTAAAACTGCTACTGAAAATGTTAAGCAAGAGAATAGATGAAAGAAGACGAATTCCGAGCCATAATTTTGGATTTAGAAATTAATATTCCACTACCGACCAAGAACATCGAATTACTGATATGGTGGAATAGACACTTGAAGATGGTGCTCAAGCCTTTGGCAAGGTTTTACATATGGGACTTGAGAACAATACTGAATACTGATCTTACTAGGCAGCACTACGAAATACTGAAGCCATATGTAACGAACCAACTCTTTAGAATTCGATACAACCAAAATTACTCGGAACTAAAGAAAATTGAAGCCGGTGTACCGCAATGAAGTACCCTGGGACCAACCTATTATCTTGTGTACACAATTAATATTCCAGTGGATATCAACGCTATCATTGCCACCTTTGCTCATATGCAATATTGGTGTTAAATATATTCGCTGCAAAGGCAATGCCCAAAAATTGCAAAATCCAGTCGGTAAAGTTAGTGTTTGGACACAAAAATAGCGTATCAAACTAAATAAAATAAAATCAACGAATATACATACATTTTACAAAGAAAAACATAAATAATATTAGAATTTTTATAAATAGTACAGAACTAGCTTAATCCAATATACTGCAAAATACCTTGGAATGGCTTTTTATTAAAAAAAAAAAACAAAAATAAGAGCTAAACTTGAAGTGCAGAAGAATGTACTGGTTAATAAGAAAGAACTCTGACCTATGTATCTAGCGATAATAAGTTTATCTACTATATAAAAATAATTCGGGTTTTCCTTCCTGACGCTATACCTGCAGAACGCACGAACCGATTTCCACGGTTTTGCATTCGTTGGAAAGGTCTCGGGCTCCGTGAGGTTTATAGCAGACAAAATTCAGGAAAAAAATTTAATAGAAAAGCTGTGAACTGGCCCTATATTCTAAACCAAAGTTTACTTTTGGGAACCTTTTTTAGTCAACCATATCTCTAGAAACGTCAGAGATTTCGACTTCAAATAACGTATGAAATCTACAATGAAGAAATGATTCTGATTGCAAACAAGCTACTGATTGAAGTAGGAATTATTGCGCCAAATCGATCGATGCGCGATGCATTTAACCAAGAATTAAATCGAGAGCTGCAATACAATGTTGATACATTGCAGGAATTCGTTCGAAATAATGTGCCGTTGCTGAATGAACAGCAAAAAAAAGTATACAAAACATTAATGCAAGCGGTGGACAATAATACTGGTGGTCTATCCTTCCTGGACGCACCTGGAGAAACAGGAAAAACATTTGTCAGTTCATTGATTTTGGCCACTTTTTGATCAAGATGTGACATAGCTTTGGCGTTAGCATCATCTCGAATTGCGGCAACTCTTCTAGATGGCATTCGTACTGCACATTGTGTTGCCACTCAATTTAAACACAATTGATACTCCAACATGCAATATTTCCCGATCCAGTGCAATGGGAAAATTGTTGATGCAAAACAAGCTCATTGTTTGGGATGAGTGCACAATGGCACATAAGAAATCACTTGAAGCACTTACCTTCACACTGAAGGATCTTCGACGAAGTAACAACATCTTTGGCGGCTTGATGATATTGTTGGCAGGCCATTTTAGGCAGACGTTGCCAGTAATTCCCCGTTATCGTAAACAGGAATAACATTATCGCTAACCAGTAATATGAGAGTTCAACTTCAAAATGAGCAAAGTGCTGCACAATTTTCCGAACAATTGTGTAACTGTTGGAAATGGAAAAGTGATAGTTGATGCGAAAACTGCATTAATTACTCTTACCAACTACTTTTCCTGATTTGTAGAATCTCAATTAGCTCTTATTGAAAATGTTTTCCCAAACATTAGTGATAATTATCAGAATTATGCTTGGTTAAGTCAACGAGCAATTCTCGCCGCAAATAATAATGATGTACACGCACTGAATTTCACCATTCAATCAAACATCGCTGGCGAATTAGTGACATACACATCTGTTGATTCCATAACAAATTCTGATGATGTAGTAAATTATCCAACGGAGTTTTTAAACTCTCTGGAGCTACCAGGATTCCCACCACATAACTTGCAACTCAAAGTTTGTTCAGTTATTATGATATTGCGTAATTTGAATCCACCACAACTTTGCAACGGTACTCGACTTGCTGTGAAAAGACTTATGCCCAATTTGATTGAGGCAACCATTATTAACGGAAAGTACGCAGGTGAAAATGTATGTATTCCTCGAATACCAATGATTCCTACTAATCTTCCGTTTGACTTCAAACGATTGCAATTTCCGGTTCGCCTTGCGTTTGCAATGACAATTAACAAGTCGCAAGGCCAATCGCTTAGTGCTTACGGGATAAATTTAGAAAATCATTGTTTTTCACATGGGCGGCTATACGTTGCGTATTCACGAGTTGGGAAACCATCCGCTTTGTTTGTGTTAACGTCAGACCAAAAAACAAAAAATGTGGTTTACCAAAGAACACTTCAATAATGCTTCGATTCAGTATTTACTTTGGATTCACTTTCATTTTTTACTTAGAGAAGTTCAACTAACTTACACTTCATTGTTGTAATCGAAATGAGTTTATTACTGTTGTGAAATGAAATAAAATTTTTCCTTTTCAAATATAAAACAAAAAAAATTATTTTTCTTCATCTTTTAATCCCCAAACGAAATGTTACAAAAAACGAAGCCATCTGGTGGCGAAACGGAGTTCGCCGGGTTTGCTAGTTTTATATAAGCAAAGTACTAAAACCCGTTTAGACATATGACATCCAACTATGGGACTGTACACAAATGTTAAACCTATCAAAAAATTCAACAACAAAGTCCTTTGTTAAAAAATAAATGCCTCTTTCTAAAATAGTGATCTACTATTTTAGCAAGAGGCAAATTCTACTACCAACTCCCACCGTCTTAAATGTACGAGACAACTTTCGGAGACTAAAAAGAACCAAGTCTCAAGTACGAGTATTACAACTACAAACTTCCCCTAAAGTGATTTATAAATTAAGAAAGACAAATTATTTGTTGATCTTTTATAGATTGGTCCTGATTATCCGGTAATTTAAGTGCGGTAAGAGTCCCACGCATCTCAATACCGATTCTTACCGAGTATTTTTTGGTGATTTCCACCAGATAGAAAAAAAAAACTCTTTTTTAAAGAAAGCATTTTTAATATAAGATTCAAACCTCTTATTGCAAAACCCTGTTCAAAATATTGTTATGACCTTCTGATACATTTCATAGAAAAATTCAAAAAACAAAGAACCAATGGGAAAATGACATTGTAGGTTGCATCCAAGCCTCTTTTTGTATTTTATTGAACAAAGTCAGCCCAGAAAATAACAGTCCATTAGGGTGGGGGCTTCAAAGCGCGTGTATAGATGCGGATGAGCGCGAAATGGATTTTATCTCGCAGACAAATTTCGTGAAGTAATTTCCGGTAGCTCTATTTAAACACATCCAAAACACACTTCATCCAACTTCTATAAATAAAATTATGATGTAACAAATTAACTTCAATTCCATCAGTAATAAATATTATGACGTAATCGTTTCCAAAGGGCTTATTATAGTCCCGTTTCTGGTACCTACCTTAAGCTATGCGATGACGATGTGAATAATTAGCTTTTGCAATGTTAAGTTAGTAGCATAGATTCATATCCTTTATACCGAACAAGACCTATACAGGTGTTGGGTATAATTCGATCGAGCTCCCTCGATGCGATGTTCCTATACTTACTCCGTCATTCTATTATCGTCTCCCTCTTAATTCTGAAAAACAATTAATCTCTTCTATAAATGAGTTAATTACACACTTCCCATTTTGCCTGAAAACCTTTATTTATACCTTACCTATACCTATGTGTACAGACCTAAGTACATAGCTTGTACCTTTAAATTTCCTTTCATGAACCTAGAATCAGCGAGCATCTTCCGTTTTGCCTCGTTATAAGCTCTGCAGCAATTTAGACGTTTTAGTGACATTAATCATTTAAACATCGTAATCATCATCATCATGTGCTTGATATACATATGGACATACATACTTTTCTAAGCCATTCTGTAAATATCCTTGAAGCTTCCGTTTATACCGTTTTGAGTTTAATTATGTTCATTTTCATGTTCATGAAACTACAGCGTGGCAGCGGCTATACGACAGCATTCACAGTCATGTTTTGTGGGCAATTATTACAAAAAGACACAATTAACGATGATGTCGACGAACGAGCGACGAACGACGACGTTCAACGTTATTTAAGGACATCTAAATAGTTTGGATTAATTTCAGAAATTACTTTAATTTATTAAACTATTAGCGTGATTGGTCACCAATTCGAAGCAACCTAACCGTTGAAACCTGCCAAATATATGTATGTACCTATGTAATGTAGTGAAAGGACATAGGGCAATTTAAAATGTACTTACATATTTATAGCTGCTCTCTCAAGCGCCTTTTGTTGGCAGATTTCCAACGTAACCTAGGTATTTACACATACATATATCTATTACACAAGTCAACAAAAAAAATATTTTTCTTTGAGTCTATTATTTAGTGAATATTTTCTGATTGTATACATCGAAAAAAAAGCAGAAACTCCATTTATAATAAATAAAGTTTGCTCCAGCATATAAGATGCAGGAGAGGGGTAGGGGGCTGTGGGTTTGAAGCGGGAGTGAGAAACTGTCAACGGCAGTGTACGAGTGCGCTTTGCAAAGGAATAACGTATTTTATGTGTCGTGAGGCCTAAAATGTCTTCCAAAAAGTGCAAAAATCCCGTGGACTCTTTTTGTTATATTTGCGGCGAATTCATTAAAGTGAGAGCCAAAAAAATTTGTTTGTCGTCAAATACGAGACTTTGTGAAGCCTATGAAGCTTATTTTAATTTACCCGTACGAAGTCAATATAAAGTATGGGCACCTCATTTCTCATGCAGTAACTGCAAAAACACTTTAGAGGGTAAGAATGTCTTTGAAAGTCCACATGCTACATGCTCATTTATATAAATTTAAAGACAACTTAGGTGCATATTCAGAAGAGCAAGGGGAACGTTTCCACCAAGATGTAATGAACTTTGAAAAGCGTTATCAAGGACAATATAATGGAAACATGATGGGTGGCTACATTTGGGGCTCATACGAGAAAGTTCCAACTTACACAGAAGAAATACCAAATCTGTTAATTTTTATAGTCTTTTTTGTATTCTTTTTTGTATTTGTGGGCTTATTTATGCCGTCTTGTATAATTAAAGTCAATAAAAATATGTGAATTCAAAACTGTTTTCCTTTTACATATAATTTAAATTAAAAAATAGAGCTTTTTCATAAAAATTTAAATTTCGTTTTAGTAACTACAAAAGCAAACTTTATTAGATAAAAATATTTTTTCTTTAATTAGTTAGGCATAAGTAATGACAATCAGAGGTACAGAACTCAGACTCAAAATTCGTGTTGACCCGTGTTATGTATATATAGTTGTATAGAAGAAGGTCGTTAGATGTCCATTTTCAAGATGCAATGATTTAAAGTGATTGAAAACAATCTTTCAGGAAAAAAATAAATTGCTTTAGTTTACAACAAAAGAACAAAAAACTTCACAGGAGGGAGTCTGATTCTTGTTTTTTTTCTTTCTTCAAAACTTCACGGATATGGATCTGAGTTATGAAATAAAAATACACTCCAGTTCGTTGGATTAAATTCTACTTGATAATTGATAATACATTTAACAATGCTGCCTAGGTCAAAAATCGATATATAAAGCTGGAATTCAACATCTGTCAAACTAAGTTGTTAAAGCAATATTTTTAACTTCCCAGAGAAATGTATTGTAATGGGTTAGATTTATCAAATTGAAATTTTTGACATTTCTCGACGTTTCAAGGCTCCTAGAGTCGAAATTAAAGATTTTTAGAAAGATATCTGTGCGTTCGTGTGTACCGTACGTTCGCGACGTTTTTTCGTAGTCCATAGCTCAAGAACCAGAAGAGATATCGGCTTCAAATAAAATTTGTTATACAGATAATAATGCAGAAACATGCAGAAAGATGCAGAAAGGGCTCTCAAGAAAATTGCGTGGGTGGTTTTTTTTACCATAGCAGTTTAAAAAAAGTGAACATTTTGGTTAACCCTAAATGTCTCATGCACCCATGACGTAAGAGACTTGAACTAAATTTTATATTATATATTGTAACGTGATACAAAACAATTATATTTTTGGAAAAAAATCCAGTTAACGGTTTTTTTATACATAAATCAAAAAAACTGAAGAAAAAATGTGTCACCTCGAAAATTTTACTACTAAAATATGATTTCATCTCCAAAACAATTTTGTGCAACGAAGAATAATGTTTTTGACATCTGATAAAATTTTGAGAAAAATCTAATTGACAGTTTTTCTTATAAAAAATAAAAACCTAAAAAAAAACATTACTCAATATTGGTAAAAATTGAATTTCGACACAAATATCTTTTCAAAAATTTGAGATAATGGCTTCTAACTAATTTTAACTTATAAGAAATATTGTTTTCAACATTCGATAAAATTTTGAGAAAAATCGAATTGACTGTTTTTTTACAAAAAATTTAAACCTAAAAAAATGTATAAAAGGTGGTAAAAATTGATTTTCGACTCAAATATCTTTTCAAAACTTTGAGATATTGGCTTTAAACTACTTTAATTTTTGAAAAAATTATGTTGTAACATTCAGTAAAATTTTGAAAAAAAAATCGAATTGACAGTTTTTGTACAAAAAATTAAAAACCTAAAAAAAAATTAACAAAATTTGGTAAAAATTGATTTTCGACTCAAATATCTTTTCAAAAATTTGAGATAATGGCTTCTAACTAATTTTAACTTATAAAAAATATTGTTTTCAACATTCGATTAAATTTTGAGAAAAATCTAATTGACAGTTTTTTTTTTTTAATAAAAACCTAAAAAAAAACAATACTAAAACTTGGTAAAATTTACTTTCGACTCAAATAGCTTTTCAAAAATTACAAATATTGGCTTCAAACTTATTTTATTTCACGGAAAATATTGTTTTCGATATTCAGTCATTTTTTTTATAAAAATCCAACAGTCCGTTTTTTCATAAAAAAATAAAATCTACAAAAAATAGTACGCAAATTTGGTAAAAATTGATACATATAGACAAACTTTTAAGCAAGACAAATCGACAGACGGGATTTGAAGTTTTCAGTGTGGGTCGCATCCCAGCCTCTTTTAAAAAAAAAAAACAAATTATTTGAGTTCGTTATCTCTGCTCGTTGGACTTTATTTCTAAGGACCTTGAGACGTCGAATACAAAAAAAAAACAAATGTTAAAAAAAATCGGAAGTTAACAGCTTTAATATTGATTGAATTGCATTTTTAAATTTTATTAACTTTGCTCGAGTCTATTATGTAAAAAGAAATATGATGCTATTATCTTAAATAAATTTATTTTTAATCTTAATCTAGGGAAATGGAGTGTTCCTCTTGATAATTTTAAATAGCGTTCTTACTTTTTCTGTTAAACTCTTGCTGATGTTTACAATCGATTTCTTTTTTTTTTTCTTTTTTTTTTTAATTTTTTTTTGAAAAACTTTTCAATAACTCTTATATTTTCTAGTACCTATAGGAATATAAAATAACTTTTTTGTATAGGTAGATAAGACGTTTTGAATTTAAGTGAAAATTTTTATATGATTTACGCAATGATGATGCAATTTAGAAATTTCATCTTAGAAATTATTTATAAGAAATTATGCTGGAAAATATGTTCATAGGTATAAAGAGAAACTTTTTGAAAGTATATTCAGTTTGAATTCATTTTACATCTTGTTTGTGTCAAGGTGTCAAAGAAAACTATGTTGATATTGTAAACAAGAAAGAAAACTTAAAGAAATTAATATAAGGGTAAGTAGAATACTTGTATAGATGAAAAAGCATAGGTATTGACTCGAAAAGTTTTGTCCGAAAGTAAAGTGTGAACTTTTTGCATGGATATTTACGTTTTTACGAAGCAACGCATAAAAAGGACTTTCCAATAAAGGTCTCTATTTGGGCAACTTTCCCTTTTGAAGTTGTCACCTTTTGACAAAAAAAAAACTATACCCTTGATAAAAATGCATTTAGAAAATTTTGGATCGTTCGCGTGATGAATAAACTCCTATAGGCTGGCAAAAATGAAACTGGTGGAAGAATTTCAACAATGTGGATAAGTTTAAGTTATGCGACAATTTTTCATCGGTTTTGGGAACTATGCATTCCACAAACTTATATCCTAAGGTTTTAAGTTAGCACAAAAATCCAAGCCGGGCTATCACTAGCAGCACCATATCTTCCATTATTGCTGCCATAAAATGCTTCAAAATGATCCCGATTTTCATCTTCAGGGTCTATTTTCACATTAGTGGCTGCGTTAATAGTTTATCACAAGAATGATTATTGAAATGCTTCTTCATCTTCAACTTGTCACTATTTGTTGCGGTATTAAACATGGCGATGATAATGTATTGGACCTTACTTATTCGAAAATGAGGCTGGTACAACTACTGCGGTAAATTAATTGCCCTAAAGAGCCTTTAATAATGATTTTGTATGGCCGGAATTGAAACAAAAGATATTGGTATAGACGAATTTCATTTTTAATAAGACGGCGCTACTTGCCGCACAAGCAAACGATGCAATTAAAATTTTGAAAAAAGAGGTTGGGATGCGACCCACACTGATAACTTCCCATCCCGTCTGTCGATTTGTCTTGCTTAAAAGTTTGTAGGTTTTCGTGTTGTGTTAAAAAAGTTGTCTGTTGAATTATTCTTAAAAATTTAAAAATTACCACCAATATTTCAAAATCTAGTTTTGTTAAATAGATTTTTAGTCCAAAACAAATTTTTACCAATTTTAGTAGCATTTCTTAAAATATTGTATTTCTTATATAAACAAATACAAATTGGATGAATGAAATGAACTTGAGAGATATCGAGAACCGAACATCAATTTTTACCAAATTCGACTACTATTACCTATTTGTAGATTTTATTTTTGTATGAAAAAACGGACTGTTGTATTTTTATAAAAAAATTACTGAATATCGAAAACAATAAGTTTGAACCCAATATTTTTAATTTTTGAAAAGATATTTGAGTCGAAAATCAATTTGTACCAACTTTTGTTAATTTTTTTTTAGGTTTTAAATTTTTTTGTAAAAAAAAAACTGTCAATTCGATTTTTCTTAAAATTTTTCCGAATGTTGAAAACAATATTTCTTATAAGTAAAAATTAGTTTAAAGCCAATATATCAAAGTTTTGAAAAGATATTTGAGTCGAAATTCAATTTTTATTTTTTATAAAAAAAAAAACTGCCAATTTGATTTTTCTCAAAATGTTTCCAGATGTTAAAAACGTTATTTTTCGTTGCACAAAATTGCTTTAGCGATAATATCATTTTTTATTCGTAAAATTTTCGAGGTGACAATTTTTTTTCAGTTTTTTGTATTTATTAATAACCGTTAATTACTTGTTAATATACTTGTTTGGTATCACGTTACAATATATAATATAAAATTTAATTCAAGACTCAAGTCAAGCGTTATTGGTTCGTGAGATATTTAGGGTTAAATCAAATTTTCACCTTTTTTTAAACTGCTATGGTAAAAAAACCACCCACGTAATTTCCTTGAGAGCCCTTTCTGCATATTTTTGCATTATTGTCTGTATAACAAAATTTTTTTGAAGACGATACCTCTTCTGGTTCTTGAGCTATGGATGACGAAAAAAAACGTCGTGAACGTACGGACCTACGGACTTGAACGTACGTACACACGCAAGCACAGACGTCTTTCTAGAAATCTTTTACTTCGACTCTAGGGACCTTGAAAATTCGAGAAATGTCAAAATTTTCAATTCGACAAATCGGACCCATTACAATAACTTCCTATGGGAAGTTAATAAAAGTTTCCTGGCCGTATTATTTGTCGAACTACTTATACAGTTTTTGCCAATACTTCACAATATATTCAATACCTTAAAGATGAAAGTCGTAGCTGAAAATCCGCAAATTGGTCTTTGAAAATTTAATGAAAAGGATATGGTGCTGCAATCGTAACAATGGTGACCATTTGGCTAATATATACTTTTTCCATTGTTATCTTGTTTATAATAAAATAAACATCCATGGATTTCTTTTAATAAAAACATCAAAATGAAAGCTGTCATATTCAAATTATGTATAAAATTGTCAACTTACAATTTTCTGCGAAAACATTTAAAATTAAATCTAACGTTCCTGCAGTAGCTCATTTGTAGCTTTTTTGAGACTATTACTTAAAGAACTGACAAACTAATGGAAGATCTGAAAATCATCTTTACTTATCTTAAGACATTAGTACATTATTTCTACATAATTCAATTAATTAGATTTTCAAGAACCCATACTTTCTAAAAAATCATTATAGAACTTTTAATTTACCATGACCATAATTATTGAAGTTTGTTTGAAGTTGTAAGAGAGTTCATACTACAATTTCAAAACCATTCAAGTGAGCACTTTAAAAATCATTTAACATCTCGTATATGAAAACCTCTTTCCACAACAATCAAAGTAAATTAAAAATAAATTATTATAGGTTATAAAATAAAAAAATGTTATCAAAATATTTACTACAAAGAACACTCATTCAAAAAATGAGGAAATTTTAAATTGAAAACATAAAAATAAACTTAATTAATAAATACTTTGACTTTGAGTGTATAATTAATAACCTCATATAAAATAAAAAGTATTATAATCCTTACATAAATATACACATTATGTTCATACATATTTTTATATTCAGAACAATTATTATTATTTTATTAATTGTTTATACTTATGGGCCTGTAAGAGACTACATACATACATATATGCGAGTTTTTGAATTAAAATTCAGGAAGCTATCGCTTCAATAAATACTCCAATTTGCTGGTTGTTCACTTTTAATCCACTTGACGTTTACCTCGAATATACAAAATTTTGGAATTGAAATTCCATATAAAACAAAATACACATCACATCCTGGTATATCCAATATATGTAAGGTATCCTGGATAGCCACCATGTTATTATGGTTTTTGCTTCGAAATCTAAACAATTTGTGGTCATTTGGTGAAATCCTTTTTAAATACAACGAACGTCATCAGAGTGTGTTGTGTCCTGTTCAGGTCGTGATGACAAAACAAAGCAGGTTTCAGTGGTGTAGTACTGGAACGAAGTGCATGGATGCATCATCATCGAGAACGCAGCGAAATTCCCTACAGAATTTGCAAGTCCACTTATTTATTGTTAATTAAGAGGTTTTACCTAGCTGCTTCTACTACATTTACATATATATACCTACATAATGTATATCAAATTATAGGGTGATTTGCATTCTTATTACTTTCTTTGTTTTTAACCATTATTTTTTAAATACACCATCGAAATAGAAAATATGATGTGTCAAAACAGTAGAAGAACATTTTTTTATTGACATTCTAAAATATTAAATAAACTTTGAAATTCTTAATCCACCATTTTTTCCCAGCTATTTTGCTGAAAGTATCCGTGGTGTAAAAATTCTTTCGTTCCGGAAAGTTTTAATGAAGCAATTATTATATCAGATGTACACTTGCCTGAAAATTACGGAGGAATTTCAATACTCAACTCGATTCATACAATTCTATATATGAGACTTTCAGTGAGTAAATTTCAAGCTTGTTTTTGCGCTACATTTTTAAAAGCTGGCCACATCTTTGCTCTGTTAAATATAACCAGTAAAATCAACCTTAGAAACTAAAAGTTGTATGCCTGCTTCATTGATTTTGAGACAGCTTTAAACGCTGTCAATCGTCAAGCTCTTATTAACAAAATGGCTTCGCTTGAAAATCAATGAAACTTTGTTTGGCTGTAAATGGTGGAGATGGCTCGAAGACATCGAAGTATTCTTTGCTCTTTTTATCGACGACATAAGTGATTGCTAGCTTGGGGAAGTCAGTATTTCCGACACTTTTATTAAAGTACTGCTCTGCTGGTAACCCTTCTTCTTTTCCAATTCAAATAAACAAGCTTCGAAGATACTGCAACACATGGGATTTGAAGATAAACGCTCTCAAAACAAAACCAAAAAAATCGGAAATGTAAGCGGGCGTATAGAAGTAGTACAAAAGTTAAGGTATTTTGAAGTTCTGATATCTTTAAATGGCAACTTTGTTGAGCATGTGAAAGAGAAATGTAAGGAAGCCTTAATTGTGTTGCAAATCTCTTTGTCAAACAAAAAATAGACTTGAGATAAAAATACAATGTTTTTGAAGCTGCCATTAATACTGGTAGTACCCGTGGCATAATGGTTAGTATACGTTGGACAATCATGTCTTGGGTTCAATCCCTGCCTGTGTCAGGTAAAGTTTTTTCAGGGGTACTGAATCTTGCGAAGAATTGAAAAATCCTTGTCGTGAAAAATGTTATATCAAATTAGACGTTCGGATCGGACCTAAGATCTGTAGGTCCCCTCCACCACTGACATGACTAGCACACAGGATTGGTTGAGAGTTGTAAGCCACTAAGCCGTGGTTTTCTATGGACTGTTGCACCACCTAATTTATTTTTTTGATTTTGCTGAAATATTTTAATTTTCAATTATTTGAGTCATTTTAAGTCTTTCCATCCCATTTACAGTCTCTAAATTCATATTAAAAATTAAAGTTGTTTTATTTATTTTTTCCGAACACAAAAACTTCAAAGGAATTCATGACAACAATCAATTGATTGCAATAAAATAATTAGAAGAAAAGTGATTGTAATCTTTTTAAAATTAATGCTGATTGCAAAATTCTAAATTTAAGTCTCAAGATTTAGTCAAAGTATGCAATCTTTAAATTGACGGTTAATACAAATTTTATTCATTTACAACGCGGTGGCTTTGTGTTAATATTGTAAATATAAAATTGATATATTTTGTTATCTGCGGTTTAATGAAGACTTTAATATTTAATTTTGTTTTATTTATTTATTTATTTGTATTATTAAGTGCAATGTAAAATTACAAATAATAAATTTTATGAAAGCATAAACAAAAAACCCATCAGCCTTTATTTATTAAATTTTATCATAAATCTTCATTTTTCTGTTTCAGTTTTTTTTTTTTAAGAACACCCTGTTGTGTTAAGCATTTTAAGAATTTTGTAGAATAGATGCCAAACTTATTAGTTTATCAACTCTATATGGTATTTACTGGTTTCATAAAAATATATACATAGATAATAATGTATTTGAAAATAATTTAAACGATTTAAGTTTTAACTAAATCAATTTCTTTTGTTTTCCAAAGGGAATTTTGACTCTAAACAAATCTTATAAAATACTAGCTGCGCTCCAGGGCGTTATTCGCATGCTTTATTTTGCTTCAAATTTGGTTAAAATAAAAAATGTTGTAGTGAGAAAACTGTAAAAGATATACATATGCTGTCACTGACTTTTTTAGAACTTTATTAAAGGGAAACAATTAATTTTGTCAAACATTATTTTAACAAAACTTTAAACATTTCCGTAGAGCACGTAGTGTAAGCTTTCAAAAGGGAAAAAATCCCCGAATTTCCTTATTAAAACTTTACTCGAATTAGCTTTGATAAAATAGCTATCTAACACTGAAAGAATTTTTCAAATCGGACCAGTATTTCCTGCAATTACCGCGTTCAAACAAACAAACAAACAAACAAACAAGCTCTTCAACTTTATAATATTAGCCAAGGATACTTTTGCTACGATTCTCATTCACTAAGTATTCTCAAAACTTTCCTTCATATTAGAAAGCTATTTGAATAAATTCAAGCATATTTCTGCGATCCCTGTGGTGATTTTATTTAAACAAATTATCTTGCATTCATTGAATGGTGGTAGTACGTTCAGCTAATTGCATTTTCAATATACCTTAAGCCTATAACTGTTGGAAAATTCAGATTTTCACCGAAACTACATACTATTATAAAACCAATGAATTTAGTTGGAATGTTTAATTTTTGTATTATTATTTTGTACCTACAGTAGCTAAACATATGCTTGTAACTACATATAAAATATGTATATGTCGTAAAAATGTAGGTTGACAGTAATATAACCAAATGGGAGAATATTTCGAAAATACTGGTATAACTCGTGTTAGGAATTAGACCATAGGGATTATTTTTGGTAAACTAATGGTACATATTGTTTTGTTTAGATTTTATTTATTTTTTGTTTTAAGTATTCGTTTATAGTTAATTTACATAATTTAAAATTAAACCACAAGTTTTTCTATGCGTGTTTTATTAAAAATGTAAATTTTATTTGAATAAACTCTTTTTGAGAACAATTTATTAATTTCGCATTCACAACCAGAGAATAACCGTGCCTAAAAAGACAACATGGTTTATGGCAAAATAAAAATTTCTGAATTTTTACATCTTCAAATGTAGACACATATTTTAAAGTGCATTCTTGTAGTTACTTCCACTAAAAAGTCAACTTACAATAGCTAAAGTTTTTGAGGAAAATGTTCTCTCATGCATCTTGCCCCATTCTAAAATCATCAAGAATAAAAAGTTAAGAGTTTCCTATTCTGCGTTATCTATCCTTGAATTTGAATAAAATACAAACAGTTAGATCTTACCGATTTATTGGCATAGACCTTGTCCTCCACGTAACTTCAAATCAAACAGGTGTTAAATCAAAAGATGCTGCTACTTTATGTGAGAGATAGATGGGTAGGTAGAGATGACAGTCACAAGCAGACAATATTATGACGGATTTATATTGACAAAATGAACGAACCTAGAGCCATTACGTCGCATTCAGAAAGGAAATCAGGACTTCGATTTTCATCTCGGAAAGTTCATCAAAATCTTCAAGGAATGCTCTTCTGAAGCTTAACATTCTAGAACCGGCCAGGGTAGGACATTTACAGAGAAAGTGAATCACAGTTTCCCTTTCATGTTGGTCTCCACAGCTACGGCAGTGAGTATTGTGAGGGATACCTAGCTTTGCTGCATTCTCTCCTATCGGCCAGTATCGGGTGCATATTACAGTGACCCTGGCTATATCATGCTTGGGTCTGCGTTAAAGTTCGATAGAACGGTTTTTGTTATAGGTAGGCCATATCTTCCTGGGTATGGTGCAGTCCGTTTGACTGTTCCACCTGCTGTTAAATTCTGTCAGAAAAATTGTGAAAATTTGCCTTTAATAACTCCAAGAAGAATATTTACCCTTTCCGCAAGTGAGCTAATAAAAGCCGATCCTTGCCGGGCTAACTAATCGGCCCGTCCATTTCCATCAATGCCGCTTTAACCTGGAACCCAAATATAAGTGACACGGAAGTTGATGTTGAGGCTGGACAGTTCATCATAACATTGTTGGACCAGTATAGAAGATGTTGTGGCCGAATTCATAGTCATAATAGCCATCTGGCTGTCATTGCATATGGTTGTGTTTCTATTTGGTTTGAGTTTGATTTTCTATTTGCTAGACATTCCGCTTGAAATACACTTCAGCACAATCAGGTAGCCGAAAAGACTTAGAGACATTTAAGGATTCAGAAGAACTATAGGAGAAAATCCATTTAAAATATGGCATATACAATTTGTATTACTGTTTTGCAACGGCGCCTTACAACTTGGATCAACCATAAAAACCTCCTGAAAGAGTTCCAAAATGGACTTTGAGCAGAATACTCAACGGTAGATCACATGTTTGTTGTTCACAATGTAGCTGAATGATCTGTATTTATGTCTATGATCAATCGATTATGTGAATACTGTGCCAGATGTAACTTACTGAAAATTTTTTAACATGAATGACAGTCAACTTCCAAAGAGGAGTTTAGGATAAAAGTAGTGACATTTGAAGTTGGTTTGAACTAGCTCGTTGGCTGGAGCTAGCTCGTTCGTGTAACTACGATATAAAGTTCGATCAAGAACTTCACACAACAAGAACCATAAGCTTAAAGCTTTTATATCCGCTACAGATGTTAACACTAGGAATTAATAAGACAGAGAAACAAGGGATTTTCTATATTGATTAGTGTACAGCAGACTCAACTACAACCTACATCAGGCAAACTACTTTCGAGATGAAAATAGCGTAGAATAGATTTCATTGATGATAATGCTAAGGGTAGAACTGCTGCATCTCAACTATATACCTTAATGATACGCTCTCAACAGTTCAAGTTTTGGATATATTGAACAAAATAAATTAGTTAATTATTTCAATATTTGCAAAACAGCTTTTACCTATCGGACACAACAGGATTCAACAGGGACGCTACAAAAGTAGAGCGACAGGGACAGCAAACGACGCCATATTTCCTGCCGCTCTTTTGACATTTCTCTTCAGTAGGTAAGGTTTGCCATTTCATGATGGAAAGATATACGAGCCAACAACGAGTTGAAATTATTAAAATTTACTACCGAAATTCGGATTCAGTGGCCTCAACGTTAAGAGCGCTACGTCCAAATTATGGTCGTCATAATCGTCCTAGCTGATCAACAATTGAGTGTCTAGTGGAAAAATTTAAATCCACAGGCACAGTACAAAATTTTCCCGCGCCAGTGAGACAAAGACGTGCGTGTAGTGTTGCGAATATTACTGCCGCTGAGGCTTCAGTTGCAAAAAGCCCAAATGTGTCTCTCACACGTCGTTCTCAAGCATTGGGCATCTCTGTGATGTCGGTGTGGTGAATTTTGCGAAAAGATTTTAGCCTACATCCTTACAAGATTGAATTGACGCAAGAATTAAAGCCACTTGACCACCAGAAGCTTCGTATGTTCGTAAATTATTGAGCTGAGCAACAACTTGAAAATGAGTCGGATTTTCATCAAAAAATCATCTTCAGCGATGAGGCTCATTTCTAGCTGAATGGCTTCGTCAATAAACAAAATATGCGATATTGCTCAGGCAGCAATCCACACGTACTGCATCAGCCATCATCTCGAAAAAATTACGGTTTGTTGCAGTTTATGGGCCGGCGCGCGGCACCATTGCGCCGTACCTCTTCCGTGATGATCAAGACCGGCACGTTACTGTGAATGGGGATCGGTACTGTTCAATGATAACCGAATATTGTTGGATGATGTGGATTTGGAGAACATGTGCTTCTAACAGGAAGGCACCACAAGCCACACAGCGAATGTCACAATTAATTTATTGGAAACCAAGTTTGGAGAACGTGTTATCTTACGAAATGGTCTAGTCGCTTGGCCGCCTCGGTCGTGCGATTTGACGCCGTTAGACTATTTCCTGTGGAGCTACGTCAAGTCTATGGTCTATGCAAACAAGCCAGCGACGATTGATGAACTTCGTACGAATATCGAATTTATCGGATTTATGCTTGAAAACCGTCGAAAATTGGGTTCAGCGTCTGGACTTCTGCCAGTGTGCCCGTAGTGGCCATGTAAAAGAAATCGAGTTCCATACATAATAACATCGAACGTTCTTTCACAGGAAAACAGAATTTCATTGATTAAAAAAAAAAAACGTTTGTAGCGTCTTTATTAAAAAACCCGATATTAGAAGATCTTAAAATCGTCTATATTTGGATTTTTTAAACCCTGACTGTTATAGCTGCCAAACCGTTTCTGCTACACAAATGGTGCTAATTTCAGATCTTCCATACATTTGGGGACACTTTAAACATAAGTTCAAATTTAACTTGATTTTCCAATGAAATATTTCAATTAATTTAAAATAAATTAAAAATTCATAAAAGATCAGAAAAATAAAATTTGATAACTTCCTTTCAAGTTTCTTTACTTTAAGCTAATACTATAGTTATACCTAGTCAAATTTCCATGACATAAAATATCCATCATTTTAATAATTCATGGAAACGATTTGAATTTCATCTCATCCGACAAACTTTCCGAATTCAAATTTGAAATGAAAACTCAACGTACAAATAACAAAATAATTGTATTTCTAGATTTCTAATATAAATATTATAGGTATATCTACTTAATTAATTCAAATAATAATGTTTTTCTTCTTTCAATTAAATAATCAAATTTCAATGGATCTCTTAGGAATTGGTATCTACATCTGCAATCCTCTGTCATACCAAGTAAAGCTTTTATTTTTTTGATTTAATTTCTTTCCTACTTCAATATTTCTATTATTTAAATTCAAGTGTCCTCAATCTGATGTCCTTTAAAAATCCCTCAAAGTTTTTCCAAGATTGAATTTTTTTTTATTTGTGACCATAAATTGTTTTTCTTTTTCTATTTGTGTTATGTTTTCGGATTTTACAAACCGAAGATGGTTTGTCTTGAAAATAATATAAGCTATGAGGTTCTTGAAAACCCAATTGGGTTATATTTTTGAAAAACTAATGCACGTAATTAAAAAATTAATTAAAAGTATTTTCTGCAACTGTTAACAATTATCATGCTTCACCTTTGAACAACAACTTTTAGCGGTTGCAGTTTCATCTTCCATTGCATATATTGGTGTTTGTATGTATGTATGTACATACTTTACATAATTATTCTACATGATGATAGTAATTAGCTGGTGGAAAACTCTGATTTACACACCGAAGTTTTGAAAACTTCTGCATCCCGTTTGGTATAAAACACCAATTATAAAGTTCAACGAAGGATAATACTTTATTTTCTTTCCTTTTGTTCTATCATATCATATCCTAGTTTTTTTGTTCGTTAAGAATTCCTGACTTTTTACTTCTGGAACCTGACTCATATGTGCTTGAATTCAGTTTATAAAAATAATTAGACTTTAAGTAAAATAAAATTAGAAAAAATATGAAACGAACAAAACAAAAACAACAGAAATGCTGAGAGAAAGTTTTTATTTTATATTTTGATTTTTCAAATTCCAGGACGAGACGAAATAAACTTAAACTTTGGTGCATATTTTTATTTGCACAATGCATACGTAGAATAAATTAGTGCACTTAATATTAAGGGTAAAGTAACGGATATATGCAACAAATTCTTAGGATTTAAGAATGGGAAAATGAACATAACCTTCAATTTGATATTGTACATGAAATTTTATTTCCGTTTCCGCACAAAAACCTTTTTTTCGAAAAAACTGCGGAAATATATCAAAACAAACATTTCAATAAGCAGTAATTGTATCAAGCAGTAAACAGTTAGCAAAATAAACAAGTCTATTAATTTAAATACCTTAACTTTTGAAATAATAGAAATACTATGGGAATTCATGCAAACAAAATAAATTTCCGCTTTATAAATAGGTTTTATTTTCTGTTGCGGACGCAACTTAGAAATAATTGCAGAAATGTAAAAATATTTGGTATGTTTTGTTTAACTATTTTTATGTTATTTATTTCAGTTGCGGAAGTACAAACTGTTATTTTAAAATCGAAAAATGGAAAGGCCCCATACGACTCTTACGTTTATTAACCACTTAAAATATTATTCAATAAAGTTCTATGTATAAAAAGTCTTTAGTATTTTCAATACATAAAAAAGGCCGTTGGACGTTGCTAAAAATTACAGAGCCATTTCATTTATGAATGTCATAGCCTAAATGTTCTGCGGTATTCTTGGTAGAGGGACTGGAGAAATGGGTTGACCATTTCTCCAGTAAACGCATCTATACGAACTAAATATCAACATTTCTAAAGTTGTGCGAAAAATCGTCCATCTTTCCAAACTTTAAAATGAAATTCAATCAAAAATGTATCGCTGTGTGTGATTTATTTGGCTTTACTTTGGAAAGGCATCGTTTTTCAAAAATAAAGTTCAATATTTAAAAAGAGGCTGGGATGCGACCCACACTGATAACTTCCCATCCCGTCTGTCGATTTGTCTTGCTTAAAAGTTTGTCTATATGTATCAATTTTTACCAAATTTGCGTACTATTTTGATTTAGATTTTATTTTTTTATGAAAAAATGAACTGCTGGATTTTTATAAAAAAATTACTGAATATCGAAAACAATATTTTCTGTGAAATAAAATAAGTTTGAAGCCAATATTTGTTGTTTTTTAAAAGCTATTTGAGTCAAAAGTAAATTTTTACCAAGTTTTAGTATTGTTTTTTTTTTTAGGTTTTTATTTTTTGTAAAAAAACTGTAAATTCGATTTTTCTCCAAATTTTATCACAAAATTATTAACTTCCCATAGGAAGTTATTGTAATGGGTCCGATTTGTCAAATTGAAAATTTTGACATTTCTCGACGTTTCAAGGTCCCTAGAGTCGAAATAAAAGATTCTTAGAAAGATGTCTGTGCGTGCGTGTGTACGTACGTTCGTACGTTCGCGACGGTTTTTTCGTCGTCCATTGCTCAAGAACCAGAAGAGATATCGACTTCAAATAAATTTTGTTATACACATAATAAAGCAGAAAGATGTAGAAAGGGCTCTCAAGAAAATTGCGTATGTGATTTTTTTACCATAGCAGTTTAAAAAAAGGTGAAAATTTTGGTTAACCATTAATATCTCATGAACCAATGACGCTAGAGACTTGAATTAAACTTTATATTATATATTGTAACGTGATACAAAACAAGTATATTTTTAGAAAATCCACTTAACGGTTTTTTTTATAAATCAAAAAAACTGAAAAAAAAATGTGTCACCTCGAAATTTTTACGACTAAAATATGATTTCATCTCCAAAACAATTTTGTGCAACGAAGAATAATGGTTTTGATGTCTGATAAAATTTTGAGACAAATCTAATTGACAGTTTTTTTTATAAAAAATAAAAACCTAAAAAAAACATTGCTCAAAGTTGGTAAAAAATGATTTTCGACTCAAATATCTTTTCAAAACTTTGAGATATTAGCTTTAAACTACTTTATTCTTTCAGAAATATTGTTGTCAACATTCAGTAAAATTTTGAAAAAAAATCGGATGGACAGTTTTTTTTACAAAAAAAAAAAACCTAAAAAAACAATACTAAAACTGGGTAAAAATTTACTTTCGACTCAAATGGGTTTTCAAAAATTAAAAATGTTGGCTTTAAACTTATTTTATTTGACAGAAAATATTGTTTTCGATATTCAATAAAATAAAATCTAAGAAAACTAGTACGCAAATTTGGTAAAAATAGATACACATATAGACAAACTTTTAAGCAAGACAAATCGACAGACAGGATGGGAAGTTATCAGTGTGGGTCACATCCCAGCCATTTGTCATTTCCCGGACGTACGGACGTACGAACGTACGTACACACGCACGCATAGACATCTTTCTAAAAATCTTTTATTTTGACTGTAGGGACCTTGAAACTTCGAGAGATGTCAAAATTTTCAATTTGACAAATCGGACCCATTACAATAACTTCCTATGGGAAGTTAATAATGATAATACTAGACAGCAAAGCCATCAAATTAAATTTTGTCTAAGGTTTTTGATGGCTTTAATTCGATTCCAATCAAAAAATCAAAATTATCACATCATGTTTTCAAGATACAACCTTTTATGATTCAGAAATCTTATATAAGAGTTTTTGAGCCTATGCATTCCTAAATTCAATAAAATTCATGACGACTTTTTAAATCTACAATCCCTTGCTTTTATATTCTATTTGAATATTTTCAGAATCTTATTTAATTTTAAAAAAATCCTCTTTTTATGCTTAAACGGTTCCCAAACGCAGTATTCAAACACGGATAGTGTCAAATGAAGACCCATATATGTAATTCTCATAACAAATTAGAAATTACGAAATCTAATAAATTTATACTATATCAAGAAGATAAAGTTTTGCACTTTGTGAAAATATCGAACAATATTTTTTTTAAGAACTACTTTGCGTCTTACCCCAGCCTTAAAAATAGTGTATCATGTAGTTTCTTGCATTTCAAGGGAGGTATATTTAAGAAACGTGTTCTAATAGAAAAATGTTGAAGTAAGATTCCAATTCCGGACAACAAATTGCTTTAAAAAAAGTACTTAGTTTTGTTGTGCTCACACTCAGAGAACTTATTGGTAATTTAGCTCAATTTTCACGTATAATGCAACCATATATATAGGCGTTTTCGTGACTTCTACTTTTTATTGTTACAAAACCCACAAAAATGTATGGGATATCTGACAGTACTTTATTGGTAATGAAAAGTTGTATAGGTATATCATTTCAATTCAATTCCATTCAACCAAATTCGATTACTACAAAATATTGCTTAAATACCTAAATATTGTTTGATATTGCCTACATCTTATAGAGTTTCCACCCAAATTTTATGGGAAAAGCCCAATGATTATAGCTATATTAAACATCTGGAAAGGGATTTTTTCTATATTTATAGTTGAAATTCCCGAAAGATTGCTTATTAATTTTTCTGTTAGTGATTCTAACTAAATTTAACTGGTAACTACCAATAATTTTTGCTAAATTTGAAATCTAAAATGAGATTATAACTATTATTATTGTTGAAATTCCCAACTGGTTTTGTACATTACCATAAAATGTTGGTATTTCACCCAAATTTATTGATAAGATACCAAAAATTATTGATTCATTGCATATAAATAATGGGATATTACCTAAAATTGTTGTTTGAATTCCCAATTTGTTTTGTAAATTTCCTTTAAATGTTGGGATTTCTCCTTAATTTGTTGATGAAATCCCAAGAAATATTGATTAAATGCCAACAAAAAGTGGGATATCACCTATAATTATTTTTAATATTCCCAATTAGTTTTGAAGAGTACCTTTTTATTTTGGGATTTCACCTAAAATTATTGCTAAAATCCCAACAAATATTGATTCTTTGCATATAAATAGTGGGATTTTACCTATAATTATTGTTGATATTCCCAATAAGTTTTGAAGAGTACCTTTTTATTTTGGGATTTCACTTAAATTTATTGCCAAAATCCCAAAAAATATTGATTCGTTACATATAAATAGTGGGATTTTGCCCATAATTATTGTTGATATTCTCAATTAGTTTTGAAGAGTACCTTTTTATTTTGGGATTTCACCTAAATTTATTGCTAAAATCCCAACAAGTATTGATTCGTTACATATAAATAGTGGGATTTTACCTATAATTATTGTTGATATTCCCAATTAGTTTTGAAGAGTACCTTTTTATGTTGGGATTTCACCTAAATTTATTGCTAAAATCCCAACAAATATTGATTCGTTACATATAAATAGTGGGATTTTACCCATAATTATTGTTGATATTCCCAATTAGTTTTGAAGAGTACCTTTTTATGTTGGGATTTCACCTAAATTTATTGCTAAAATCCCAACAAATATTGATTCGTTACATATAAATAGTGGGATTTTACCTATAATTATTGTTGATATTCCCAATTAGTTTTGAAGAGTACCTTTTTATTTTGGGATTTCACCTAAATTTATTGATAAAATCCCAACAAATTTTGATTCGTTGCATATGAATAGTGGGATTTTACCCATAATTATTGTTGATATTCCCAATTAGTTTTGAAAAGTACCTTTTTATGTTGGGATTTCACCTAAATTTATTGCTAAAATCCCAACAAATATTGATTCGTTACATATAAATAGTGGGATTTTACCTATAATTATTGTTGATATTCCCAATTAGTTTTGAAGAGTACCTTTTTATTTTGGGATTTCACCTAAATTTATTGATAAAATCCCAACAAATTTTGATTCGTTGCATATGAATAGTGGGATTTTACCCATAATTATTGTTGATATTCCCAATTAGTTTTGAAGAGTACCTTTTTATTTTGGGATTTCACCGAAATTTATTGAACAAAATCCCAATTACTTTGGATTTATTGCAAATGCGGACTTGGATTTAACCATAAATTGTTGTTGAAATACTCCATAGGTTCCTTTAATTACCTTTAAATCTTGGAATTTCACCTAAAAGTAATTTTAAGAAATTATTTTGAAGATATGAATCTGAAAAATAAGATACTTGCAAAGATTAAACTATCAACAAATACTTACCTTATGGAATCTTCAACTTTGTAAATTTTAATATTAAATCTGAAACGTTTTTGCGAAAATTCAGAAAGTCTTTACCCAAAAGAATCTAATAGTGAAATCAAAAGGTATCCGAAAATTGAATAAAATTCGATAAATGATTGACCATTCTTTTGGAAGGACCAGTGAAATCTTCTTTTGTCTTACAAATAATAAAGATTTTGATTTGTTGGTACATTATATTTTAATTAAGCCATAACTTCGATTTTACAAAATAAACTTATACCTAATTATTACAAGTTTTAAACAAACAAGAAAGAAAAAAAGTTAGGAATAAAATAACGATATGATCTTTATCGAGCAAATTATATATGATTGAATGATTTTCTTTAAAAATTAATTATACAAACTTGACTTTTATTTGTATTTTAGAATAAAATAATTTTAATGCTTAGGACTTACGTAAGGTCACTTATGAGTGAATTAACTGTAGTATAATTGGTATAGTGTAAGGTACTGAATATGATGAGCCCTTCGCATTTGTATAGACTGTCATCGATATCTAAATACGCCTCCGTGATTTCAGCTTTATTTTTTTCAACAGGAATTACAGTGGGTTGTAAGGTTTGTTTTTTGACTTGAAGTAATTTCCTTACCTCCACCAACTTAACTTGAATTTGGCTTGAACACTGTAAATGTAGATTTGTTTAGTTATTAAATTATAGTTGTAGTGTAATTTAATGTATAAACAACTATAAATAGAAAAATGTAAAATAATAAACTTAAATATAATGTATTTATAAGTTATAAAAACAATCGTACCGAAACAAAAATCAAAAACGAGTTTAGACATTTTCAAACAAAAAGTTTACTTACTCAAACTCCTTAGCAATGATACTCGTAATAAAAACTAAACGGTTTAGTTTTCCATGTGCTTTAAAAAATGTTTTGAGCTTTTAGCCTTCACCATGAGATAGATTATTCCTTAACTGTTCCTTTACAAACAGATGTATGATTTTGGTTTGAACAATTTGCACTTGATTGATCTTCTAGAATCTTTAAAAAAATAATAGACAAAAATGTAGCTTAATTCTTGTTAGTGTAAAATGCTCAACTTAAAGAGCAGGTAGTTATTAAAATATATTTAATATTTAAGGCTCTAATTATTTGTAGTGATAGTGACATTCGATAAGTTGAATATAATTTATAGTCACAGTATATTATAAATGCAACTATTTTCTAGGAAAACATTGTTTAATAAAGAGTACGAAATAATAAGTACTTACAAATTGAAGAGTTTTATCCACGTCTTCGATGTTTTTAAGGGTTTTTCTCTAAAAGTGTCCATTGTGCGAATCCCCGTTATGTAAATAGGCAATATATGAAAATGTAATCGGCGCAGCCACTAAATAGAAATAAACATTTTTATAAATGATCCATGAACCAAGCAGTCGTCATAAAATCTTGAAATTACATTAATAATACAAAACTCACTTTGTTTAGCACGTATGTACTTTAATAATTTCAAAAATTGTAGGTATTTGCGGGTTAAAATTGGAACTCACTTTCAACTGCGTAAAATATTGTATACTTCAGATGGCAACTGTCTGAAACAAAAAAGAATGGTGGATGAAAACAGCTGAATACAATGGCTCCTTTTTCTCTATTTACTTATGTAAATTATCAATATGTATTGGTAGATCACCCAAAAAATAAGGGAAATGCGTTTGTAATTTTTCAAACTAAATTGGCATTATGTATCAACCAACCAAATGTTCACATTAAGGTGCCTTTTTTGCTATTATTATTTTGTTCCCATGATGGACATTTTTTGAAAATGTCAAACAAAAACTTGAGGCCTTAATTTTAATATTAATTACTCGCCTACGGCATATGAGATTTGCCATTTATGCACGGAAACTTATTTTTCTTTCTTTAAATTTGAATAGCTCAGCGGCATTTTATAGTATTATCTCCCTTAGCTCTAAAAGTATCCATTGATGATAGGTATCTGGTAAAGATGCCGTGGATTATTAAGCTAATATTAATATTAAGGGCTCAAATTTTTCTTCTTATCATTTTTTTCAAAAAAAAGTAGTCGCAAGAAACGCACCCTAATGTACATGCACATGCATATACAATATACATATATACATGTGTACCCTGTGCGCGCACCGTTCGACTGTACATTAAAACTCCCTGGATACAAAATAACCGCGACACAATCCAAATTGAACCAAATGCAATCATTAAAATACAAATATAAAATATATTAAACAAATAAAGAAATCGGTGCAGCCACGAAGCAGTGTTGCACATTTTGACAAATTTAATACTATAATAATAGGGAGTTTTATATTGAGTTACAGAAAAGACGAAGCGTTGTTGGCAAAAAAAATAAAATGTTGCACGTTTTTATAAATTTAATCACCATAAGAACTTGAAATCAAAATATTAATATAAAACTTACTTTTTTATGCACGAGGTACTGCAATAAATACAAATAAATACAATAAAGCTATAATCTATGCTGTTTAAAATTTGAACTCACTTTCAATTGCGTAGAATGATCTTTTCTATGTGGATACTTGAGATGGACTGACTTTGGCTTTTGGCAATTGTTGTAAGCAACTGCCTGAATAAAACAGCTGAATACAATGGCGGAGGAATTTTTTTGCCGCCTTTTTCTTTATTTACTTATGCCACATACCAATATGTATTGGTATATGATCTAAAATGTTAGGGAAATTAGCATGGCACATTTTTTAACTAAGTTGTTGGAATGGCTGAATTATAAAACTAAAATATTGCTGAGTAAATTGGCGATTAAACGAAACGAATATAATGGGTGAAGAGAACTCAGGCATTCTTTTTTAGATGCTTCTAAGCGAGATAGGTAGATAATGAAAGCAAATTGAACGTTCTGTTTTGTTGATGGCGCGAAGTTAAACAACATAATGATGAGCTTACATCTCTTTTCTAGGTATGTGTTTACATGTCGCCTTAACTATGCATGCAGTGGGTGCAGCTGAAATTCTAAACTCAATAACTTTTCTTTTCTTGTCAAAAACCTTAAATTAATTTTTTTCATGCTTATTGGCTAATGAAAAGTTAGAATTTATTACCCAAATCTCGTGAATAGGATAAACCCATTGATGAAGCAACTGCAATTAAAGAATCGAAAATGTAATGATATAAAAAATGATAAAACAAAATTGTATAGGTTAGGTACTTACCGAATATTAAATTATTACTTAAAATATTTAATTTATAACTTTGAAATACAACACTGTTCGGCAAAATTAAGTTTTTTCTGTCCGGCAATCAAAACAATACTTTTTTAAAGGTTTAAGTTGTCCTAAGTTTATATAATATACTAGCTATTTAAAAACGTTAAAGATAACCAAAAATAGTGCTTTCAGTGCTTGGGTAAAACACAATAAAGTTCTTTACAATAAATTGTATAATGCAAAGAGCAAATCTTTGTCTTCTAGATACAGTTTAAAGATATTCTCATTAATTATGATATGAATTTATTGTTTTCATGGTTTTGTTAAATATATTATGATGTAAATTTGTATATTATTTTTCAAAAGACATGAAGTGGTAGCCTTGTATAGACGACGGATTCGTTATAAAGCAAAAATGACTTCCAAATGATTTTGATATTTTCTGTTGAAACTTACTTAACAGAAAACCCTTGTTGAAAATGGTTCAGCGTTTTTTTTAAAGATTTATGTAAGACAGGAGAAATCTAACTACTTATGAATATTTTTTGAAAGTTTTATGAAATACTATAAATATTTAAACTAAATATTGAAAATAGGAATTATAAATCTAGAAAGCCATCAAGATTTTTATTAAAAAAAAAATACTTAATAAATTATGATAGCCTTAAAAAGCCTTATATATATATGTTTTCCTTCGAATTTTTTTTCGAAGTAATTTTTCAAAAACTTTTTTCGATAGAGTGATGAAGTCAGATTAAGGCTATGAAAATCTAGGCAAAAACCCAAACTTTATTGCCTGGAACAAAACAGTGTTGCCCAGCGTAATTGTTCCTCTCAATTAACTTTTCTAAGGACGAATATCTACAACCAAATAAAACCGAAAAATACGGATTTTGGTCCATTAAAAACAAAATGAGATCATTCGCACTTTTAACTTGAAATAAATAAAATTGAATAATTATGCAAATATCTGATTTTTTTTATAAAAATAAATAAAACAACCAGATGACCGGTATTTGCTAAAGAATGAATTAAAAATGAAAATATTGGTTTTTCGTAGCTTTGAAAGCATATAATGCCTTAAGATCAATATTTAAAATGCATAATTTGTTTTAACTTATCACAAGGCAATGTTTTTGAACTCAGAAAAAGTCTTTTGACAGCTTATTCGGAAAAAATAAAATTTGCATTCTGAACTAATGCAAATTGGTACTGTATTTAATGCTGTACCGAATATAAAGTACATTTTAGGAGAAAAAGTTGCGAAAACATCAATTTCAGAAATATAATTGGCATATGAAAATAATAATCTAAGCTGAATTAAGTATTTAAGGATTAATAGTTATATTTCTCTTTTTATATAACCTCAATATTTTAGAGTTGAATAAATTCCCTAAAAGGAGATATTTTTGCTATAAAGAATGGGAAATAAAACTATACCATTTCGTATAGATAAGTTTACTCGACTTTATTGCAGTAATACCAAACCAAATAAGGGTTTCAACTTCCTGTATTGAAACTTTACCTAAATATAATGGGTGATAGTTCTTCTGTTTTAGTTTTTTCAACCAAAGGGAGCCGGTATTTTAACGAACCTAATTTTCCTAATTTTGGGTACGATCCAATAATGGTTGGGCTTTTGCCATAACATTTTAAGTATTTTCATTATTTGTATAAGAGTTTTCAACAAAATGTATTGTTGAAATAGCCATCAGACACAGCTATTTTACCTATTGACTTGGAATAAGCCCCTAATATTTTGGGATTGGTAAGGATTCGGTTTTTAACAAAATAATATAGATCTCGTTCAAATACATTATAGGACGACAAGTGACACCAATTTAAGTAGGTGTATTACCAGACGTTATTGCAATGATCGCAATTAGATGAAGGGGATCCAACTTTTTGTATTGAAACCTTTCTCAAACGTTATAGGTGAAATCGCCATTGTTTTAGTTTTCTTACCCATAGAAATTAGGGGTTCTTAATAACCTATACTTGCTACAAGCCAATTATGGTTGTGGTAATGCCTATACATTATAGCTATTTTTCTTGATCGTTTAAGAGTTTCCAACCATATGTATTGTTGAAATAACTATCCAATATAGCTATTTTACCTATTGACTTGGAATATGACCTCAATATTTTGGGATTAGAAGGGATTGGTTATGTGCACAATAATATAGATCTTTTTCCAATACATAATGGGAAACCAAGTGACACCAATTTAAGTGGGTGTTTTGCCAGACGTTATTGCAATGATCGCAATTAGATGAAGGGGATCCAACTTCTTGTATTGAAACCTTTCCCAAACGTTATAGGTGAAGGCGCCATTGTTTTAGTTTTCTTACCCATAGAAATCAGGGGTTCTTAATAACCTATATTGGCTACAAGCCAATTATGGTTGTGGTAATGCCTATACATTATAGCTATTTTTCTTGATCGTTTAAGAGTTTCCAACCATATGTATTGTTGAAATAACTATCCAATATAGCTATTTTACCTATTGACTTGGAATATGACCTCAATATTTTGGGATTAGAAGGGATTGGTTATGTGCACAATAATATAGATCTTTTTCCAATACATAATGGGAAACCAAGTGACACCAATTTAAGTAGGTGTATTACCAGACGTTATTGCAATGATCGCAATTAGATGAAGGGGATCCAACTTCTTGTATTGAAACCTTTCCCAAACGTTATAGGTGAAGGCGCCATTGTTTTAGTTTTCTTACCCATAGAAATCAGGGGTTCTTAATAACCTATATTGGCTACAAGCCAATTATGGTTGTGGTAATGCCTATACATTATAGCTATTTTTCTTGATCGTTTAAGAGTTTCCAACCATATGTATTGTTGAAATAACTATCCAATATAGCTATTTTACCTATTGACTTGGAATATGACCTCAATATTTTGGGATTAGAAGGGATTGGTTATGTGCACAATAATATAGATCTTTTTCCAATACATAATGGGAAACCAAGTGACACCAATTTAAGTAGGTGTATTGCCAGACGTTATTGCAATGATCGCAATTAGATGAAGGGGATCCAACTTCTTGTATTGAAACCTTTCCCAAACGTTATAGGTGAAAGCGCCATTGTTTTAGTTTTCTTACCCATAGAAATCAGGGGTTCTTAATAACCTATATTGGCTACAAGCCAATTATGGTTGTGGTAATGCCTATACATTATAGCTATTTTTCTTGATCGTTTAAGAGTTTCCAACCATATGTATTGTTGAAATAACTATCCAATATAGCTATTTTACCTATTGACTTGGAATATGACCTCAATATTTTGGGATTAGAAGGGATTGGTTATGTGCACAATAATATAGATCTTTTTCCAATACATAATGGGAAACCAAGTGACACCAATTTAAGTAGGTGTATTGCCAGACGTTATTGCAATGATCGCAATTAGATGAAGGGGATCCAACTTCTTGTATTGAAATCTTTCCCAAACGTTATAGGTGCAGGCGCCATTGTTTTAGTTTTCTTACCCATAGAAATCAGGGGTTCTTAATAACCTATATTGGCTACAAGCCAATTATGGTTGTGGTAATGCCTATACATTATAGCTATTTTTCTTGATCGTTTAAGAGTTTCCAACCATATGTATTGTTGAAATAACTATCCAATATAGCTATTTTACCTATTGACTTGGAATATGACCTCAATATTTTGGGATTAGAAGGGATTGGTTATGTGCACAATAATATAGATCTTTTTCCAATACATAATGGGAAACCAAGTGACACCAATTTAAGTAGGTGTATTGCCAGACGTTATTGCAATGATCGCAATTAGATGAAGGGGATCCAACTTCTTGTATTGAAACCTTTCCCAAACGTTATAGGTGAAAGCGCCATTGTTTTAGTTTTCTTACCCATAGAAATCAGGGGTTCTTAATAACCTATATTGGCTACAAGCCAATTATGGTTGTGGTAATGCCTATACATTATAGCTATTTTTCTTGATCGTTTGAGAGTTTCCAACCATATGTATTGTTGAAATAACTATCCGATATAGCTATTTTACCTATTGACTTGGAATATGACCACAATGCTTCGGGATTAGAAGGGATTGGTTATTTGCACAATAATATAGATCTTTTTCCAATACATTATGGGAAACCAAGTGGAACCAATTTTAGTAGGTGCATTAACCATATGTTATTGCAATGATATCAATATGAATAGAGCTTATAAGGCTATAAAATTAGTTTTATTGCCTATAAATTTCGACGTTATGTTAAATTTTACCCATTAAATAGTTTTTTTTTTAACTTTTTATTTCTATTTTCACACATTTTTTTATTGTTATCAAATATTGTCTATTTATCAACAATTATTGGTATTTAAGCTGTATATTTATAGGAACTTTAAAAACACCAATCTGATATGTTGTCAAAACTATACTTTATTGGAAATCTTCCAAAACTACAGGAATAATTTTTCCTATATAATGTAGGAAATAATCTATTTTTACTAAGATCTGTTAAATACCCTACATATTTTGTTATATTTCCCATACATTATAGTGTTTTGACTCATTGCCTCACCATAATGTTTTGTAACAATGAATTATTGGAATGTCAACAATAAAAGCATGGTATTTTTCTAGAATTTATTGTTATATCACCCAAATAGTGTAGTATTTCCACAGTTGGGTAATTTTCCTAACCATATTGTAACATTAACCAGCAAGTTATTGCAACTTCAACAAAATGTAAGGGAATACTTCCTACTCAAAATGCTAGTATGCCTGTTTATTACAATTATTTGTGTTTTCCCAATACACATTGTTCTATTTGTTATCAAGTATAGGGGAATCATCCATTTTGCATAGGAAAACGTCGATTTTTGCTATTCCTATAAATCTAAAAAAAATAATGGAAGTTTACCTAATTTTTATAGTAATTTTTCAAATAATTATTGAAATACTACCCAAATTATTGAAAAATTGCCTATAATTTCCGTAACAATACTTTATAGGCATAGCTCCCGTTCACTTTTTTCTGAGTGCAGTGTGCCTTGAAGCACAAGAGTGAATCCTTACGATCCCAAACTTTGTATTCCAAATTCGGGAACTTTAAAACCTTAAACTCTAATATCTCGAATTTTAAATTATGGGTTTTGATTTTTAAAAGTTATCAGTTTTTAATATTAACAAATGATCCTGACGTTCATTTTGAAAACCCTGATTTTTGTTTCCCATAACTACTGTGGTTTCTATTGAATAAAATGAAGAAGCTACGATTATGTTGGATCTCAACTATTTTTCCTGAAGAAGTCTCATCTATATGGTCGACAGGTGGAAAACAATGTAAAAAGTTAAAACCAATTAGGTACCTTACGACGATGATGAACTTTTTCTCACCACAGTGAAAGAGTTCTCATCAGAAGTGGCATGGATGGCGGTGGCAGTGGTGGTGGTGATCCTTTAAAATATATGATACAATTAAAACTTTTTTTCGAACTTTTGATAAACATATTTTGTTTACAATTTGTTTTAAAGCTACGAGTACATTAAAAAGCAAGAAGCAAGTTTGTGTGGCGCAGTTATTTCCTTTATTTACATATGTTTCTACTACAGGCATTATGTTTTTCTCGAATCTCATGGATTCATGACTTTTGTGAGTTTTTAATTGGGGCACATATTCCCATATAGACGTTGTTTTTTTGTTATACTCTTGATATATATATACGAAAAACATGACTATGTGAAGCTATAGATACATTTTTATCTTAGGATTTCATTAAGAACACAAAAAGAGGGCATTCCATATGGAACTTTCATATATGTAAAAGCAGATAAAATAGGCATAGAAGATACAATATAGCGTAATAATGCCAGAAATATAATTATTTACATATATTAAACTTATGTTATGTAATTAATTTAAAATGTTTTATAAAGTCAAAAACAAAGGATTGAATGTTGTTCTTCTTTTTTTGGCTTAATTTTTATTATTCACACATGATTTATCAACCAAATAATTCTTGTTGAGGATGGATTATTATTTAGTCTTGACTTGATGCATTTCGAAAACAGATGATAGGTCTCTCTTGTATAATTGGATTGGATGCATTTGTCTGGAATGATGGAAGGTAATGTAATGAATATGCGATGTTTTACATCATGCGCAAATATGTAATGAAATTAATTAATTTATGTCAGAAATCGAATACACGCTTCTTTAACTATGTTATTATTAATATTACGATGAGAATTTCCAGTGTGTTAATCTTAAAAAACCAGCAGCCATATTAATTTCTTTGAAGGAAGTGTAAGGAAAGATATATGCAGATATTTGTAGATTGTAGACAGAGGAATATCTGCCATAACATGAGAAGATATAATTTATGAGTAGGTACACTTTTAATATTATTTTTTACCTTCAACTTCGAGAAAACATAAAACTGATTCAGGATTCCTTGAAATTAAAATGTATGTAGGTAAAATAGAATCCCTTATTTAACGTAAGATATTATTTACAAGATACTTACAAAGAAATGTACTTTTATTCGCATATATGTATGTATGTATTATATATGTATGTATAATGTATTACAGAAGGAAGGATGTTTGTAAGAAAAATATTTACAATAAAATAGAAATCACCAAGGATTTTAAAATGAAATTTAATATGGGTGCGCCATTTATTTCAAGTAATTTATATATGCATATGTTTACGTACATATGTAATTTTCAAAATTTTAATTCTTTTTGTTTTTTTTTTTTATTTTAATATTTTACTTCTTGTGAACATAACTTTTCATTTACTTCCGCAGAAAGTAAACTCTTTTTTTTAATGTGTGCTTTTCTTGTTATAAGAAAAGTTTTGATTCGAAAGTATATTACTTCCTTGTTCACTTTTACTGTACCTTTTGATTGTAAGTGATGTAAGAATAAGCTAGGAAATTTGTATGCATTCACATACATATACATAATTTCTAGAAAATTCAATATTTCTACTCGTTTTCGTGAGTATAAGTCATAAACAGCGAAATGCTCGAACTGAATGAGAGCCAATTTTCCGGAAATTTCTGTTAACAATTCGTTTTTGCATCTGTTTGAATTTTCTTCAAAGTCGGTTAAGTAGATTTCAAGAAATATACTCAATAACACGCATTGCATGTTCATACAGATTTTAAAAGTTTGTATCATTTTAGAAAGTTTCAAAAGTAATTCAAAGTAGATATAGGTATATTAAAAGTTACAGCATATAAAAAAATACTTGTCAAAATTTGGTTAGCTAAAACTAGTAGAAACTGAAAATACGGAATACATTTATTTCTGATTTTATTTTAAAATACATTTTTGGTTCAATTGCTGAAAAGAAACTCAAGCATCCGACTTTTACATACAAAATTGTTTGACATTTAACAGTATTGAAAAAAAAGTCCAAAAGTTTTTTTTTATATTTAACTTTAATATTTATGATTTTCTCATTTCTGAAAATGAGATGATGAATTCAAAAATGTAACACGTGTCACTGAAAACATTTAGGTTATTTAACGATTTTTCTAAAGTGATCGAAAAATTGCGAAAAGACTTTTAAGGGTTGGTTGATAGCAGGAACACTACTTTCACAGCTTATACAGAACATTTTGGTCATCTTGTATTTATTTGCGAGTGAACCGATTTTTGGAAGTATTTTGTAGTGAGTTTTAAATTTGTTTCAATTTTGTAGAAGTTTTATTTTCCAAAATCAGAAATATCACGACTCATTTGGAAATAACAACCAAAAATCCTTCATGTACGTTTTCCAAGTCTAAAATATCGTTTTTGCTAAGATTTTCGGAGGAATTAATTTTTGTTGCACCCGTTTTGTACTTAAAATATGTTAAAATCCCTTTTTTAAAGCATTTTTATACAAACACGAAAAATTCTTGTTAACTTCCCATAGGAAGTTATTGTAATCGGTCCGATTTGTCGAATTGAAAATTTTGACATTTCTCAACGTTTCAAGGTCCTTAGAGTAGAAATAAAAGATTTTTAGAGAGATTTCTGTGCGTGCGTGTGTACGTACATTCGTACGTCCGAACGTCTGTACGTCCGGTCCGTACGTTCGCGACGTTTTTTTCGTCGTTCATCGCTCAAGAACCAGTAGAGATATCGACTTCAAATAAATTTTATTATACAGATAATAATGCAGAAAGATGCAGAAAGGGCCCTCAAGAAAATTGAGTGGTTGGTTTCTTTACCATAGCAATTTGAAAAAAGTGAAAATTTTGGTAAACCCAAAATATCTCACGAACCAATAACGCGAACTAGTTGAATTAAATTCTATATTATGTATATACTGCAACGTAATACCCAATAAGTACATTTTTTAGAAAAATTCCAACTAACGGCTTTTTTATAAATCAAAAAAAATAAAAAAAAATATTTGTCACCTCGAATATTTTACGAACTAAAAATGATTTTATTTCCAAAACAATTTTGTGCAATAAAAAATAAAGTTTTCAACATCTGGTAAAATTTTGAGAAAAATCAAATTGTCAGTTTTTTTTTACAAAAAATAAAAACCTAAAAAAAAATAATAAAAGTTAGTAAAAATTGATTTTCGACTCATATAACTTTTCAAAACTTTAAGACATTGGCTTTAAACTAATTTTATCTTTTAAAAAATATTGTTGTTAACGTTTAGTAATATTTTGAGAAAAATCGAATTGACAATTTTTTACAAAAAATTAAAAACCATCAAAAAAATAACAAAAGTTGGTAAATATTGATTTTCTGCTAAAATATCTTTTCAAAACTTTGAGATATTGGCTTCAAAATAATTTTGTATTACGAAAAATATTGTTTTCAACATTCAGTCAAATTTAGGGAAAAATCCAATAAACAGTTTTTTTTACAAAAAATAAAAACCTAAACAAAATTAATAAAAGTTGGTAAACATGGATTTTCGACTCAATTATCTTTTCACAAATTAAAAATATTAGCTTCAAACTAATTTTATCTTATAAGAAATATTATTTTACACATTCGGTAAAATTTTGAGTACAATAAAATTGACAGTTTTTTAACAAAAAATATATACTAAAAAATAGCATAACTTAAAGTTAGTAAAAATTGATTTTCGACTCAAATATCTTTTCAAAAATTTGAGATATAGTCTTCAAATTAATTTTATTTTATAGAAAATATTGTTTTCAACATTCAGTAATTTTTTTAATAAAAATATAACAGTCAGTTTTTTCATAAAAAAATAAAATCTACAAAAAAAAAGTACTCAAAATTGGTAAAAATTGATGTTGTTGACTTCAAATTAATTTCATTTATCCAATTTGTATTTTTTTATAATTATAAGAAATAAAAACTTTTAAGAAATACTGCTTAAATTGGTAAAAATTCGTTAACGACTAAAAATCTCGTTAACAAAAATAGATTTTGAAATCAAACTATTTCATCATAACTATGCAAAATGTTGGTGGTTATTTTTAATTTTTTTAGAATAATTTAACTGATAATTTTTTTAACAAAACACGAAAACCTGCAAACTTTAAAGCAAGACAAGACAAGACGACAGACAGGATGGGAAGTTATCAGTGTGGGGCGCATCTCAGCCTCTTTTTTTTCACGGGTACTGCCTCTTGCAGTAAGAGTAATTCTTGTCATGAAAAATGCTTTCTCAAATTAGCCGTTCGGATTCGGTTTTAAACTGTAGGGTTATCCATTTTTCGTTTTCAAAAGTACAGGGCTGGAATTCGATACTGTGAACCTAAGTTGTTAAACCCATTTTTGTTTTAGTTGAAAGTCTGACATTTACGAAAATAGATCGCTTAACTATCGCACAACGCGATAGATATGTACATATAAAGTTCAGCTCACACAACAACTGAAGCCAGTTGACCATTCACAACGTCGCGCTCGCGTCGGTAGAAACGTCGAATGGGTGCTTCAACAACAGGCGGCCGACGCGACGGCGATTTTTCGAACAAAATTTTCTTCATCGACGAATCACATTTCTCACTCAGTGGATATGTTAATAAACAAAATTGTCGTATTTAGTGTTCAGAGAATCCTCAAATAATTAAAGAGAGACCATTACATACACAAAAAGTCACTGTTTAATGAGCTCTTTGGTCCTTACCGGAGGTGTGATTACTGATTAGACCTTACTTCTTCGAAAACGAAGATGGAACTACTGTCACCTTCAATGCCGAGCGTTATGACCCTTTGATAACCGACTTTTTTTTGCCTGCAATTGATGAATACGACTTGGAAAATATGTGGTTTCAACAAGACGGTACCACATGGCTCACAACTCGAGCGAATTTGGCTTTATTGCGAGAGACATTTCCTGGCCGTGTAATTTCTAGTCGTGGCGATATCAGCTGCCCACTAAGATCATGCGATTTGACACAGCTGTGTAGGGCTACGTGAAAAACCCTGTTTATGCAAATAAACTTTTAACTCTTGAGCACTTAAAAACCAACATTCGGCAAGTCATGGCTGAGATACCGCCCAAAATGTGTCAAAATGTAGTCGAAAATTACCTCAAAAGAATCGATGCTTGCAACAATTCGCGTGGTGGTCATCTAAATGAAGTAGTATTTCACACATAATGTCAACGTTCAATCCATGTTTTAACGATGTTTTTGGATAAAAATGAAGGCTAAAGAAAGAGTTTTGCTACTTTGAAGCAACATACAGTATTTTTAACACTTTACTAAAATTAGAGAGGCAAAATGACTTCTTCTATTTTTTATGTCCAAAAACGGTTCTTTAATGAAGCGTTTACCTTTTAGATAACTTTATTTAATTTAACTGTTTTAAAACAAGTACATTTTCATTTCTTGTTTGTTTCATGATTATTATCAGCTTAAATTGTTGAATCTTTATTTCTTTTACAGAACCATTTTTGCTTCCAATTAAGGTTATGATTTCTTTCTTTATAAAAACTCAAAACATGATTGACGGTTGGTGTGTAGGAGTGTCAAACTAGTAGTCTGGATTTCAATCCCAGGGCATACTTCCTTAAATACTCATATAAGCAAAAACGTTTTTTCACCGGCACATGGCTCTTATCAGGAACTTACAAAAAGTTCAAGAGTATCTTATTCGTTTGGATTTGACGTTAAATTTTATTTAACCTTTATTCATTCCTTTATCGTATATAAAACCCACACAGAAATTGGAATTGAAAGTCAATAGACTTCGGTTCTTCACGCTATGTTGTGATTTTATTCAAACAAATATATCAGGATTATTTTCCACCAAGATTAGGGAGATGTCTTTTTTTTCAAAACAAAAAAAACAAAATTAATTTACATTAGGAAGTATAAAAATATTCCCCTAAAGTCAACCAGACTTGATATTTAAATCCCTCTTTTTTATTTTAACCGGAAGTTGCAGTGGGTGGAAATTAATTGCGTTTATATTCTTCTATTTATTACTTTAGTATAGGTATATAACATTCTTAAAATAATGAATTTTTATTAAGTACTAAAATTTATTGTAAGTTACTTAAATTCAATTTATGCCACACGTATACTGGGAAAGTGATTTTCATTAGTGAATTAAATACAGGATTATGTATAAATAAGGAGCATTTTTGTATCTAAGAATTTGTGCAGGATAAATAATATAATAAAGAAAGCACTCTATCAGGATTAAAGAACAAGTATTTACGAAATTTGTACTCAAATTAAGTGTCTCAAGCACTTCCACGTATTTTTTAAGTGAGTATACCTCAAAAAATTCCATTTTCTACATTTTCGAAGTCAAAGCTATGTTCTGTATCTTTCAAATATGAATAAAGAGTTTTCCAATAAGAGGTTTCATTACGATATTTAAAAAAAGAGAACAATAACATCAAAATGGCCGAAAATTTCCCATGACCAATTTTAACATTTGCTTCTGTTTATCCTCGATAGCTTCACGCATTTTATCTTGAAGGTCTTGAATTGATTGTGAAGCATTGAAATTACTGTTTCTTTCATATGGCTTCAAAGAAAAACTTTTAAAAGTGTTAAATCACATAATCTTGGTTGCTAACTGTGATCACCTATTCAAGAAATAACATGGTCAATAAACTTTTCTTTCTGCTTCTGGTGAATTTTAACAGTTTAAATGCATTGTTTAGGCGTGTATCATTCGGTTTTTAGTATTTTCAATATTTTCGCTTGTGAAGTGTGGAAAAATGTCACCTTTAAATGTGAAAGCTGTACAAAGAGGGCATATTTAAAGTGAAACCTTTTATTGGATCTTTTCGATCAATAACAAATCTAAAAATTCACAAATTTCTAAAAAGGTTTTGAAATTAAACCTTTGAATCCTCAACTATTTCGAAAAACAATATTTCTTGCTGTTTCCAATGAAAACTTAGATTCTCAAGAGAAATCCTCAACTATTTCGAAAAACTATATTTCTAGCTGTTTCCAATGAAAATTTAGATTCTTAAGAAAAATTAAAGCGGTTTCTGTTGGTTCTTCCTGTTACTCCTCTCATCATCAAATTTGAAGCAAAATACTATCGGTTTCCTAAAATCGAAAAATTTGGGGCAGTGTATTGAATTTTGACAAAATAAAAACATCTTTTTACTACAAATTTATGTGCCACAATTTTTTTGGGACAGTCTAAATTCTTACAAAATATTCACTTGACTTGTACAGTCACACTTTCTTATAATATTTATTATTATTTTAATATGAAAAAGTCTTGATTATTAGCTCAAAACCATTTTTTAAGAGCTTTTCGAAATTGTCGACCTTTTTGCGAGCAATTATTGTTTTCTAAAATCAGGTATTAAAATATTATATATCCAAAGTTATCCTTTTGATGGAAAAACAAAATGATGATACTCTACTGACTCAAATTGACTAGATGTAGCATAGCCGCTGTTACTTAATCCTCAGCTATGCCGACATCTTGCCAATTCCGCCAATAGACAAAGTTTAACCTAAAAACAAAAACAAAATCCTAAAATAACAAACAAACAAACAAACACTCCAATTCAAGTGATTTGACTTAACAATATCTCAAAAAATCAAACACTTAACTCTTTTGACAAATATCAATATCAAACGAAAAGAAAACAAATAAAAAAACACAAAAGATCTCAGATCAAACATTAAATAGACACTTGTTAAAAAATAGGTACAACAAAAATGAAAGACAGTGAAGTAGTTGTTAGACAAAACCGCGTGCGCGCGCGTAACCATCTCTTAACCGCTTCTGATTAGATACTGAATTGAAAGCAATTGATAAACCTAAGCACCACACCTTTGGTTGTCCAAAAAGAAAGAATTCATCACCCGCTTGGACAATAATTATTGTGGCAAGTGCTTCTTCCAAAAATGATCATAACACTCTTCCGACGTGTGACACGTCTCGTCCGTCGCGTCGTCGTCGTAGTCTGTGGATTGTTTTTCGAGGGAAATTACAAAAAAACAACAACAATTAAGTATATAGGGAACTATGTACCTACGCTCTAAAAGGGTGGAATATAGGTATCCCTATATAATATATTTCAACCCTCGCTCGTCTCCACCACCCTCCTTACCTTCGTCGGCTTTTATGGAAGTTCATGTCGATTGAATCCATCATAATTTAGCTGCACCTTTTTCGGGGTCCCAAAAGGTAATCAAATTAATAAAATTATTGCATGCGCTCTTTGTGGGGTGGGGGCTACAATAAACCACTATACCCATCCGGATACTAATACCTTCAAAACTATACCTATTCCAATGTCATGTGATACCAATACCTTGAGAAAAGTCAAGCTACCTTATTTTCTCTCGGTGCTGTTTAGTTATAAGTTGAGTATTATAATTTAGATACAAAGATACATTCTTCCACACCGTACTTTTTGTCACCTCTGCATACAAATTAAGTTTAGACGAGAAACGTATGTATAAAGAGCCTCTTTTCTGCTGGGCTATAGCTGACACTGGCTGAGGCTCGCTGGCTGGCTGGCTCTGTTGGCTGTGGCCTATAACGCTATAACTTAACCATGATGTTGCTACTGGCTTCTGATTCATAAAAACACAATTTGAATGTGCTCTTCTTGTGGACTCTTCATGCTTCCCCTTGGCCCATGCAGTAGGGTAATTGAAAGAAACAATATTGGTAGTTGGTATAGCTTCATAAATTGTAAACTACCTCCCTGATCGCAATGAGAAATTTTAACCAGGGTCGCATTTGTTTAAATACCTACATTTTTTGGGGTGCTGATAAGGAGGATTGTTAAAAATTCGTAGTCATTTGTGGGTGTTTGGGCAGGAAAAAAGGGGACCCACAATTTTATATTAAATCAGAATTTGTATGATATGTGATGTTTTAACAAAGGGAGTATCATGAAAAAATAATATTTTAATTATGAGTTTTTGGGCTCCAATTCGAATTTTAGTGATGTTTCGTTGTTTGGGTCAGACAGTTTTTAATATCTGTCACTTTACATTTTGACAACTATTGGAGTTTTCTGCTTCAAACATAAATCAGCCTCTGACAAATCTACGAATGTGTTCAAACTTACTTTTTGAACGGTTAGCGCCATTTTCAGCTGAGTGGATGAGTTTTTAGTTCAACTTTTCGAAACAACAATTTTTAAGCTTGTATTTGTCGAGTCAAATGATCAAAAATTCAAAGTTTTAATTAATTGAGTACAATATTGAAGGGTGAAGTATAATAAAGAGTGGTTAAATTTTAAAGTCCGCTTCTAATTTTAAATAAAACACAAATTATTTAGGAAATGTTTGTTATTTCTTTGTATTATGATAAAAGTGGTATGGAACAAATTATAGGGCAAATGGCCACCGCGATCTTGTCGGAACACCTCCATCCGATAGTCCAAATTTTCGATAACGCTGGAGGATGATTAAGTTTCTATGCCGTTAATGTGCCGAATTAACTCATTCTGTTGCTGTACGTCGATAAATACACATTTTCTTTCAAATAACCCCTAAGAAAGAAGTCCAACGGTGTCAAACCACATGATACTGGCTACATGCATCGACACCACGTGAGATAACACGGTCATTGGATTTGTCGCAAAAAAGAGCCATTGTTTCGTAAGCTGTGTTACAAATGATACCGTCCTGTTGAAACCACATATCGTCCACAGCCATATCTTCCAATTCGGGCCATAAAAAGTTCGTTATCATCTCACGATAGCGAACACCCCATTTACAGTAACTGCCTGACCGGCTTTAATTTGGAAAAAATATGGCCCAATGATGCCACCAGTCCATGAACCATTCAAACAGGCATCCTTTGTGGGTGCATTTGTTTTTCGACAATCATTCGCCAAAATGCTGGAATTCTGCATATTGACGAATCCACTGAGGTAAAAATGTGCCTTATAACTGAAAATGATTTCCTTCCAAAATTGATCATCCACTGTTGCCATTTCTTGCCACCATTCAGACCATTGACGACGCTTGAAATGGTCAAGTGGCTTTAGTTCTTAAAAATGTTCATCAACGACGTGAGAGGTGCAATTGTGCAAAATATTCTGCAGTACGAGCTGTACGATCATTCACTGGTGATTTCACACCTTCTACGGACCCGGTTAACTCAAATTTTTGCACGAGTATGCACATTTGGTCTTGGGTTCAATCCCTGCCTGTGCCACCTAAAGTTTTTTTTCACGGGTACTGCCTCTTGCGAGGAATTGACAAATTCTCAAAGAGTAATTCTTGTCATGAAAAAGTGCTTTCTCAAATTAGCCGTTCGGATTCGGCACATAAACTGTAGGTCCCCTCCATCCCTGCAATTACTCGCACACAGGAATGGTTGAGAGTTGTAAGTCACTAGGCCCTGGTTCTCTAGGGACTGTTGCGCCACCTAATTTATTTTTATGCACATTTGGACGATTAAATTAAATGAAAAAATTACGAAGTTCAAGATATGTATTTTGATTTAAACGCCCATTTTCGTAATAAGCCTGAATAACTTTAAAGCGTTGTTCAATTGTGCATCGTTTCATGATTCAAATTGAGCTAGTTTAGAATTGAGAAATGTCAAATGAAATGTAGAAAAAACCGGTTTGGTTCCCATTTAATAATGGCTCTTAAATTGTGACCATCCTTTTTTATTCTGAGGAATTTTGAGCGTGAGTTCGGGAGAATATTTATAAATAACTCCGAAATATTTCAAAATAAATCCGAACTATTTCAAAATAGCTACGAAATCTACATGCGTCCACATTTGACGTTTAACGAACGAACAGCTTCAGTTCATATTCACAGAGTTTATTTAAGTAAATAAAAGGGTTGTTCTTCTAAACTTTTGGATCAATCATTTTACAGAAATGGTGAACTTACAACACGTTGCATAAATAAAATTATTGTATTGTATTTAAGAAAATGGCTCCTTTATTTTTATTTTTATTTTTATTTTTATTTTTCGTTTGAGCACCGTATGATAATTTGACATTTATAACTGTCAAAAAAAGGTTCGTTTATAAACTCCCTACACTGAAAAAACAAACGTGCATTAATATAAAAAACGGCGTTTATTGACTGCTTATTTATTGTCACAACAAACTTTTTCTTGTCAGAGTGAACGGTTTATTAAAAAAAATTTCAGCGTTTGATAATCGTTTGTTAAAACTATTAACGGCCGTTTATTAAATGAAAAATAAAGCACTTAATCACCGTTTATTAAAATTAATAACTCTATTAATTGCCGCAAACATCTTAGTTATTAAAAATAATTAATCGTTTATTGCGACAATAAACAAGATGTTTGATTGTTAAAGATTATATTCCAACCTTCATCCAATATCACAACCAATTCTCAAATTTACAAATAGTTTATTATTTTTTATAACCTTATTCACTGAGACACACAAATTTGTCAATTGAAAAATAATAAACCGTTTATTGTTGCAATGAACAACATTATTAAGAGACGAATTGGAAAATTTACAAGCAGTTTATTATTTTGTATAACCTTATTCACTGACACAATAAACTTTGGTAATTGGAAAACAGTGAACCATTTATTGTGGCTATGAACAACATTATTAAGAGGCAAATTGTTAAATATTATATCCCAACCTCCATCCTACATACATATAAAAAAAATGTATGCGGAAGATTGGGCAAAAATAAAATTGATTCCTTGACAAAAAAAAATTTAATCATAAAGATAACACTGCACTCAAATTCAGCGGAACTAAACTTCGTGACACGGAAAAGCATTATTTGTATGAAATTGTATGAGGTATATCGCTAAAATTCATATCATTTCATACGAATTCTTGTGAATCGCAGTAACGCTGCAGTCAAAATAAGTAAAATGATCAGTGATGAGTTTTAGTTATATTTATAACTCGTTCTATAAGAGTAAAAGTCCTAGAGCTTAATATATCTATCTTTTATTATTTTTTAATTCTATAAAGGCAATAATTTTGGCTAAGTACTTTTATAAATAAATAAATACTGTAATGACGCATTACAAATCTACAACGAAAACACGAACAAATTACATGCATTCTGTCACTACACCGAGCATTGTGTTCACACTCAGCTCAACTTGGCCAGAACTCGGTGACATTAATTTGCAAAGGTTATTTTGTCATTCGCAAGGATATAATTCACACTATGTTGTTACCAAAAGGTTGCCTAGTAGAACCGAACAAGACCAACAAAAAAGTAGTAGAAGCAGAAAAAGAGAAGTAGAAGTTGAAAAGAGTGAACCAGACCGCAGAAACCAGTTGGACTTTGATCGCTGCTAAGCAAGGATCAGTGGTAAGTAAGTTGTATATTAACAGAGGCTTCCCCCCACCAGAGGTATGTATAAGCGAAAATAATAAACATTTGTTTATATTTATGAACGCATTTATTAAAATTAATAAATTCTGTTCATTGGGATTATAAACAGGTTTATTAATATTATAAACGGAAATAATAAACGGTTTTTTATATTAATGAACGCATTTATTGAAATTAATAAACTCTATTCATTAAGGCTATAAACGGGTTTATTAATACTATAAACGGAAATAATGAACGGTTGTTTATGTTTATTAATGGATTTATTAAAATCAATAAACTCAGTTTATTGTGGTTATAAATGAAAATTTTAAATTGTTTGTAAAATTTTCACCCGGAAATGGAGAATAATAAACGATAGTTCACTGACACAATTAATATGTTTATTGGACAAACTCAAGCATTTTATTTATTGTCTCAACGAACTTTTTAATTATATTTACGTACCTTTTTGGTTCAGTGTAAGGTACGTTCAGTTTTAGTTTATCAAGAAAATTATTGGATATAATATTACAAGAACAAAAAATTTAAATTCAGATTATTAAAACATAAATCGCTTTTAAACTGAAGAATTGTTTGTTAGTGTCATTCCTATTATATTATTTTAAGCTGTTTGATAACTCTAACGAATATTTAAAAACAGGCTTTTTTGATGTAAGTTGTAAAAGATTTTAAATTACATATTTAAGCTTAAGACTTTTGAAACAAACATTTAAAGTAAAAACTTTGAAGAAAGTATTAAAATAATTTTGAACTAAGAAATCTTTACATTTTTAAAACATGAATTCAGGGTCATAAATGTTCAGAAATTGGACTCCTTGAATATTTGTGTCTTCATTTCTATTCCTTTTAATAAATTTGTATTAAACTTAAAATAGGAATGATATTAATGAGAAAAACTTACTCCTACATATTTTGTCGCCCTTTTAGAATTCTCGCCTTAAACTGCAGATCATTAAGTCTTATCTTTAAATAAGGACCTGAAATTTACCATTATTTCTCGTTTCCAACAAAAAGTCACACAAAACTATCTTTCTCTATCCACATTTATTAAATGACTACGACGACGACGACGATGAGGTAAAGGTGAAGGCATAATACTTGATAAAATAAAAATAAAAATAAAAGAAATATAAAAATGTATGTATATCAACCAAAACTGAAACTGGCCAAATGGATAAATATACATTACGCACAATTTTGTAAACAGATCACGTACAACGGTAAAGTAAAGACCCCTATATTGGTAAACTGTCGTCGCCGTCTAAGAAAAATAGTTGACGGTTAATATGGTGGCAGGCACAGGCACAGTCACAGGCACAGGCATAGTCACAGTCACAGGCAGCTCTGATCCAGGCTTGCCATACTGCATAATACTAATTATCAGAGCTATATTTTTCCAAAATGGCCGACAGGTGAATTATTTTGACAGAACACAATAATTGTACTATAAGTAGCCCAAATATAATCTTGGGCTATATTAGTCTTCACAATTATAAATGAAATAACATTTTTAACCAAATTAAACTTATGTGTCGAAAACTTTATATTTTTGAAATTTATATTTTATTTTCGTTGTTTTATTTTGAAATAAAAATAAATATTAACTTATTTTATCTTAATGTAATTTGGCTACTTTTTTGTCCCCGATTTTGGGCTGAAATTCAAGACTTGGCAACCCTAATCTGATATGCTATTGGTATATCGTGGTTGCGGGGGAGGGAGGCAATGGTAGTTTTCGTTGTTAGAGTTTGGGTAAAGTGGTGCACTAGTGTGGGTAGACCGTAGACGGTTTCATTGTCTTCTTCGGAAAAAACTGTGTTTCTATAATTTACATAATATTTTTGTCTCTTTATTTTGTCTATATTATACATTTCTATAATATTTGTTCATACATTTTTATTTTACAAATTCCTGAATAAGAAGACTTCATAATCATATTGTGATCCTCGAATGTTTTTATTATATTTCCGTTTCGGCGACATTTTATTATTATAGGTAAAACGTTAAACGCACATATGTATGTACATAAAAAGCGATGCCATCTAGAGGATGAATGGAAAACCAAAAATGGGAAGTTCTGTTTTGTTGTATTTCTTTTTATTGTCATTGTTGTTCGATTCGTAAGAAAGTCACACATAAAGCAATGCAACCATATTATACAACACCGCTAAATATACAATTGACAATTGAAAATTGACAGCCATTTCTATTTTAATCACATAATTTAATTATAAATTTTATTTTCTTCGATTTTATACATAATTAAAAAATCAAAGAAGAAGAAAAAGAAGAAGAAGAAGAATACAAAAAAAAAAGTCAAACGCGTGAAGAATATGAGGAATGCTAATGGGGAAGTTATTCAGTGAAATTATTCGTTTCTTCATTAAGTTGACTGACGTTTAAACGTTGATTCAAAAATAAAAGATCGGCGATTGATGATAGGGCAAATATAATCATCATCATCGCAACGCAGCAGTTGAGTTCAGTATTCAGTTGCCGGAAAGGATTCGGATTCGGGGTATGGAAATGGGTGTTAAAGAAAAGTTTTTTGTTTTCCATGTTGATTTTGATTTTGAAGCGGAAGCCATTCTAAAAGGGAAGTTCATTGACATCGTTTATTTACTTAGAATATTGATTTGTTATATTAGTATATTATTCATGCGAAATAGGAATTGATGAGTCATTTTTGGGTTGCTCAATCAGCAGTAAAGTTTTTTTTTAAATATTTTAATTTGGAAATAACAAACGTTACAAAAGAAAATTACAGTATATTCATGTTATAAAGATTCCTAAAACATGGCCTTAACTCTAATGGTGTGTAATAAATACAAATGAAACTTAACAACTATGGCCACCGGAAATAGCTGTAATTCGTTTTTCTGGTTTTTCCGTAGTTCATGCTGTTGCGAAGCAACACACATTTTTACCCTTATTCCGAACTAGTGACTTTATTATTTATTTAAAGAAAATACAAACAAAAATAAAAAAGGTAACTTTTGTAGGTAATTTTTCTACACCTCAACTAAAAGTTTAAACCATAATCTAATAGTTAGTAATATTTTTTAATTAAACCAGTTGTCAATTAGTAGGTAACTTCATCCCTTCGCGCATCATGTTGACAGCAGTAGTGTCACATTTCATATAATTTTAAACAACTTATTATTAAGTTTTTACCGTTTAACTTACTTACTTAAGGTGGCGCTACAGTTCTGTGTGAACTTGGACCTCACCCAACAAACTTCTCTATCTAGCTCGGTCCCTAGCTAGATGTCTCCAGTTTCGCGCTCCATGTTTAAAACCTTAATATTAGTTTGAAATGTCAGAAACTCAAAAGCCTAGATTTAGAAAATCACTGAAAGTTGAAGTAGCTAAAGGATATTTTTTTAGAGGTTTTTAAAACTTTGAAATTGAACAAAACAAAGATGATTGTCATTAAATATACTTTAATCAAAAAATAATGTTTATTATAATTTAAATATGATTTCTGGCATCATATGGCTTCCACGGTTAGCTCGGACGTAGTATAATGTGGAGGTCCAATTTTCAATGGTATTTTAAAAATATTTGTCGCTGCATATCAGCAATAACGCGGCTAATGTTGTCCACCAAACAACCAATCGTTTTGGGCTTATTGGCGTAGACTAGTGACTTCACATATCCCCACAGAAAATAGACAACCGGCGGCGGCGGCGTTAAATCGCACTGATTTAGAGGTCAATTCACCGGTTCGTAAGGTGAAACTATGAAATTACCAAACGTTTCCTTTAATAAATCAATTTTGGCTTAAGCTGTTTTGCCGCCGCCGGTCGCTGTCTTGTTAAAATCACAGCTCCTACACATCATGCTTGGTCAATTGATGAACGAATAAGTCAGCAGTCATATAGCTATATAGCAATCAGACTTGACTGTAATTTTCTGGTCAGCATAGGTTAGGTTAGGTTAAGTAATGGGCTGGCGGTACCCTGAAAGTTTTGTAACTTCCCTAAAAGTGAGTGTATATCCTATGATTATATCTTTTATCATTTACCAGCCATTAAGAGGCTTTGATAAAACCCAAGAGACTATTTCCAGCAGTCTTTGATTTCTTCAACATTGCTGAAAAAATATGTTCCTTTAAATTTATATGTTGTGTGGCACAATGCTGGGCAGTGGCATAGGAAGGTAGTAGTGTTCTCCTACCCAGTCTAATGTAATGCTATGAGGTAAGAACAGTAATAGTGATAGTGCCATCATTGACAGCATTTGTCATTACTTACTTACTTAAGGTGGCGTTACAGTCCGGAGTGGACTTGGGCCTCAACCAACAGTCAGCTCAGTCCTTAGCTAGCTGTCTCCAATTTCGCACGCCAAGTTGGTTGAGGTCTTCACCCACCTGCGTGCGCCACCTGAGTTGCAGTCTTCCTATACTGCGCTGTCTCCCGGGATTGGATTCCAAGACCTTCCGGGCTGGAGCGTTGATTTCCATTCGCTTTACATGACCCAGCCATCTAAGCCGTTGTACTTTAATTCTGTTAACTAGGTGAGTGGTCAGCCCGTACAGTTCGTCGTTATATATTTTCCTCCATTCTTCATCTATGCAGACGGGACCAAAAATCATCCGAAGAATTTTTCTCTCGAAGCATCCTATCCATCTTGCCCTCATTGACCACTAAACTCTTCTTCTCCGCTTCCGTCGCAATGCTCAAAAACGCTCCACTGACATCACGCATCTGCGTATCCGAGTAATTGGATGGACGTTTGGAAGATTGTGCCTCTAGTGTTGACTGTTGAGTTTTGCAGAACGATGTTGAATAAGTCGCATGACAGTGCATCGCCTTGTCTAAAACCTTTTTTGACATCAAATGCATCGGTGAGATCTATTCCGACCTTGATAGAGCAGCGTGCATTCTCCATCGTCATTCTGTTTGACAGAAATGCCAAAAATAGATGCTGTCATACGCGGCTTTAAAATTGATAAAGAGATGGCTGCTCCAGCAGCTTTGTTTGACTTCAGTTTAGATATATGTAGCTATCTTCACTTCTTCGAGGTCGGGTAGGCGGAATTGTTGATCTGCGTCGCCTAGGTTGAGTAGTTATAAATATCTCCCTTACAGCGGAATTCGTTTCGTCATCGCCGTTATAAAGTTTGGAGAAGTGGTCTATATTAAGTCAAGTTTTTCAAATATACCTTTCTGAAAATGTAAAAACAGTACATAATACGCTGTTTTTAAGGCTAGGGCAAAACGTAACGCAGTTCTTAACAAAATATCATACTATGATTTTACAAAGAACAAATCTTTAGCTTTTAGATACGCTTGAATCATTTAGATATCTCACCTCGTTTTCTTAAATTCTCATTAGTTATGAGATGACTGATGGGTCTTTATAAACTCTTTTTTAAGTCTTAAAAAATCTTGTATGGTTTTGAATATTTCATTTAAGACTTAATATGGAGGCCGATTACGGAATATTAAAGAAAAGGCTTGTTGATCTGAAAAATCATCACAAATTTTATTGAAACAATTAGTGCTTCATGAATTTACTTATGCAGAATCAAAAAATCTAATATAAGGTTTTTTCGAATTATAAAAGGTTGTACCTATCTCAAAAACCCTAGAAAAAGTACAATTTGATTGCAAGCTAGATGAACTTCTTGCCCAGTGTTATAGAGGAAAATAACACTATATATAAATAATACATAATAAAAACGAAGGATTAATTTATTAGTTTTTTGGTATACATTTATCCCGCTGATACATGTTAATCAGCCATTTTAATCAATTTTTAAATAAATAAATTAAGTGGCGCAACAGCTAGTAGCGAACTAGGACCTAGTGACTTACAACTCTCAACCATTCCCTTGTGCGAGTAATGTCAGGAATGAAGGGGCCCTAAAGTTTTTATGTCGCATTTGAACTTTTGGAGGATTTGTTAATTAATTCTTCGCAAATTTGAATCAATTTGAGATTTGAAAAATTACATCGTCAAATTGAGAAAAGCGAATTATAGTAAGCAGTGAGCGATGCTACCAATTTAAGTGCTTCAAACTTCGAAGTTACAACAATATTACATACTTAGGATCTTTAATAGTTTTGTTAATTTTCAAAAAACCATAAATCATAAACAAAGTTACGTGTAGTAAATAGGAAAATATTGAATTTTGTCAATTAGAGTAAGAAGAACTTTAATCATACTTCTCTAAGATCAGACAATTAAATTTGTTAACGTCTAAAAGAAGAAAATTAATTTAAAAGTCTTTAAGAGTCAAAGCACTTCAGTTAAAAAATAACTTTAACTTGAGTGAATAAGTATGAATTCCCTTAACTTTTTGTTTAATATAAATATTAAATTTAAACCAAACTACTATCTTTAGTGTGAAATCTACAGAACTCTAGGCATACAAAATTACATAAACAAATAAATTATTTCAAGTCAAAGGACTTTCAGGATAAAAAGAAAAAACAAAATCACTTCCATATCCCTACCCCACGTGTAACTAAGTAGGAAATGACGAATTTAAATTGTCATTGGATGCTTGAATAGAAATGGTCCTTAAATTAAGCCACGTTTGAAGCGGCATAGTATAACGGAGATGACTTATTTACATACCATACCTACCTACATATATAGATAGCTACTCGTTTAACTGTTTATTTCTCTTATTTTATTTTTTGTATGTGTTGTGCACTCGTGCCGATACGTTTCAACAAAATAAGAACCTATAAATTGATTGGAAATCAGGATCATCTTTTCGACTTTGCGAGTGAATCCATCCGTTAATGCGTATATAAAATACACCTATACATTCTATAGTACGTAGGTTTATATTACCTTTGTACAGCGTGGCACTGGCATTGCCCTTGAAAGTGCCTTTTCGTCCTTATTTTTTTGTTGTAAGGATAAACAACGATTGATTTGATTTTAAATTTATATCAAATAAATTCAATTGCTTTTTAAGCTTAAAATGATGATTTCACCTAAGATAGGTATACCTATAGGCATTCAATATTTGATGAGAGAAATTTTAATATTTTTTATACTTGAAATTATTGTAATTTGATTTAATTATAAATTTAATGACTTTTAGGTACTTTTAATGGCCAATTAGCAAAGCGCTTTGCACGTTTTTTTTTTTTTAATTTTTATAAACAATAAATTAATATTTTTTAATTCACTATGCAAGTTTCCGTAGTGTAGTGGTTATCACGTGTGCTTCACACGCACAAGGTCCTCGGTTCGAACCCGAGCGGAAACATCCTTTAAAACAAGGTAAATACTTTTTAGTTTTTACACACTACTTTTATGCAACTGTGGTAGTATACATACCTAAAATTCTCAGCTTTTGTTTTAAAACATTTTTCCTTGTGTTTTGTTTAAAAAATTTATAATAAGAGTGCCAGTTTTAGTTAACAAAAAATAGTTCTTTAGGTATCCTGCATCTTTACAATGTGTCCGCCCGGGTTCGAACCGAGGACCTTGTGCGTGTGAAGCACACGTGATAACCACTACACTACGGAAACTTGAAATTAATGGAGATAACCATAATCCAAAACCAAAACTGAATTTCCATTTTATTAGTGCCATCTTCATTTCAAATCAACTTTACGAAAACGTTACCTTTATTAGAAGTTAGTATCATTTGACAGCTTGCAAATGACGGACTACCTTACCTCCGAGTTTATTATCCCGTCTGAATGGACCCATTTTTCCATCAAAGAATTCACAAATGAAAATTTAGAAATGAATGGCATGTAAGTTTGACAGCTGTCAAAACTACAGTTGAACGTCAAGTTTTTTTTCTGCATTGCATTAGACATTTCTCAATTTCAGACTAACTTAATTTAAAACCATGGTAAGATGCACAATTGAGCAACGTGTTAAAGTTATTCAGGCTTATTATGAAAATGGGCGCTCAAATCAAAATGCATATCGTGGACTTCGTGATTTGTTCGGTCAATTTAATCGTCCAAAATGTGCGTACAATCAGAAAACTCGTGCAAAAATTTAATAAAACCGGGTCTTAAGGAGATGTGAAAACACCAGAGAACGAACAGATTGTACTACAGAAAATATCGCTGCTGTTCGCGTTAGTGTGGCTGAAGAGCCTTCAACCTCAACTCATCGTCGGTCGTGCCCAAAAATTGGTCAGAATTGGTCGTCAATGGTGAGAATGGTGGCAAAAAATAGCAACAGTAGGTGAACAATTTTCGAAGAAAATAATCTTTAGTGATGAGGCACATTTTTACCTCAGTGGATTCGATTGGGTAAATGATAATCCAAATGTGATTGTCGAAAAACCAATACACCCATAAAGAGTGACTGTTTGGCTGGCGGCATCATCGGGCCGTATTTCCTCCAAAATGAGGACGGTCAGGCCACTTTTGCGCGACAAATTCAGAGACCTTGTTATCTCACCGGGGCGATGTCAATTGGCCGCTTAGATCACCAACATCAACTCCATATCTTATACTACGTTTCCACCGGGCACTAAACCGAGATTTAGCTAGATTTGTCACAAATCTCCTGAAATCTCGAAGATTTACCATACAAATTTTAATCTCCTCAAATGAAGATTTCAAATAAAACTCATTGAAATCTATTTGGAAACATTAGTTTGTCAAATCGAACAAACTTTTTTTTCGGAGAATAATTGTTGAACCGACCCATTTAAACGCCAATTTCGTTTATTGACAGATGGAAGAGTCAACAAAAACTATCTATCTCACTTCCATATGACTCAAATTCAAAACAATAAACAACTTTCAAGAAATCACAGACGAAATAAAATGTAAGTATACAAAAATAATAAATATGTACAAGAATATAATAAAACTAATTACTTACAGATGATGAGTGAACAAATACATATTTTTTTTCTTTTCGAAAGAAGAATAATTTAAAGTTTGGTTGTTATGACATAAACCAAACGTCAAATTAATCTCCTTTTCTTTGGTGGAAACACCTCATGATTTATTTTAAATCACTTGCCTTAAATCTCGGATTATTTGTTGGTGGAAACGTACTATAAGCATTGTTAATGTATAGATCCGTTTGAAACTGTTGTCACTAAAAGGTTTGTTCGATGGAAAAATTGCACTCTCGTATTTTTAACTCTCCAATTCTGAATAGCATTTTCTTGTTGTCCATGTTTATTTTCCAAAATTTGCTTACGCAAAAGTGAACACAAATTTTTAAATACAGAAGAACTTAATTATCACTAAAAATACGTATCTACAAAATAAAAATTGAATAAAAATCATAAGTTTTTGAGTAAAAATTCCATCAAAAACACAAGTTTTGCCACACGTTCTTTGTAATCGAATTGTATTTATAAACCTCAAGTTTTATAAAAAGTCTACAAAAATTTAGTTGAGATTCAAAGATGAGGTAACCAAACATACCTTTTGAAATATTCATTGCCTAACAAACGTCAAAATTGAAAACAGCTGTGATGATTGTTGTACGAGTTTTATGAAAACTTTGAGCGAAAAACTGCGTTTGGGGTTAAGTGTAAAAAGACTATAAGTAAGGCGAACTACTTATTTCGTAAATTTGAAAGATGATGAGTAGACGTGAAGAAAAATTAAAGCGCTTTTTAGGGCACACTTAAAGTCCAAAAGGTTCCAACAAAACATACAAACCTAGTAATTTAAAGCTGTCAAAAGCAACGTCCGTCTATAGGTCATTTTATGAGTAGGTCCTCTTGGAATATGTTTTCCTTTTGCCATTTCCACCATTTTGTTTATTTTATACCAGGCAATTTACTTGCTATAAAGTTTTATTCGTTTAAACAAAACAAATTATGGTACTTGACCTTGTAGAATGTAGTTAAATTAACAAGACTGGATCAGATTTGGCTGAAAGTAAGTCTATGTGTATATATTTTTTATTTGGTTTGACGAAATTGAATACTTTTGATGAAAGATATATAACTTCAAAGTAGGTACAAGTAACATACCTTTTTCATTTTTATGATTTATTTTACTAAAGGTATCTGGTTGATATAAGAGTATGTGTTATGTCCAGGTACCTGCCTATATCTTTATTGTTTTTATTTAATCATCCCTTAGGATAAAAACATCTAAAGATGGATCATCTACCTTATGGTTTTTATTTTTCCAACTTCATGGCTAACAAAACACACGAGTGGCTTTAGTATAATCTTATTAAAAATTTATATAAACATTCATATTGTAGGTATACCTACAAACATATCTATAGCTTCATAAGTTATTCGATACAGTTGAAAAATTAATTTATATAACCTCAGTTTATAAAATACAGTGGGAATTCATCAGAAACCATCATCGCTCAGAGGAACATTTGTATTTGTCATATTTATAACACACTAGGCACTAGGGAATATTTTTGCTTTTGGGAAATACATATGTATCTATAAAAACAAAAAATAAAGAACGTTTATATTAAATTGTTTCATTCGAAACTGATTTAATATAAATGCACAGGGTGGGCCATCTAGTGGTCATTTTAATTCGTAGTGTCAAACTGACAGCTGTCATATTTCGAAACTGAACTAAGTTATTCGCTTTGCGGTTGAACATCTTTGGAAATATGGAAATCTTGTTTTCAATTGGATAACAATTTGATCGCATATTCGTCTTTTCTGACGAGGTGCATTTTTATCAAGAGGCTAAGTTACGTGGTGAAAATTTTGGTTAACACTAAATATCTCACGAACCAATAACACTAGAGACTTGAATTAAATTTTATATTATATATTGTAACGTGATACAAAACAAGTATATTTTTGGAAAAAATATAATTATAACTTTTTTTAATAAATCAGGAAAACTGAAAAAAAATATTATTTTCATCGAAAATTTTACGAACAAAAAACGATTTTATCTCCAAAACAATTTTGTGCAACGAAAAATAACGTTTTCAACATTTGTTAAAATTTTGAGAAAAATCGAATTGACAGTTTTTTTTTATAAAAAAAATAAAAACCTAAATTGATTTTCGACTTAAATATCTTTTCAAAACTTTGAAATATTGGCTTTAAACTAATTTTACATTTTAAAAAATATTGTTTTTAACATTCAGTAAAATTTTAAGAAAAATCGAGTTGACAGTTTTTTACGCAAAAATAAAAACCCAAAGAAAACATTACTAAAAGTTGGTAAAATTTGATTTTCGACTTAAATATCTTTTCAAAACTTTGAAATATTGGCTTTAAACTAATTTTAAATTTTAAAAAATATTGTTTTTAACATTCAGTAAAATTTTGAGAAAAATCGAGTTGACAGTTTTTTACGCAAAAATAAAAACCCAAAAAAAACATTACTAAAAGTTGGTAAAAATTGACTTTCAACTCAAGTATCTTTTCAAGACTTTAAGCTATATGCTTCAAACAAATTTTATCTTTTAAAAAATATCGTTGTCAACATTCATTAAGATTTTTAGAAAAATCGAATTGACAGTTTTTATATATAAAAAAAACTGAAAATAAAAATTTGTCACCTCGAAAATTTTACGACTAAAATATTATTTCATCTCCAAAACAATTTTTTGCAATGAAAAATAATGTTTTTGACAACTGATAAAATTTTGAGAAAAATCTATTTGACAATTTTTTTTTTATAAAAAATAAAAACCTAAAAAAAACTATACTCAAAGTTGGTAAAAATTGAATTTCGACTCAAATATCTTTTTAAAAACTTGAGATTAAGGCTTCAAACTTACTTTATCTTATAAGAAATATTGTTTTCAACATTAGGACAAATTTTGAGAAAAATCGAATTGACAGTTTTTCTACAAAAAATAAAAACCTAAAAAAAATGAATAAAAGTTGGTAAAAATTGTTTTTCGACGTAAATATCTTTTCCAAAATTTATGATATTGGCTTCAAACTAATTTTATCTTATAAGAAATATTGTTTTCAACATTCGATAAAATTTTGAGAAAAATCGAATTGACAGTTTTTTTTACAAAAAATAAAAACCAAAAAAAACAATACTAAAACTTGGTAAAAATTTTCTTTGGACTCAAATAGCTTTTCAAAAATTAAAAATATTGGCTTCAAACTTATTTTATTTCACAGAAAATATTGTTTTCGATATTCAATAAAATAAAATCTAAAAACAGTAGTACGCCAGTTAACACACGCCAACGACGTTGACCTTCGGAAACACAATTCTATTGGATGTCAATGAACCAGACATGAAGCATTCATGGGAACCTGCTGACATTGCACTTATACCTTTGCATTGCTTTAGGTAATGCGTAATGCGATACGCCTATAACCATCCGGTAGGCGAAATAGCTTACTCAGCATTTGGATTGGCTGAGCGAATATCCAATAGGTGGGTTAGGGAGTCAGTCTTTCGGCAGACGCGAACTTGAATAGTTAGAACCAATAAGCAAATAAAATAAATTAAATTAAATTAATTCTTTTGTATTTTCATTTAACGGTACGAACAGTTGGGCCAACTCACGTTGGCGTTCGGTTTTTTTTACTAACAAAGGATGTGAAATCCTTAATTGGCGCCCGAGCAGGGACCCGGCAAACTGCATCCTTTAAGCCTATGAATCAGTGCTATTCAAGACCAGGACACTTTTTAATAAAAGTGATCGTCACTGTACACATGGGAACACAGTCGCTTTCCTGGTTCTTGAGCACACCTTTCTGCATTCACATGGGAACATGCGGATATTCGAAAAGGCATAAGGATGTGGTGTGAAGATTGATCGTGCCAATAGTAGGTCGTTTTAAAACGTCCAAACGGGACCAACACGACACTTCCTTGCCGGGTTTCCGTTAGAAAACCCGTTATAATAAATTTTGTCTTTTTATATAGATATTGTTATAAAGTGCGGCATATTATAAAACTGAATAACCGATAACTACTAGTGCGGTATATCATGAAACTCAATAACCTGTGAGTCGATAAAAACTTTATAAAAACTTAAGAACAAATTAAAATTGTGAAAGGAAAGGTTATTAAAGGAAAACATCTCAAAGAATAAAAAAAAAAAGTTAAAAAAAAAAGTAATAGAAATTTATAAAAAATTAAAGAAAATAAAAGTTATTAAAAGAAAATATCTTAAAGATAAAAAGTTTAAGAAAAAATTAAATTGGGGAGAATCTCAATAAAAATAAATTAAAAAATTTTTGTTTGAAATTAGCTTAAAGAAAAATTTGTGTTTAAGGAAAAAGAAGTAAACTCGTGCCAAACAATGGATGAGTTGCAAAAATCTGTTCAAGATTTGACCGGTGCGGTAAATCGAATTTATGAACAATTAAAAATCGTTGAAAATAGAGTAATGTCGCTCGAAGTTGCGAACACAGCTAGCGCGAGTGGTGTGAGTGGTATCTGTGCTGCAGAAGCACCCTTGGTAGGTCCGAGGACCGAAGTTGAGCTAAAAGAAATTAGCAAGCTTCCGGACAGTGTGAAGGAGCTTCAAGTATTTGATGGGAATCCGACGCAATATGTGTCGTGGATCCACAACGTGGAGTCGATTTTGAGCGACTTCAAAATCGTTAGAGGTAAGCCGATTTACAGGGCAATAATGCAGCATATACGGAATAAAATTAGGGGAAATGCGGACACCGCATTAATATCGTACAATATATTTGAGGACGACTGGAGTGCGATCAAGAGATGTCTCTCGCTGCATTACGCAGACAAGAGGGACATAAGGACTCTTGAGCACCAGTTGAGTCAGTTGTCTCAGAGGGGTTCTAAGATTGATGAGTTCTATGCTACCGTGAACCATCAATTCTCCCTCATAATCAACAAAATTAAAACGGAGACCTATTCTCCAGAGACGGTAAATGCATTAGTAGAGACGTATCGCAACCGTGCGCTAGATGTCTTTATACGCGGGCTGTCTGGGGATCTTTCTCGTATGCTAATCATACAGAAACCCAAGACTTTGCCTGAGGCCTACACGGCTTGCTTGGAAGTTCAGAATTTGAATTTCAGAAGCAACACGATTCATAACCCATACGTGACCAATTCTATAACCGCCCCAATCAATCAATCCTTCAGGCCTATGAATGGGGGAAGATTGAACGATACCAGGCCAGCGATGCCACCGCCGAAAAAATTCTCACATCCTGGTTCGTCCCAAAACTATCGTCGGGATGGTAATCCTCCACCCAGGCCAACAGCTCCGAAACCTCACGAGAAAATGGAGCTGGGCTCGGTACAATCAAGGCAGGCAGATTATATTAATCGCCCTCGGAATGGTAACCCATTCAAAAGGGGAGCCAGGTCAGAAGGTTATGGCCCTACCTATAAAAAGCAACAGAGGTTGTACAATACTGAGTTTATAGATGAAGACGAAGTCTACGCTGGTGAATATCAGCGCGCAGTCCAAGATAATGTCGAGGACACAGTAGAGGACACAGTAAATTTTATGACGGGCGCCTCTCCAGCGTTCCATATATAGAATATGTAACGCAGGGAGGTACCAAATTAAAATTCTTGATAGACACGGGTGCTAACAAGAATTTTATTAGCCCGTCAATACACCAAAAAAGCACCCAGTTAACAAAACCATTCTCTGTACGTTGCGCTGCTGGAAATATAGTCGTAAGTAAAAAAGTCTCTGGTAAATTTTTTGAAAAAGCAGGCAATGACACCATTTTAACATTCTACGTCCTGCCAGGGTTGGTGTCGTTCGATGGGATTATCGGGGACGACACATTAAAAGAATTAGAAGCGGTAATAGACCGAAAAGAGAATACTCTCACTCTTAATCCTGGTATTGTTATTCCTCTTAAGGCTCGAATTTCTGCTCAGGTAAATGCTGTTGTTGATGAAACTCTTCCTGAAAGTGTTAGAACGAAAATTCGTGATATGATTAATAAATATAAATCGATTTTTGGACCAATCGACACAAACGAAGTAATAAGAACAAATGTTAGAGCAGAGATAAGGACAAATACAACCGAACCTGTGTACGCCAAGAGTTACCCATATCCTGCGTGCATGAGAGAGGTCGTGGAAAAAGAGATAAGGAGTCTGCTTGAGGAAGGAACTATTCGTCCTTCAAATAGTCCTTACAACTCGCCGATATGGGTTGTACCTAAGAAGCCGAAGCCCTCAGGGGAAAAGCAATATCGTGTTGTAATCGACTATAAACGCCTAAACGGCATAACAATCGCAGACACTTATCCAATTCCGGACATAAATTCTACACTAGCCAGCCTTGGTAAGGCAAAGTATTTTACGACTCTAGATCTTACTTCTGGGTTCCATCAAATACCGATGAAACCCAACGATATACCAAAAACAGCTTTCTCGACTATGAACGGCAAATATGAATTCTTAAGGCTGCCATTCGGGTTGAAGAACGCCCCAGCAATCTTTCAAAGGATGATTGATGACGTCCTTAAGGAATTTATAGGAAAGATTTGTTATGTCTACATCGACGACATAATTGTTTTTGGTCAGAGTGAAGAAGACCACCTCAAAAATATCGATACTATATTCGAACGACTCCGGACAGTGAACCTTAAGGTGAATCTAGAAAAAACACATTTCATGAAAACCCAGGTAGAATTTCTTGGTTATGTGATCACCCCTCAGGGCATACAACCTGACCCAAGCAAGGTATCAGCCATACAAGCTATCTCACCCCCGGAAACCTTGAAAGACTTAAAAAGTTTCCTAGGATTGACATCCTATTATAGGAAGTTTATACGCGACTACGCGAAGGTCGCGAAGCCCTTAACCATCTTGACCAGGGGGGAGTACGCACAAGTAAGGGCTAATGAGTCCAAACGTGTTCCGGTCAAGTTGAATGATGAAGCCTTGCAGGCGTTTAAAGATTTAAAGATATTACTAACTTCATCAGAGGTCTTGGCCTTCCCAGATTTTGAAAAAGCATTTAACCTCACAACTGACGCTTCCAACTTTGCGATAGGAGCCGTCCTTTCCCAAGGTGAATGGGGAAAGGATCGCCCAATAGCCTATATCTCGAAATCTCTCAGCCAAGCAGAAGAGGGATATGCTACTAACGAAAAAGAGATGTTGGCGATCGTGTGGGCACTTGACAACCTCCGTTCATACCTCTACGGGGCTAGGAAGATTCGTATATATACAGATCATCAGCCTTTGACTTATTCATTGGGTAATAAAAACCACAATGCTAAGTTAAAGCGCTGGAAGGCTCGTATTGAGGAGTATAACTGCGAGCTTATCTACAAACCTGGAAAATCTAATGTAGTCGCTGATGCTTTGTCCAGGTTAAAGACGGAAGTCAATCACTTGACCGACTCAGAACGCACTGAGACGGCACCAAGTGTTATTTTAACCGAAAACGAATCTACCGAAACCGCCGTTGAGAATTGTAGTACTGATGCTGCTACTGTTGTTACGGATAAATCGGAAAGTGCCGATACAACAGAGACAGCTGAGGAAGCTCAATCATCAAGTTCAACTGCCCATAGCGCTGATCAGGATAATACGGATCTGATCCCACACGTGGAAGTCCCTATAAATGTATTCCGTAATCAGATTATTATAAAAGTTGGACGGGGTATAGAAGCTTACGAAGAGCCTCATCCGGGGTACTTCCGTCATTACTATGCAATTCCTGAACCAGACAGAGAAAATCTAACAGCCTTATTGAAAATAAAATTGAATCCAAATGTCGTAAACGGTATTAAGATACCAGAGGGTTGTTTGTCGTTGTTACAAGAGGTATATTTAAATAATTTTACAAAGTATAAACTAAGGATCACTCAGAGAATCGTTGAAGATATAAAAAACGAAAACAGGGTGTATGAATTGATTATGAAAGAGCATAGAAGGGCCCATAGGAATCCGCGTGAAAACAAGGAGCAACTCCTTGAGAATTACTATTTCCCAAAAATGAATAGCCTTATAAAGAAATACACGAAGACATGTGAAATTTGTAATTTGAATAAATACGATAGACATCCGAACCACCCAGATTTTCAACCAACCCCTATCCCCACTTATCCTTGCCAAATCCTCCATCTGGATATAGTTGAAATCCAGAATGAGAAATTTATCAGTTGCATTGATAAGTTTTCGAAGTTTGGAAAGCTTTTTCATATCAAGAACAGATCTGTTCTGCACCTCCGTGAAAAGATCACAAAAATTCTCCATTATTTCACAGCTCCAGAAATGTTAGTAACCGATAACGAAAGTAGTTTCCTTAGCCCTATCATAATAAACTTTATTAAAATGTTAGGGATAAAACTTTACAATACCCCCGTACGACGATCCGAGGTCAATGGTCAAGTCGAGAGATTCCACTCGACAATCTTAGAAATATACCGTTGCCTCAAACAAGAACACAAAGATCTGCGACTGAAAGAGTTGCTTAATATTGCAGTCGACAGATACAATAGAACAATCCACTCTGTAACCAAGCGCAAACCGAGCGACATTTTTTTTGAAAGAACTCAGAGATTAAATTACCAAAATTTCCTCGATTTCCGCACCAAGGTTAATAAAGAACTAAAACACGAAATAGAAAGAAAACAGAGAGAAACAAATCTGTATAGAAATAGAAAAAGAATTCAACCCAAAATGTATAAAAAGGGTGATATAATATATACAGCCTGTAAGGGCATTAAAGCGAAAAATAAACCGTTGTTTCGTAAAGAAATAGTCGCTAAAGACAATAAAGTAACTGTCATTACATCGACAGGCAGAAAAGTGCATAAAGCACATATCAAAAATATTAAAGATTAAAAAAAAAAAAAAAAAAAAAAAAAAAAAGAGGAATGAATTATTAATGAATTATGAACTATTTTCCTTATGTTCTTTCTTACATTAAAACATAAAAATTATATTGTCTACATAGTAAAAATATGAATAAAAATTATTATTTTATTTTAAAATTAATTGAAATTGATGTACGAATTAGAGTAAAAACAATTAAAATGAAAACAATTAAAAATGTTCATTAATTATACCCATTAGCTTAAGATATTGTTCAGATATTTCTTAGATTTCAGTAAAATTACAGACTAGCCTGCCTAACCTACCTAACTACAGTCCAGGGTTTGCAGCTGTTCTCATACACGTCACCGCTAGTTTCCATCAAAGAGAGCAAGGCTTGGATAATCAACGGCAACTTTAATCTCATCCATGTCATCGACCTGAGCCAGTTCGAGCGTCAACTAAAAGAAGTCTCGGAATCGATAAAGAAGAACTTCCGAGATTTAGACAGGAAGCAGCTGGTTAACTTTCACCTTAGTCAAATAGCCGACCGTATAAACTTGTTGAGGGCGAAACCATCGAGGAAGCAGAGGTCAATCGAATGGATAGGTTCAGCACTAAAATGGGTTGCAGGAAACCCTGACGCAGCGGACTGGAATAAAATCCTGCAAAGTCAACAGAAAATCGTGGAAAATAACAATGAACAGTACAAGGTGAACGAGAAAATTTCCAGCGTAATAGAAGACATGACAAGGAAGATTAACTGGGTTATTGAAAATTCTAATCGCGAAGTGATGGTAGCAGATATTCAGAAATTCGAACAGGATATCATTCATCAAGTTTTACTAATCAAGGAGGAAGTAAATGAAATCGTCCGAGCCTGTCAGATGGCGAAAAGTGGCATCGTTAATACAAATCTCCTGAACCATGACGAAGTTACTATGCTGATTAATGAATTCGAGACGCTTCCATACGAAAACGAAATTGAAGCCATTGAGTTTGGAGTCCCATCAATTTACGCCAACAGTTCAATGCTACTATACATCCTGTCAATGCCAAAAGTCAGAAAAAACGACTATAACATGCTCCTGATTAGGCCAACAATCATTAATGACAAACAAGTGAACATCGACTTCAATAAGGTCCTAGTCAATCAGGACGAAACCTACGGCATAGTAAAGAATTGCCTCTCCATCAATAACTCTACGGTCTGTAGGGAAGAAGCTCTCCAGAAAGTTCCAGAAGATTATTGCCTGTCCAGACTACTTAAAGGAGGTCGCGCAGCATGCACTTACCGAACTAACACGAATGAAGTCATTGAGCTGATTCAAGAGGATACCATCTTCCTCACGAACTTCAACGGTGAACTTAAATCTAACAACTCAATACAAACCTTATCAGGAACCTTAATTGTGCGACTAAACAACGAAACCATCCAAATTAAGAACAGGACCTTCACGAGTTCAAGCTCTACAGTTTTGCAAGCTTTACCACCAATTATGACGAACATCACTAACGAAGGACATAAAATAGATGTGCAATTCGTGCATAGCCTTAGTCTTCGAAATATAGAACGCCTTAGCAACCTTACGAATAAAGTACGTATTTCCACCGTGTCAGACGCTGTCATCCTCTTGTTGCTCATCTCGTTCGCATGTGTCATATGGCGGAAGATTAGTGGAAGACTTAATCTCCCAGCGATTAAGATACCACAGGAGAGATCAAATTAGAATTAGAAGACTTCGCGATATCCAACTACTGACGTCACTGATCTACGGGACGTAGATTTTCGAAGGGTGAAAAGTTAACACACGCCAACGACGTTGACCTTCGGAAACACAATTCTATTGGATGTCAATGAACCAGACATGAAGCATTCATGGGAACCTGCTGACATTGCACTTATACCTTTGCATTGCTTTAGGTAATGCGTAATGCGATACGCCTATAACCATCCGGTAGGCGAAATAGCTTACTCAGCATTTGGATTGGCTGAGCGAATATCCAATAGGTGGGTTAGGGAGTCAGTCTTTCGGCAGACGCGAACTTGAATAGTTAGAACCAATAAGCAAATAAAATAAATTAAATTAAATTAATTCTTTTGTATTTTCATTTAACGGTACGAACAGTTGGGCCAACTCACGTTGGCGTTCGGTTTTTTTTACTAACAAAGGATGTGAAATCCTTAATTCGCCAATTTGGTAAAAATTGATACATATAGACAAACTTTTAAGCAAGACAAATCTAAAGACACGATGGGTAGTTATCAGTGTGGGTCGCATCCCAGCCTCTTTTCTTATGAACTCATGAACATTTTTGATATTTTTGTTTCTATTTTTCTGTTTGCTTACAATTTTCAGTAGCAGTTTTTCGAAAAATTTTATTACCATGAGATATTACTTCTGTTAGTGGCTTACCTTGTTTAGGTATAACAATGACTTCAGCAATTGTCCAATGATGTCCTACATATCTTAGTTTAAGGCATGCATTTATTTTAAATTGAAGTTTTTTGAAGGCTGTTGAGGACATTCATCAAAAAGATCCGTTTTTTTCGGGTTTACGATTAATGCCATCTTGAGATTTTACTGGCGGGTTTCTCTAAAACGCTTTGCTATTTTCCATAGTTTTCCGTTGAAACATCTGTTTTCAGACTTTTCAGAAATGTGCTTAGTGAATCATTATAAAACTCACTGATAAATTTTGTAAATCGTTGTTTAGACGGTTAAGAACTGTCTTATCATCTGGAAATCTCGTTACTTGCCATTTCCTTCGACCAGTTCTTTTTCCAAAAACAACTCTTTTATTTTTCTGTTTCTATCATGTTCGAAATAGTTAGAGAACTTTCTTCCGCAGCCTGTTGCTCATCACCAATAAATTTTTCAACTTCATTACCAATTTGTTTAATTGTTTGCATGGGATGTCTCTAAATTCGTTTCAGTTTGTTTCCAGAGATATTGGCTTCAAACTTTATTTATCTTACACAAATTATCATAATTAGTTTTTTGTTAAACTTCAAGGAAATGTTGAACCGTGAAGGACCCACGTTATGCCACGAATACAGAACAAAGCCAATACCATCCAAGTTATCCGTGAGCTACACCCCAAAGCCATCAGCATTTCTTCATTTTATTCCAAAACCAAATTGTATTTGGTCCACCCTTTACATGAAAATGCTTAACGGGAGAAAAATATGAACGCATAACTATGTTAATTAAAACAAAATAACAAATATGCTTATGTAGGTAGTTAAATGAATCAATTAATAATAATAATAATAATGATGAAAATAATCAATTCCGGAAATGAAAACAAAAATTGAAATAACTTTTTTTTTGTTTTTAGTTGAAAATCAAAAATGCATCCAGCAGGACAAGTTCCTGATTATTTATTTCCATTTTATAAATAAATTCTTTAAAATCCATATGGTAGCTTGAAAATGGGTTCAAGGATTAAAGGAAAAATAATAGATATGTTCATAAAGATAGAAGACATATATCTACAATTCTAAGTGAGAAAGGACGATGCTTCTGAAATGTTCATTTCCCAACACAGCCAAAAAGATAAAATTCTTTATAACCTCACTCCAATATGGATCAAAGACCAATTTTATGATATTGGAATTCAATCTGCGATTGATAAAATGTATGTTTTGTATTTTGAGATATGAGTAAGTCATTATAGGAATAAATTGTATCCAGCAAATCAGAGCTTGTTTGCAATTTGCCATTAGGATGACATTTTGTCCCCTATTATAAATAAAAATCCCATAATACATTTTTCTTCTTTACCTAGAAATCTACATGTTTATCGAATAACGATGTGATATTCATTCGGTTCTAAGTAGTTCAGTTCACCTTATAAGTACATACGTAAGGAACCCCAATTTCATCATCATCAGGTCCTGGATATACATTTATGTGCCTGCTCCTGCTGTGAATGAAAGTAGTCTCGTTCCGTATTCGTAGATTGCATTTTAACGAATTTGAAATGCATAAATGCACTTTTTTGACAGAAAAGGAGTTCTAAGCATATTGTAAAATTGTGTTTTGAGTTCGTTATACCGTTATATGGTGCACCTACTGTATATACAGTACAGTACATACCTTTCTCTCTATGGAATGGTTGTTGTTGTTATGGTATAGTGCCATAGCCATATTGCTATAGGTTACGACTCTAAGGAGATTGCAATTTCTAGGAATCTGATTCTGATTTTGAACTTTAGTTGGGTAGTTAGTCATTGAAACGTATACAAATCTTTTAGGTTGTTGACGAGCAGAGGACGACTAATAATGAATTTCTGTTCATGTTGCCGTGTCTGTTGTTATAGCAGGCAGTAGTCGTTAAAATTGCGAATTGAATGTCTTCAAATTCGGTTTCCAAAGCTACCAAAGCACATATGAGAAGTCCATATTTTGGAATTGAAATCGGAAACAGATGTTTCATCATTCATATTTAATAGAAATTTGAGGAGGTAGCTAAGGTACTCCTATGCCTTCTTCGTCCTACACCAAACTTGTAAAAGTAATTAATAGTTTTGTTAATTACATGTTGGATTTAGAAGCAATTCAAATATATTCAGTTCCAATTTCAAGGTGTATTTTGGTAAGTTCTTAAACCTCAAAGGTGTTCATGTTTAGATATAGTATGAAGTATCACCTTTCTATTTAAATATTGAATTTATTGTGTTTTAGGTGGACGGAGGGCATCCTACAATTATTATTGGATATTTGTTGTATAATAATTAAATAAAATATTTTAGTTAAATTTGATGTACAGCATGTTACTCAGATTATAAGTTTATTCAGATCTCAGCTCACAAAGGTAATGCTATTATTGAATTTTATATAACATAGATGACTTCAAAGCACTTTTTAATTGGATTACAAAACCAATAAACAAGAACTTTTAAAAGCATCTACATTTTATTGAAAAGAGATGTAGGTATGTTTGATTTTATTTACAGAATGTTTCTAATGAAATTAGTAACCACATTTGCTATGCATGGGTAATAGAAAGAAGATTTTCCCAATAAAATGTGGATAATGTTTTGAAATGAATCATGAAATCGAATGATAAATAGGTTAGCATTTTAATAGTATAAGCAATTTTGTATTTACATATCTAGATATTTAACTGTAAAAATTTCAAAACTGTAATCCTTTATTTTTTCAAGATGTTTAATTTTAGAACAAATTTGGTTAGCATAAAAAAGATTATAGTGATCCAACAACTTTAAAAGATATATACATGTACTTATTGTATATGCTGCTTTATTATGTGATAAACTTTAACCGTTTCCACATAGCACGCAGTGTAAGCTTTCAAAAGTGCAAAAATACCCGATTTTGAAACATTTTTTATTGGTCCTCCGCTCGTAATTAGTCTTAGCGTGATGTAACATAGCCTACCGATCTTTCTCAATAAATGGGCTATCTAACATTAAAAGAATTTTACAAATCGAACCAATAGCGCCTGAGATTAGGGGGTTCAAACAAACAAACAAACAAACAAGCAAACTCTTCAGTTTTATAATATTAGTATACTTAGTAGATGTACATATGTACATACATCTAATCTAAGCGCATAAAATTAAAAGTTTATGAAAAAAATCAAAGCAAACAGACTTAGTTCTGAGGAACGGAATTTTATATACATTTTGAAATATCACAAGTCATATACATAGGCTTCCTTCACACTATACGGTTTTGACCATACGGCAAAAAAACCGGACGGTGACATTTTGTTAGAGGCACGAAGAAGAGCATATACGCTTTCATATTATATGGTCACGGTCTCTAGCAAAGTGTCGCCGTTCGGTTTTTGGCTGTACGGTCAAAACCGTATAGTGTGAAAAAAGCCATAGATTTAACGAATTCCATAAAATTATAGTAGCAATTTTAACTTAAGTAAAATTTTGTCAACAAATTTCGGAGTTGTCTATGAATCAAAAAGGATACGCAGATACAAAAACCCAAGTCTATAGAACTAAACAAAATTATTTCTTTTAATAATTTTAGACGTGTGGTTTTCAATGTGGCAAACCTTTTTTTCGGGATTGTTTTTTTTTGACAGCTGTCACTTGATTTATGCTCAATTTGAGCCTCAATATGAGCCTAGGATCGTGCAATTTAACACAACTGGACCATTTTTTTGAAAGGTAAAGTGAAATCGTTTGTCTTCTATGATAAGCACGAGACGATTGACGACTTGGAAGAGAATATTCGACACGTTATTGCTGACGGCTATAATTGCTGCAAAAAGTTGTCTAAATTTGGACCCTACTTATGGCGCTACAGTCCTGTGTGAACTAGGGCCTCACCCAACAAACTTCTCCATCTAGCTCGGTCACTAGCTAGATGCCTCCAGTTTTGCGCTCCAAGTTGGGTGAGGTCACTTTCCACTTGCGCGAGTCCATTGGCTGTGGATTCGAAGAATTTCTGGGCCGGAGCATTGGTTTCCATGTACTCTATCCTCGCTCGAGAGAGGGCTTTGCTACTCAATTGCTTTCTTAGCCCAAAGAAACAGCGGTAAGCAAGAGTAATTCTTTGTTCGATCTCAGCGCTGGTGTTCATAGCGGAGCCTAGGAAGACGAAGTCTTTAACTACCTCAAAGTTACGTCTGTCGATGGTGACGTTTTGACCGAGACGTCGGTGTTGTATGTCCTTTCTTGATGACTGCATGTACTTTGCTTTGCCCTAATTAACCGTTAAACACATTGTTGCCGCCTCTGCCTTAATTCTCACAAAAGCCCCATTGATATCACGCTGAGTTCTTCCGATTATTTCAATGTCATCAGCATATGCTGGTAGTTGGACAGACTTTTGAAAGATAGTGCCTCTAGTGTGGACGTGGGAGCTCTGCACTATTTGTCAAGTACGATGTTAAAAAAATCGCATGACAGCGCATCACCTTGTCTAAGACCTTCTTTGACATCGAAAGGTTCTGTTAAGTTGTTTCCAACCTTTATAGAGCGGAGCGAATTCTCCATTGTCATCATGCACAAACGGACAAGATTGGCAGGGATGTCAAAACTAGACATGGCTCTATACAGCTCGTCCCTGTAGATGCTGTCATATACGGTCTTGAAATCGATGAAAAGATGGTGGGTGTCGATTTGATGTTCTTGGGTTTTTTCCAGGATCTGGCGTAATGTGAATATTTAATCGACTGTAAACGTTCTCGGTCTAAAACCACATTGTTAAGGACCTATCAGGTTCTTGACAATGGGTTTTAGACGTTCACGTATAACGGCAGAGAAGATTTTGTAAGCGATGTTGGTGCAGTTTAGAAAATCTAAATTTGGACCCCGCGGCTGGAATTTATTGAAGCCAGACGACGCGCCGTGGCCACTTGTCCGAAATTCTTTCTAAAAGATAATATCTTTACCTTTATAATAAAGCTTAATTCTTTGCCATAATATTAAATTATATGCTTTTTATTTCTTCTTAAAAACCACTCGTCTAAAGAAACACCCGTCATCAAAATAGAAAACAAGTACATCTGAACACCTCTTAACAATGACAGTTCCTCAAAGCAAAGCAAACAAACCTAATTTTAAGATTTTGAAATGTGATACTATGTTTCCACCGGGCACTAAACCGAGATTTAGCTAGATTTGTCACAAATCTCCTTGAAATCTCGAAGATTTACCATACAAATTTTAATCTCCTCAAATGAAGATTTAAAATAAAACTCATTGAAATCTACTTGGAAACATTAGTTTGTCAAATCAAACAAACTTTTTTTCGGAGAATAATTGTTGAACGGACCCATTTAAACGCCAATTTCGTTTATTGACAGATGGAAATGTCAACAAAAACTATCTGTCTCACTTCCATATGACTCAAATTCAAAACAATAAACAACTTTCAAGAAATCACAGACGAAATAAAATGTAAGTATACAAAAATAATAAATATGTATGTACAAGAATATAATAAAACTAATTACTTACAGATGATGAGTGAACAAATACATATTTTTTTTCTTTTCGAAAGGAGAATAATTTGAAGTTTGGCTGTTATGACATAAACCAAACGTCAAATTAATCTCCTTTTCTTTGGTGGAAACACCTCATGATTTATTTTAAATCACTTGCCTTAAATCTCGGATTATTTTTTGGTGGAAACGTACTATGAGAAACTCAGAAGACATCATTTATTTAGCAAATTGTAAAAAGTTAAAGAAACGGTTTAGTGATTTTAACTCACGTGAACTGTTAAGAATTAAATCATGATGTTTGAATTAACTAAATCGTTCTTTTTACTTAGTATCTTATTAAATGTTCTAAAGCCCCGCAACACATGAGTAAAAATTTTGTATTTTATTTTATATTTATGCGTCAAATTTCGCGTGACCGACTATGATTATGCTGAAATTCTTAGTGAAATGTTTGTCCACAGTTTGGTTATCAGGCATTCCTTTTAATCCATAATTAATGGTTCATGGTAATCAAAGAGTGTTTGTTCACCTCTTTTTAAGCTCTACTAACAAATCATGGTTTTACCAATTATCGTTCCATTTTTCAGCCTATCTGTCAGTTAAGTTGTCGAAACTGGACCAGGAATTGATTTTTTTTTGACGTTTGTGACATTTTGTTTAATGGATTTTGATTTGAAAATAAAGCGTTAACGAGAAGAAAGGTAAATAAATTATTGATTAAAGTTGATTAAATTTGAACAAACTGGATCTTTAATGCAGTGTTGCCGAATCTCATGATTTATCATGATTCTCATGATTTTTCACCCCCATCTCATGATCTCATGAATTTATGGAAAATCCCATGATTTTTCAAATCTTCCTTCAAAAAAGAATAAGAAAACATTCCTATTCGGCCATTATAGTCAGCACATGCAACTTTCTTCTTATAACTTTAAAAGATTTAGAAAATGACCCATCTAGCCTCTACGGACAGGACATAAGTTGCACAAAATATTTATGTGTTGTTGTTAGAATGTCTAACAATTTTAAGATTCAAGATTTCTTTTATAGTCTATTTACACTGGATAAATCTGATGCTAAAACAATTTATGATAATTTAGTAGCTACTTTAAATAAAAACGATATTGATTATAAAACCAATTTAATAGGTTTAGGTGCCGCCGAAGTGATGATGGGAGTGAAGTCATCAGTTCACACTTATTTACAAGCTGATGTCCCAAACTTATTTTTAATGAAGTGTACTTGTCACTCCTTTCATCTCTGCGCTTCATATGCATGTTCCAATTTGCCCTCAAGTATTGAAGACTTATGTCGAGATGTTTATTATTATATTCAGAACAGTCCTAAGAGAATTGCAGCATTTAAAACTTTTCAAGCTATTTTGGAGATAAAGCCAAATAAAATTTTACAGTATTCACATACACGGTGGTTTTCGAGGTTAGAAGTAGTAAATTTATTTCTTGTGCAATATGATGCCTTAAAAGCATATTTTAACGAGCGACGTAACAAAAAGTGACAACTTACTGTCAAGTAAAACTATTTTAAATATGCTCAATGACACTGTTCATTATATGTATTTATGTTTTCTTAGTTTTGTGCTACCGTTTTTTACTAAACTAAACAAATGCATGCAATCCAAAAAGCCCAAAATTATATGTATTACGGCGTAAAAGTAGCGTTTTTATTGGAAAATTGTTCGATTGACAAACAAATTGTTCAAGGCTTTTAATGCCGTTGTTTGTCCTTCTTAGTTGAAGGTACTAAGCAAATATATTACAGATTCAACTTCAACAACAGTGTTTTCATAGATGTGCAAATGTTATTTTAAAACTTAATAAAATGAAATCTCATATGTATTTTTTTATTTAAAATTTTTGTGTTGAATTATAAGTTAATGAAGAATAAGCAATCTCATGATTTTTTTGAGGATCTCATGTTAAAAAATCATGATACATTTTTTTTTTGAATCGGCAACACTGCTTTAATGTGATGAGAATCTTAATGTCTAGTTGTACGTTTTGGATCTATCCCTATTTTCTTAACAACTTTTTAAAGCTTAGCTACATTCTTAAAATTTAAAAAAAAATTACTTATTAGCTAAAAAAAATCAAAGGAAATTTGTGTCCAGGCAGTACAATTGACAGTTTATGCACAGAATTGTGGCAAATGATTTATAAGTTAAGTATTCAAAAAGACGTAGGCAAAGGGTTTCTGATAAAAGTTTTCCATTTAAAATTCAAAAAACTTTACTCATCACCGAAAATAATATTTTTAACAAAAATCCGTATCCGTATGTTTATAAAAAACGTTGTTGGTTTTTAACCGTTTTGAGTTGTTGTATTAACTGAATTTTTAAAAAGGATTTACGATGAATTATTGTTTGTCGAATGCATTATTCCAAAGATCAAAAATTCTCAGTTGTTCCTGAGCAACACATGCAGTTTTGATTGTTTATTTGTCCCAATAGTTCAAATTTAACAGTTACTAAAATATTAATCTAAACTATTTCAATTTAAAATTTTACTAATCTTTTGTTGTAATGTTTTATTACAACTCCTGCTTTTATAAAAAACACGTTTCTTTTTTTTAGTTTTTGATCTAAAAAGTATTTTGATCAACAAACAAAAAAATTTGTTGTGTATTGAAATATAACAAATTTAATTTTTAACAATTGAATTTATATTTACTAAAACGTATTCAACATAAAATAAAATAACTTAAAGAAATCTCCAATATATCAATGCACAATACTGAATGCGTCCATTTATTCGAACATTCAACACAACCCCCTGAATCAACTCATTTCTGATAACAGCAGTGGCAAATTCGAATTTTCGAAAATAAACCTATCAAAATCAGCTGATATTTGACAATCACAAAATTTTCACTCAAAAGTCAAAATAAAATATAAATTTTCTTGTTGCGATTGCGAGTGAGGTAATTCAGTGAATTGTAATTTTGTAAATTTTGAATGTATTTTCCTAAATTTCTCATTAGAAATTATTTTTACTTTAAACAATAAATAGTTCTTTCGTCGATGAGAATAAAATTCACCCATTTAATCGATTAGTTTCTAGTGAAAATAACAAAATTTATAATTCAAAGTGATGGACAGTCAGGTACATAAATACATACAAAAATTAATCTTATTCTCAGTGATGATTGCATGTTTTAATTGGAAAAATAGAAAACAAAAGAAAAATTGTAGTTTATTTACAAACAAATAATAAAAAACAAAATAAAGTAAACAATATAATTAAATAGAAATTATTTGTTTTATAATCAGTGAGTTGTTGTTATTTAAATGTAAATATTGCATGTTCTTTCTCTATTTGTAGTTTGATAAGAGAAAAAGGTGTTTTGCTTAACTACTTTTACTTAAACATTACTCAAAATGCTTTTTAAATAAAGTTATACTAAAAATATAATCTGTGCAATGTTTAAAAACAGTTTTTGGCAGTAAGAACTCTTGTACAAAATCAAAAATCAATTGAATTGGTCATGCAAAGGGTAAAGGTTTGAGTTCCCCATAAACTTCTGAGAACTTTTGGAACCTTTGAAAAGAATCCATCCCCATATTCCTAGATATTTAATTGGTTATTGCATAACCCAATTTAAGTATAAAGTTGGTAGTTGTTTGGTTTGGGATTTGCTTTTTTTGACATCATAAATGTTCCCAAAACCTTACGTTGATTTCACATTTTCTTCCAAATAATCATTTAGCTTTTTGTCAAAAATCGCGTTGAACCATAAGCCTTTATTTACAAGAGCTGATTAAACAATTATCTATATAATATAGGCATGGATAAATAAATTATATGTCGCGTGTTTTGAAAGAAAACAAAACTATACACGCATAAGATTGCTATGCTAGGGTTTTAATCTCTGCAAAAATAAATGAACACAAAATAAAAAACAACATCCACCCACAAGTCATAAGTTAAATGTAAACCCGTGACTATGACAAGGGCATACATACACCGGTTCGGTCTAGTAACACAAATCTTTTAATTTGTATGATTTGAATAATACCACGGAAACGAAATAAGCTGTTGTTGCATTTAAAGTATGTTTCCTTCAAAGTCAAAAAACATTTAAAAAAGGAAAGAATCAAAATGTCTATACAATTGTAGAAGCACATATTTCCTTGCATTTGAAGATACATAAAAGTGCAATTTTGTGGTATTTTTGGAATTTTTTGAAAAATTTAAAGATACCTATATGTGGTTTTCAAGAAAAAACAAAACGCATATAATTTAATGTTATTATAAATTTGGCTAAAGTCACCACCGCGACTGGCTCTGGCGTGCATTTCAGCAATGACGCGTCTAATAGTGTCTTTCAAGGCTTCCATCAAGCGACTTAACATAACTCCACAAAAGATGGTCTCGCGATGTTAAATCGCACTATCTTGGAAGCCACATCACAGGCCCACGACACGAGATAATGCTCTCACCTAAAAGTTTCCTTTAATAAATTGATTGGGCGGTTCAGACGACATAAGTGACTTGAAAGTTAGACAAGTTTCTAGTATCTTATTGGCCAGCTGCCAAAAAATTGCCTTCCAATTGAGGCAACTTTAATGGAAAGTTGACTGGAAAGTTAGTCAAGACAAATCTCCCTAACTATCAAGTCAAGTCAACTCATGTCAAAATGACAGTTGATAATGTTTTTCTATTCAACTGAAAGCTGAACTTTATTACTCTTTGATTTATATATTTTCTGCACAACTTCATTTAATGCTTTCTGTAAAAGGGTTCCTTGTCAATTTTTAAAAGAAATAACTAATATTTCTTTACAATACAAAATACAAATCGTGATGGACTTGTAGCTTGCCTGAGGAGTGCTTTGTAGACAATAATTTTGTTGGTACTTTTTGTACTATGAAATTACAAGTAGAGGTTTGTGAAGTAAAGTTCTGAATTTGAAATTCATGACACTTAAAAAACTAACTAGTTGCCTAGGTCAAAATTTACGTTCAAAAAATGAAGTTGACTGCAAATGAAGTCCCTTATGTTGCCTGAACCTGCCCATTGTTTCGTTGTGTCTCGCGAACTTAAGCATTATTTATTCAAGAATAAGTGGCTGCGTTCAATCTCGTGTTGGATAGGTTGTCTTAGATAGGTGGATTTTTAGATACCTTGTTGAAAGAGTTGGATAGCTGTATTGAGATAACTGTCAAAAAGTAAAATCAACTTTCAGCTGTTCACAAAAAGCAGAGAAAGATTTAAGCTTCGAAGTCAAAATTGTTGTAAGATAAAACATTTAATGGCCAATTCATTCGACCAGTCGACGTTTTCTTGTTATTGTCTATGATAATGTTGTAGCGCTTTTTCATATTTTTTAATTTTATTTCTAATTCCTTCTCGTCAAAAGTTGACCCGTGTTCTTCAAGAACTTTTCCAATTTCTTGAAAAATTTTTCTTTCACGGTCCTTTCTCTTTCTGCACTCCTCCAAGAAGAGCAGAATGGATTTATTTTCGCAACCTTAAAAAAAGATTATAGAGTGGTTCTTCTTTGGGGGTTTGAATCATCTGAAAGAATAACTTACCTTTCCTTTCAGCGACATTATTTGCTTGTAGCTCTACAAGCTGTTCGCCTCTGTCTGCTTTTATACATAAAAACAAAAAAGTTAGATTTATTTATTTCCACAAGATTAATATATATTTACCTGTATTTTGTTCTACCTCTGGAACAGAATGATGTTCTTCAACTTCAGAATGCTGGACACTAGACTGGAGGTAAGACCTAGCAAATTGGTCATCTACAAAACGAGAACAAAATAATACAATTTTGAAGTTTAAAAAAATAGATCATAATTACCTTCTAAAATTCGGAGGCAAATAGCTTCTTCATCGTCTATTATGTACAGAACATCCTCAAATACAACTTCAACTAACATTTTGTATCTTTTTGTTTACCAACAAATACAAAAAGCTGAAATCAATTTTCAAGTTTCTTGAAATTCAACCATGTGTTGAATCATCTGTTCTGTCAGATACCTACATATCCCAGAAATTCTTGGATACCTTTGGATTCCTTTTTTGACATCTCAGCTGTTTTTGATCAGCTGTTATTTTACACGTAAAACACTAACAAACAGGTATCCGGATACCCTATCTGTCTGAGATTGAACGGAGCCAGTATATTCATTATAAAATGGCAAACCAAACAGAGCATAAATCAAGTGACAGCTGTCAAAAAGACCAACTCCTAAAAAAAGGATTGCCAGATTGAAAAACACATGCCTAAAAACCGTTATCTAAATTATTGAACTACATATTTTTTTCAATAATATTCATGATGGTTTTTAAAGTCTGTAGTCCCTATATTGAATATTCAGCTCAAATATTTATGGTATTTCAAAAAATATTTCCTAAAAAGTACTAAAAAAAATTTTGACAGCAGAAAAAAAGCAAACCGATTTGAAAAGAATTTTTGATTTTGTAACGAATCCATCGTGTAATGCAACAAAAATGGAAAACGGGTATTTTTAAAATTTTAGGCCAGCTGTTTTAGCACTAAGTAGAGAAGGTGCAAGTAGAGAAGGTGCAAGGTGACCTCACGTTCTTTCTTTCATTTTTTTTTATTTGTGCATATAAATAGCTAATTTAATTATAACAAAAAACAAAATTAAAAACTAATAAAGACTAAAAATTGTCAATAGTGATTTTAAACGAAAATGTCTTATCTATGTAAGATTTGCAATAATAAGGTGGATGAAAAACATTATAAGGTTAATTGTTGTGATTGTTTGGCGGTTTTTCATGCTCGTTGTGTTAACATTCATGATAGTGACGTAGAATTCCCATTTCGTTGCTCTCCATGCACTGCATTACGCCGAAAAACTCTGCTCTTTACCTCTGCACCTATAAACTCTCCTAAAAGTGCATCTGCCACCACTAGGGGGGCCACTGCTGGTGTTGTTGTTTCTCAATCCACCTCCCCCGCTTCCATCACTACCGCTGCTGCTGTTACTTTTGCTGCTTCTGGTTCCACAACCTCAATAGCGAATATACTCTCTCCTGGCCCTACAACTACAACATCTACCAAAGTTGATCATCAGCCGCTATTGATTGATGCCATCAAGTCTATTTCATTAGAAGAAATATATAAAGAAATAGTAGAGCTGAAAAGGGTAAATTTAAACTGCCTGTCTTCTCTACATGAGCTAAAGGAAGAGAAGAAGGAAATGCAAATGAAAATAAACTCACTGCAGTTAAGAGTGAATTCGCTTGAACAACAACAATTGGAGAATACTGTGGAGATAATTGGAATTCCGGATTTAAATAAAACGAACGCTGTGGATAAAGCTCTAAAGCTTTTCTCCGTTGGACTGGATGAGAATATAAGTGAACAAGAAATTGATAACTTTTATATAAAAAAAATCAATAAGAGTGGTTTTAAACCTTTTTCTCGTGAATTTGATACTCTGTCTTATTCCATCCAAAGAATATTTTCTTCATTTTCTCACACTGAAATCGTTATTACAGACGATCTACATTCAAAAGAGTGTGTTTTGAAATCTTTGCTGAGTTTAACAATACCTTACTCGGCTGATCAACGGGTTCACTATAATTTCTCGTGCCAAACCACTCCAGTTAAATAGAGAGTTCTTATAAGAACCGTTCGGCAATACGAGAAAAACAACTGGGATGATCTCAACAGCTATTTGAGGAACTTTAACTGGTCACTATGCTTCCTCGATAGTGACGTTGACTCCAGTGCAGATTTGATCACAAGTTTGATTCTTTTGGGTATGAGAACTTACATCCCATATAAGGTGTAAAGCATCAGACCCAAAAAAACGCATGGCTTGTTAAGTTTTGTTGTTATAAAGCCAATCCAACCATGGAAGCAAGGACAAGGACAAGGACTGCAACGTCCATATTCGACTTCCCAAATTTATTAATGACCAAAAATTAAGTTAAAAAATACTGCAAAATTGTTAGTCATTGGTAAAGAAAAAAACATGGTGAATTCTTCTTCTTCCTCGGTTCCTAAGCTTGTTGTCAATACATTTCATTTGTAAGCTCTATAAAGAAATCTAATCTCTTTGCTAGGCAATAATTCATTGCTTCTAGAGAGTGTTATGACTCCGCCTGTACTTGAGAGTGTAAATGATTGTATAGTACCAATCTTCTTTCACACATGTACAGTAGCCAGAGCCTTTAAAGATCTTAACACATACAAATTCACTAGCCCTGATGGCACCTCTGCTATTATTCTGAAAAGGTGTTCTTTTACGTTGGTATAACCACTGCGTAAGCTTTTTTCTCTGTCCTACTCTTCAGGTCTCATTCCGAGTAGATGAAAAACGGAATTTGTTCATCCGATACCCGAAAAAGGTGAATTCTCCTCCCCCTTTAATTATCGATCGATCGCACTTACGAACCTTCTTTCCATGGTCATGGAAACATCTCGAATATCGAGGGTCTTTTAATAACCGACGGAATGGCTTTCGTAGCAATAGGCCCACCTGGTATCTAATGGTTTATGTCACCAAACAGTGGAGCAAATCTTCTCATCGTTTTGGAGAAAGTAGGATTATTGCACTTGATATTTTTAAAGCATTCCATAAAGTTTGGCGTAAGGCTCTCTTATCGAAAACACTTGATTTCGGTTTTGACGAATCTCTTCTCCGTCGGATTAAAAATTATCTTTCGGACCATTCAATTCAAGTAGGATTGGATGGATTCAAGTCTGAGAAAAACACTTAATAAATTCTGGTGTACCCCAAGGCTCTGTTCTGTCTCCGATACTCTTTCTCATTTTTATTAATGATCTGCTGTCTGAAACTTCTAATCCACTTACCTACTTCGCTGACGATAGTATCCCCAACTTTTCATATTCATTTTTAGATGCACAACCCAGCTCTTCGAACGTGGATCTTCAAAGACAATGTATGATAAGTTCTTAAAATTCTCAACTAGACAGCATTCTAAAATGGGGAATCAAAACTCTACCAGAATTTAATGCGTCGAAAACTTAAGGCTCAATACTGTCGTTAAAACATAATTTATCACCTTTGCGACTATCCATGAGTAGCCCTTGCATCAAGGAGACTGATAACCTTTTGTGGAAGGATAACATGCGCGATATAGCCAAAAATGCCGTTTGTGTTTCCGTCCAAAGCTTGAGTATAACTCCCATCTCTGAATTGGTGCTTCTGCAACTTACTAAAGTCCCTTGGACAGTGTTGTGTTGAATGTAGAGTATTTAAATTGATTGCTGATGAGATAATCATTGAGTCATTTACGTCGCTTGAACACCATCGTAAAAGTTTGTGGTCTGACCCTTTTTCCCCGTTGTTTTAACGGAGTATGCTCTGAAGAAATAGCCATTTGTACTCCTCCTCTCAAGCAATTCAACCATAATACTCCAGCCTCCAGGAATGCTCATCAGTATTTTTCCGAGCCCAACTTCTTTCATACTGTCAAGAGATTCGTTCTTTAGTCGCACTAGGCGAATGTGGAATATTCAGGCAATATTCAGGAATTCAAAACCAATGTTCACACTGTGTCAAGAGTAACGAAAATCCCCTTAAGTGTGTGCTTATTAAAAAAAAAGTACAGGCATCCGAACTCTCACTCTTTCTAACAATGGCCACATTTCTTAGTAAGTTTAAAAATGTATAAGAAGATCGAAAATAATTTTATTTTGAGTTGTTAATAATAAGTAAATGTTCTAAAACGCATGATATTTTAAATTCTAGCAGTTTTAGTAGTTTTTTAGTTCCTCTTATATTTTTAAACAATTTTTTTGATTGTATCTTTAAGGCTCCAATTGAAGGTTACTTGTTGGACATTGTTGATAATAAATGGCGTGAAGAAACATTACCATTCGATCAAATTTTAGTTCCAACTGATAAATTACCCGATCCAGAAGCTGATGGTACAGACTCCCATTTAACATTAAGTGAACAAGTAAATATTTATAATTTATTTCAAATTCTATTAAATTCTTCCATCAATCAAAAATATTCTTCTTCTTTTAACTTAAGGAACAAAGATGGACTGATCTTGCCTTAGGCACACTAGCACCAGAATCTGGATTTAGTGATCAACTAAATCTAACAGGAGTCTAAATCCTGTCTTATTTTTAACTTCACATAATTATCTTCTCTATCTAAAAATACAAAATATACTTAACTTCAAAATGAATCAACATCTTCATTCGCCGCATAAATTAACTGAATTCGCTCGTGATTTCGAAGAAGAGCCCGAAACTTTTCTCTCGAAATTCGTTAATAAAATCCAAAATGTCTACAATTCATCTTATAACACAGTAAATGATGCTCCAACTGGTAGCACCAGCAGCGGGCCCTCAACACCAATTGCTCCTAAACCAAATTCACAAAGTACATTCTATGCTGAGGTCGAGAGTATTTCAAGAAATAGTTCTTCGTCGAGTTTGAGTTCGGCAAATAAAATAGGAAATTCTCAATCGAATCAAGATGGATCTGGCTCAACGACAACGACCGAAGAAACAACAAGTGAATCTACTGAAAAGGTATACAAATTGCTGTTGATTGATGAGAAATACTCATATGTTTTATCTTAGACCGATGAAATTCATCCGGAGGCATCCGAAGGTCGGACAATGTTAAATGTTCTCAAAAGAATCAGCAACATTGTCGCCGCAAAGAACAGCGTAAGAATTTCTCTTCTCTTTCTCTTCTCCTTCAAAGTCATTGCTTATACTCATATTCTAGAACCTCCGGAACTACAAGGACACCGAATTACAACGTTTCTGGATGCCTGATGCCAAGGCTAAGGAATGCTACGATTGCTCACAGAAATTCTCAGCATTCCGGCGAAAGCATCATTGTCGACTTTGTGGTCAGATCTTTTGCTCAAAGTGTTGCAATCAAGTTGTTCCTGGAACGATAATCATGTGCTCTGGTAAGTGACGACTTCCCACTTCTTCGTTGAAACCTCTTGATGGAAAGATTATTTTTGTAGGTGACTTAAAGGTTTGCAACTATTGTTCAAAAATAGTCTTGAGTTACTTGAAATCTCCCAACATAACCGACGATCTAAAACTAGATCTTCAGGCTTTGCAGGAGGATCTCTCGAGTAAGCTCTCTCAGAACAATGAAACCGATGAGAATCTCCAACCGCGCTCAAGTCTGCCCCGAAAGGTCTCAGTTGGCTACCAAGAGGAACGTTTTGCAGCAAATCAAATAAATATTCTATCAAATGCCGATCGCAGGAACATCCTCCAGCAATCGAATTCTCTGATAATTCTCCACGAGGAAATGATCCGTCAGCTGCCATCTCAGAATTGTGGCTTGGAACTCATCGAGTTCCTCAACATAAATCAAAAATCCTCAAACAAAATCCAAGCTGTGGCCATATTGAGTGCAATGCACGCCGCAGGCTTCCTGCTTCCCATAGTTCCGGACTCGGATCAAACTGAATTCGACGAGAACTTACATTACCGATTTGCTCCAAAGCGACCCGATGTAATGACCACGGGAATACTTGAAGTCGACGTGGATCCCGACACTCCGATTCCAAATCCAAACGAATACAGTCCCAAGTACGACAGCGAGCTGCAGCCACCAAAGTCCATCGATATGAGTTTGAGTTTCCAATCGGTGAAGGATGTGGAACTGGAGAATTCAATACGTTCCACCACAACCACTTCCAAGCTGTTGGAGTCCTATTGTGACCATGAGGATCAACTGCTCACACAAATGCTACGAAATGCTAATCTCGATCAGACTTGGTCAAAAGTCCTGACTCCGTTGTGTTGTCGAGCTGCGAATCACTTCAAACCAGAATATTGCACCAATGAATTGATGGACATAAGAAACTATGTGAACTTCAAGAAGGTACCCGGTGGCAAGCGTCAGGAATGTACGATTGTCGGAGGAGTTGTGTTCACCAAAAATGTCGCCCACAAAGATATGGCCACCAGAGTGGATAGACCGAAAATTCTGCTCCTACAATGTCCAATTGTTTACGAACGAGTCGAGGGCAAATTCGTGAGCATCTCAACGGTCTTGCTGCAGGAAAAGGAGTATCTGGGTAATGTTACTGCGAGGATCATGAATTTCAAGCCGAATGTTGTGCTGGTTCACAAGAACGTAGCTGGCATTGCTCAGGATATGCTCCGATCGCATGGCATCACTCTCGTTCTGGATGTCAAAATATCGGTGATGGAACGATTGTCGAAGGCACTGCAATGTGATATCGTGTCATCGATTGAATCGAACATAGGTACACCTAAGCTCGGTATGTGTGATGCCTTCTATATCAAGAGTTTTGATGATGGTTTTGGTAAGTTGATAGTTTGATTTGTGTAAAGAACAGAAAAGTGATGAAATTTTTGTTTAGGAACAACAAAAACTTTGATGTATTTCGAGAAACTTTCCAGTCCTCGAGGTTATACATGCCTCCTGAGAGGTGGGAATAATGCTGAATTGGCCAAAGTTAAACAAGTGGCTTCTTTTCTTGTTTACGCAAGGTGAATTCCAAAAAATTAAAATCTCTTAAAGCGACTTATTTTTATGTGTGGTTTTAATTTTTGTCTTTAAAGGTACAACTGGCGCCTTGAGATGTCGTTTCTTCTTGATGAATTCGCTCGACCTCTCAGTCCAAAGCCTCTGATCTTTGACTCCAAGGAGCAAAGCCCCTCTGATGATCTCGAATCTGGTGATTTGCTCCGTGCCGACAACAATAATATCGTCGCCGAACACGATAACGATGTAATTGGGAAACCAGTTCAATCCTCCATGAAAAAACTAATCGAGCGAAAATCCGAGGATAAACTTGTCACAATTGAGAATGTCAACGACTTCACTGATCCCCTGCGTTCGACGGATCTCGAGAATAATAAACTTTCTCCAGATTCTTCAATTGTCGAGCTTGCAGTCGAGACTCCCTACGATAATCGCTTCCGGACAGCTTTGAATTCGACAATCCTTTCAGTTTCGCCATTTCTTACATTCCCCTTGCCGTATTTGGAAACAGAACATGGACGAAAGTGTCCTCTGCGTTCGCACTTCCCCAAGGAACTTTTTTACTCCAAACAATTGTCTTCGACTTTGTCGAATGAAAAACCATCACAAAACGAAAATGAAGCACAAAAACCAACAAACTACGTTGGTTCAGGACAACAGAATCCCTTGCATCCATTTCTGACAACAAAAATCACAACTCCCATCGACAACCGGGAGTTGCAAACGTTGTTAGCTGAGTTTCGATCTTTCGGAGGAAAATATCCCAAAAAGAAAAAGAGTAATGATTCCTCTATCAGTTCTCCTTTGTCCAAAAAATTATAACTAGATTCTTGCAATTTTAGTGACCAAGATAAAACATCGGGAATCCTTTCAAAAACCTCAAAAAGTAAGTGAGGAACAACTTTATAAGGACGCCCTTGATTTGGAGAATCATCAACGTCTTCCAGTGCTGTTCTGCAGCTTCTATTTTAATCCACAAGCTTCTTCATTTTGTGCTCAACCGACTTTGTTGGATATGAAGTTCTATGGGCAACAAGACATCATGCTGGGACAATTCCTGCAACGCTATTGCTTCAGGGTTTCATACATCTGTCAACTTTGTAACTTGCCTATGATGGATCATGTCAGGAGGTGAGTATCAAAATCACACTTTCAAGACATTCTTGAAATATTCGTCTTCGTTTTTAGGTATGTCCATTCAACGGGCTGCGTCCAAGTCTTCCTAAATAAGGACACAATCAAAAACGATCCAAATCGCATCTATTTCACTTCGTGGTGTTCCATTTGCAATGAAGTTAGCCCAAGTGTTCCCATCTCAGACACAACCAAGTGCTTATCATTTGCTAAATATCTTGAACTACGCTTTTATGGTCATGCTTATAAGAAACGTTCTCTCGACAACAGCGACTCTGACTCGGAGTTGCTTCAAACTAAGTGCAATCATTCCCTGAATCGGGATTACATTCATTATTTCACCTACAATGGAATTGGGGCGAAATTCATGTACTCTCCGATTGAAATTTGGGAAATAGGGCTTCCACCGCTTATTCTGCATCTCAAGAAACCCAAACCTTTTCATGATTTCCAAGTAAAGGAAGACATTAAAGCATTTTCTCAAGCGGGACATGAAGTCTATTCGAAAATTCACGAGAAAATAGCTGACTTTGCCACGGAGGATGAGACAAACAATTTGGCGACTTTCAAGACTTCTCTGCATAAGGATCAATTCGATTTCAAGAAACACGTTGAAGTTGTTCATACGCTCCTTGTTGAGAAAGACGCCAACTCCTATGATATAAATGATGGCATGATAATGGCTAAGAGGGCTTTAGCCGAGAGTATAGAGGCCTGGACGCCGAAACTGCACGAAATGGGTGTCAAGGCTAAGTCTCAATTCAAACACGATTCCAATCAGCAAATCGATTCGGGACAAATTTGTACCGAGGACCTAAGATCAGATATGGAGTCGCCAACTGGAGAAGCTAAAGTGATACCAGAGGGTCAAGAAGAAGCGGATGCTGTAACTCCAATGGAGAAGAACAAGAACCTGGAGCATGTGACAGACAAGAAGAGTATTAAGAAGATGTTGAGTAGCTTTCTGCCCTCAACGGCTACAGCGAATCTCCTGCAGTCTCCTTTGTCGGCAAATGAACATCTTACCCTTCCACTCGGCACAATACCGATTCTAGTTCATGATCAGGATTTGAGCTCTATTATTGCTTATAGCTTGACCTCGCATGACTACAACAAACTGGTGGATATGATTTCCCACAGTAGTGGCCACCCTCCTACAAGTAGTCCTAATCCTAAGAAGAAAAGTGATGGGTAAGTTAAATAATGTGTAGTCTTTTGATTCGTTTAAACAAAAAGGTTTTTTGTGTTTCTAGGGCATTTGAGTTCGATGAAAAGGAAGCCCCCAAGACCTCAGAAGATGAGAAAAAAACCAGTAAATCCAATTCCCACATTGATATAGCATTCCAAGACAGCACAACGCAGTTCACTTGCAAAGTATTCTTTGCAAAAGAATTCGATTTATTGAGAGCGAACACCCTTAAAGTCCCAAAGATGGGAAGGAATCTTTTCAAGGAGCTGGAGCACAGCAAAAACCGTGAAGAACTCAAAATAACACAGAAAGGTTCCAACTCCGAAATCGAGATAATTCGAAAAGCTAGTGATCCAGCTATTCAGACACCGATCTCCAAACCTCCCGAAGACGAAAGCTCTCAATTGCAATCGGACATAGAAGCTACTCGAGTTTTCCTAGCGAGATCACTTTGCCGAAGTGTGCAGTGGGAAGCGAGAGGTGGCAAGAGTGGTTCGAAATTCAGTAAAACTCTGGATGATCGATTTGTTCTGAAAGAAATGACCCCTAAGGATATTGCGATTTTTGAGAATTTCGCTCCAAATTATTTCGAATACATATCCAAGTGTCATCAGCAAAATCATCCAACGTTATTGGCCAAAATTGTCGGGGTCTTTAGGGTGACCATCAAGAAAAAAGAGTAAGATTAGATATTTTGAAAACTCTGAAACCCTGAAAACTCTTTAAATCCAATTTTTGATTCTAGTTCTTTTCAAGAGAAGTTTATGCTTGTGATGGAGAATCTCTTCTATGAGTGTGACATCAAGAATAAGTTTGATCTCAAAGGTTCAGAGAGGAATCGACTTGTGAATCCAACAAATCAGAATGGGGAAATTGTTCTGCTGGATGAAAACTTGGTTCAGAGTAAGAATAGATAAGGAAATTGTGCAAAAATATCGTTACCACTTAAACTTTTTCTCTTTTTTCTTAGTGTCCTGGTCAAAACCACTCTATGTTCTCTCGCATAGTAAAGCAGTTCTCAAGGATGCCATTAATCGGGATTCATCATTTCTGGCGAAGAATCAAGTTATGGATTATTCACTTTTAGTTGGATTAAACAACAAAGGGAGCATGTTAGTCTTAGGAATTATCGGTAAGCAATTTAGAGTCCTTAATTAATTTTTCATAAACGATTTCCAACCTCCTCAACTTTCAGACTATATTCGCACATACACATTCGATAAGCGTGTTGAAACTTTACTTAAAACCCTTGGCAGTGGAATGGGTAAACAACCTACAATTATTCCACCAGAATGTTATATGAAACGTTTTACCGATGCTATGGATCGTTATTTTTACACTGTACCCGATCGATGGGAGGGTTTGTCGAAAGCTTGATTAAAAATATACGAAGTAGAAACACAAAACACAAATTGATATTGAATTAAACAAATAAAACTTTTAATCTAATTTATTACAATAATTTAATTGTAGAAATTTTATTATAATATTTATATACAAACAAAAACAAATATCGTGTTATTTAAAAGGTCCACGCTGCCGCATGTGTTTAGTTAACTTAGAAAAATGCACCTTTGCAAATAAATTTGTATTTATACATTTTGGATATAATAATATTAATAATAACAATAAGAAACAAAAATGTTATGTGAAAATATAAATTGTATTTCAAATTTTAGTAAGTTTATCTTTATTGTTTTTCATACAAAAATGGCGCCCAATGCCGAACTTGAAATTTCAAAGTTGCTGTTCTTAGTCGTATTTATTGAATATTTAAAAAATGTATAGAAGTTTAAACATTCGTCTAATTATCGGTTGTTTTTTAGATCTGACAATACATTTTTCGGAGTTGGTCTTTTTGACAGCTGTCACTTGATTTATGCTCAGTTTGATTTGCTATTTTAAAATCAATAGACTTACTCCTTTATAACGTTTGCAAATCGTACAAATTTGATACTAAAATAATTGTTCGGTTCGCGCGACAAAACAAAACAATCAATATATTGAAGGAAACTTTTGGTTAACCCATTATCTCTCGTCGTGGGTCCGTGGCGTGACTTCCAAGATCGAGAAGTTTTACACCGCTGAACTATTTTTTGTGGGTTTATTGGAAGTTAAATTTCTACGCAGATACGCCGAGACGATTGACACATTTGAAAATAATATTCGGTGCTTTATTGCTCTGTGCTAAAATTTATTCGAGTAAGCCGCGGCTTCAATTGGTTCAACGAGTTAAGCTGATTAACTGATCCATGTGGTATTACAACGGACCATATTTTGGTCTAAGTGTGTTGGACTTCCCAACCAACAGCCACTTTAACCTAACCTAAACTAAGCCGCGGCAGCCTCTTGCCCAAAGTTATTTTGAAAACATAATGGTAAGCCCTTATCTCATTAAGAAGTCTAAATTTTTGGCCATAATATTCGATTATATGCGATTTTTTTCTATTTGAAAACCAGATGTTTAAAAAACACCCTTTCCAGTTGAATTTTGTCAACTAATAATCTTTTTAGTGCATGAAGGGCAGGTTCGTACAATATTAGGGACTTTTTTTTGCAGTCAACATCATTCTTTGAACGCAATAAAGACCAAAAGATAGCTTGGAAATTTTTCAGATGTCATTCATTTAAAACTAAGAACTTTACTTGATTATCTTTTACTTTTGGAAGGCACCAATAATATTATTATCTACACAAAACAGCTCCTTACAAAAGCTACAAGTTGATCATAAGTTGTGTTTTGTATCGTAAAGAAAAAGTCCTTATTTCTTTTCTTATTGGAAAACGATCCTTTTTACACAAAATGTTGAATGGATTTTTGCAGAAAACTAATAAATGATCGGGTTCAGACAACATAAATGCAGTCAAGTGCATTTTTTGAACGCACATTTTGTCCAACAACTAGTTAGTTTTTGAAGTGTCATACATTTCAAATTCAGAACTTTACTTCACTAACCTTTACCTTCAATTCATTGTTCAAAAACTACCAATGTTTCCAAGACCGTCTTAAGGCAAGCTAAAAGTCCAGCACGATTTATATTTTTGTATAGTAAAGCAATTTTGCTTATTTCTCTTCCAATTTGATGAGGAACCCTTTTTTACAAAACATTTAATAGATGAAATAAATAATTCACAGAGTAATAAAGGCCAGCTTTCAGTTGAATGAAAAAACACATTTAAATGTCATTTTGACATAAGTAGACTTGACTTCATAGTCAGAGAGATTTTTCTTGACTAACTTTCCAGTCAACTTTCCAATAAAGTTGCCTTAATTGGAAGGCATATTTTTGGCAGCTGGCCAATCAGATACTAGAAACTTTCCTTACTTTCAAGTCCCTTATGTTGTCTGAACCTGTCCAATCACAAGTAATAAAGTTCACCTTTCAGATGATTTAAAAACATGATCAGCTGACATTGGGCAGGTTCAGCCGACATAAGGGACTTGAAAGTAAGGCAAGTTTCTTGTATCTGATTGGCCAGCTGCCAAAAAATTGCCTTCCAATTAAGGCAACTTTATTGGAAAGTTGACTGGAAAGTTAGGCAAGAAAAATCTCCCTTACTATCAAGTCAAGTCAACTTATGTCAAAATGACAATTGATCATGTTTTTTAATTCAACTAAAAGCTGAACTTTATTACTCAATGATTTATTTATTTTCTACACAACTTCATTTAATGCTTTCTGTAAAAAGGTTCCTTGTAAATTTGGAAAAGAAATAAGTAATATTTCTTTAAAACACAAAATACAAATCATGATGGACTTGTAGCTTGCCTGAGGAGTGTTTTGTAGAAAATAATGATTTTGGTAATTTTTGTACTATGAACTTGAAGTAGAGGTTTGTGAAGTAAAGTTCTGAATTTTAAATTCATGACACTTGAAAAACTAACTAGTCGCCTTGGTCAAAATTTACGTTCAAAGAATGAAGTTGACTGCAAATGAAGTCCCTTATGTTGCCTGAACCTGCCCATTCTGACATAAGTACACTTTACTTGATTTTCCTTCACTAGTTTTTAAGTCTTCTTTCCAATAAAGCTTCCTTAATTGGAATGAAAGTATTTGGCAGCTGGCTAATCAGGTACTAGAAACTTCGCTTACTTTCAAGTCTCTTATGTCGTCTGACTCTGAACTTCCCGATTGACATCAATCAAAATTCACAAAATATCGATTAAAAAAGTTATTTTGGTAACTTACTGGGCAAGGGGAATGGAAAACAAAGCTAGCTGATGGTATCGCTGCAGAATTCTTCAAAACAGCAGGCGATGACTTGTTAAGGAGTATGCACCAACTCATATGGAAAAATGATCGGAAGAAAGCATGCCCGATGAATCTCATCTCAGCATAGTTTGCCCGATCCTCAAAAAAGGAGACTCTGAACTGCACTAATTACAGAGGCCTCAGACTCCTTAGCATTGTGTATAAGATCCTTTATGCCGTATTATGTACACGTTTGAAGGCGTTTGTCAACAACCTGATAGGAACATATCAGTGTTGCTTTAGACCAAGAAAGTCCACCATTGGCCAAATATTCACAAAACCCAGGGACTTCAAATGAATACGATACCCACCATCTCTTTATCAATTTCAAGTCCGCGTCAGTGGCGCGTTTCTGAGCATTGCGTCGGAAGCGGAGGTAATGGGTTTGGTGGTCAATGAGAGCAAGACCAAGTGTATGCTGTCATCAAGACAACAATCAAGGATAACGTCACTATGGACAGCTATAATTTTGAGGTAGTTGAAGATGAAGGTGTACCTAGGCACCGCAATAAATTCATATAACGACACCAGCGCTGAAATCAAACGGAGAATATCTCTTGCAACTGAGTAGTAACGTTCTCTCTCGAGTATCTACATTCAACAGTCACCATCTATAAGACATTCATTATCACGATTGCTATTTATTTCTCTAAGGCTTGGACCTTTTCAAAGAAAGATGAGAACGCCATAGGATGCTTGGAGACAAAAATTCTGCGGGTGATTTTTGGTCCCGTATGCTTAGATACGGAGTTAATGAGAAGATACAACGACGAACTGAACCCACTGTATCTAGTTCAAAGAAGAGAAGTCCAACAACTCAGATGACTGGGTCATGTAGAGCGAATGGATATCAACGCTCCAGCCAGGAAGGTCTTCGAATCCAATCCGGAGGAACGGCGCAATAGAGGAAAACCGCGACTTTCGTAGCTCATGCAGGAGGGAGTGGACGTCAACCAACTGGGTGTACGATATTGGAGATAGCTAGCTAGGGACCGAGCTGGCTGGAGACTCATGTTGGTTGAGGCCCAGGTCCGTCCTGGACTTTAGTGCCACCTTAAGTTAGTAAGAATTCACTTTGGAATATTCCGCTACTAGGCTTAATTTTGAAATTTGACAAGTACAAAATGTGCACTTTTTGACAATAGAACGTTATACTATACAATTTTCCATAAAAAAGGTGGATATTTTGCAGTCACAATTGGAGATTTTAAAACAAAAGTTTCCTAAGTAAAGAATAAAGTATAGGTATGTCAATGCTCAGCAATCGATTCAAGACCTTCAACATGGAATTTGTGAAGTTGTCGATGATATACAGCCGCAAAAGTTCGATTTGGTCATTTAAAATTGGATTAAAAGGATATGACACTGCAATTGTCAAAGGCATACCTACTTCTTTACAAGGAAATAAATATACATTCATTCTTAAAACATGCTCGTTCTTTATTAAATAGCAAAATAAAACCTTTTATTTGCGAACCCGTTAAAAATTCTAAAAGAATTTTAGCAACTCGAAAAGTTAAAAATAATTAAAAGTAAAATGACTAACCCCAAGAACTTTCAATTCTTAAAATGAAATTTCAAAATACAAATCGAACAAAACTAAAATCACTTCCAAAAATCTACTACAATTGTCCCCACGTGCGGTGCATTACATTTTTTTTCTTATAAATGTCAAATAAATGCCAAAAATTTTAACTAAATTCACGTTTAAAAACATATTTTAAACTCATTTTTTAAAATAGAAATTTCTACAATATAAGCAAACATCAAAGATGCCAAATGAAGAAATATTTAATGGTAAACATTCATTCTATCATATTTCACAATAAATTCCAAAAATTATATTTATCCAGAACCAGAATCCAGCTCTGACGAAGAGGATCCCATCATCGATGAAGATACTTGTAATCAATTTGAAATTGGATCGTCTTTTGGGATAAAATACAAAATTGCCTCTGAATCGGCTGTATCCTTGAAGAAAGTCTACATTCTAAGCTTGTGTGCAGATAAGTAGGTTCTAAAATCACTTACTTTATTCTTCTTTATAATTGAATTTGTTGTTAAGATCTTTTGGAAGAATCGTCGCTGGATTATCAAATAATAGTGTCCAAGCTTATGATATCAACAATCGAGTTCTATCCTTAGCCACCAATGATACTTTGAAACTAAAAACCTCCGGCTCGGTATGTGGAGTTCAATTTTTAGACGAAACATCAACTAATTTACTTGTAGGAAGCACAAATGGCTCTGTTAGTCTTTACGATCTACGAACTGGAAATGTCGAGCATTCATTTGAAGGTTAGTTAACTCAGTTTATTTAATGAATGTCACTCACTTCTGGATCTTTAAAGATACGTCTGATGAAGTGAAAAAGCCCATAACCTCCTTCGACGTAAACGCCAATAGTCGAGTAATCTGCAGTGGAACCGACCAAGTCATGAACAATGTTTACCTTCAATTCTTCGATGTGAGACAAAAGACAATACTCGGTGGCTACTGGGAGAGTCATCAAGACGATGTAACTGACGTTAAATTCCATCCAACAAATCCAGATCTTTTGTGCACTGGATCCACTGATGGTTTGATAAATCTTTTCGATATCTCAGCGACTTCTGAAGACGATGCTTTGACCTCGACAATAAACACAGAAGAAAGTGTACACAAGCTTAATTGGTATGTACATATAAAGTATGACTTTTGGTTAAATGGTAGTTTTGACTATCTGAGCTTTTGGCAGGCATAAGAATGTTTACGAAAAAGATGTCATCTCCTGCATAACCCACACAAATGACTTGAAAACCTATGAATGCGAGGAAGGCGACCTTATTGCTGAATTCGATCGAAGTAAGGTCACAGAAGCAATCAAGAGAAAATCAGTTGCCGATTGTAATTTAATATCCTGTCATAATTTATCCGATGGAGGAGTCTTTGTATTGGCGACTTCGAATTATAACAAAGGGTAAAGAAGTCTCTTAATAGTTGATGCTTAAATATACGATCTTATTTTTTCTGTAGAGAGATTGTCCGATCTGTCCAATTGCAAGGAAAGAAACTACTCCCACACGCGCTCTTCGATGGCAACAAACAAATCCTCAGAGAAAGTCTACACGATCCAAAGGTAGCTCCAAAAATCCATAGTTTAAGCACCATACTCAATTTCAAAATTCGTTTTTCAGTCAAATTTGATCGTGACTGGTGGGGAAAGTGGCATAGTTACGTTGTGGACACCCTACTTGGCAGACAAGCCACTACCTCCAACAACTGGACCAAATAAACTCAAAGCTAAATCAAGTCTTGCCAAATCACACGGCAAAGGCAAAGCACCTTATTGACAATAAAAAAGCATGTTTCCTTTCTTAATAGATCATTTTTGTTTTATTTAAATAGCAGCAATTTATACTTTTCTTCTTTTAGTTTTAAATACAATAAAGCGACAAGATTGTACATATATGTACATACACGGTTATAGTAAATAAAATTGAACTATAGGAACAGCAAAAATTATAAACAATAAACGAATAAACACAAAACAAAAGACAAACAAATGAAACCACGAGTACACTGGGTACTTTTCTAGATCGTTAAACTAACATAAAAGTTTTTATATATATATAAAAATAGCATCTTTATCATTAGAAGTATTAAAACCGTCTTTTTGTGTTGTTGTTGTAAATATGTAACTAGCTTGATCAAATAATACGGAATGTGACTATAATAAGCGCGACAGATTAGGTCTTTGTTTTTGTAACACAATTATTAATTACTTTGTTGTTTAAGGCAGTTGATGTAATTCAAACAAAGTGTAAAGGTTCTCTGTTCGATTGTGTACAATTTTTGTGGCCTTTAACATATCGGGTAGCATTTCAGTGGCACGACTTTGGCTCAAGCCAACACGTTTGAGAAGATCCCCTTTGGTTGGCATTGCATACATTGCAACAAGTGCACCGCGTCTTATCAGCCAAGGGTGATGCTGAGCCAGCGTGTCATTGTAAGCACTCTTACAACACGCCGACGTTTTATCACACTCTCCCAAGTCACCCACTCGAAGTAGAAACTCGTGCACGAATTCTAATTAAATTAAATACAATAATATAGATAACATTTAAATGTTTATTGACGTGAGTCTTCTCTGCACTGGCAGTCACTCACCTAAACCTCTATGAAGACGTAACAAAGTCCGACTGCCAGACACGTAGTTCGAGTCATTCAAAAGTCCAGTGGATTTTTCATATTCAATCATTTGTTTGAATGATGTAAAATTATCCGAGTTTTCTTTTTTTCGAAAATCAGCTAAAATATCAATTTTTGCACGAACATCGCTGCTCACAAAACCAAATACTGTTCCCATTAAATGGAAGAAACTTAAAAATAGATAAATTGAGGGTTAGTTTAATTAGATTTGCATTTGCAATCATGTTTACCTATTGATTTCTTCAAATCCTTGAAGATATTCATCCAAAAGAACATCTCCTTCGTCTTTGAGACTGGCATTGAATTTTTCTAATACACGTTCGATGTTAAAACATTCGACAGACATGATTTTTGGTAAATACTGTTTGGTTTTTATTTATTTATAAAATATACAAAAGTTGTTTGTAATAATAATAAAATAATTTTTCTATTATTAGTGATAAAATGCAGTTTGCACTCAGACAGAACAAAGGCTGAAGAGTTGAAAATGTTCTGTTTTTTGGGCTGACGTTGGATAATTTATTTGTTGTCATAAAATTTTTGACAGATGTTGCTTTTTACAGGGATGTGATGTGGGCTTAATAAGACGTGTTCCAAGGGAGATGGATTGTTAGTCAACTGACAGCCGCAAATTCTACCAAATATGAATACAAGTTTACGAAAAATTATTGTAAACATTTTTCCTGCTAGTCTTTATTTTTTAACAAGATGAATAGTAAATTAATACAGCAAATTAGGCCCAACTTTCAATTACCGCAGCAGGAATTTTTACATGCGATTTTTTTATTTGATAGATATGTGCAAATAAATAATAATTATTGCAATTTTAGAGCGAGGAAACATTTATTTCTATTTTAAATTAATTTTAAAAGTTCACTTTTTCACATACAAAACACGCAAAAATGGTTGATTTTGACATTTATTCCCTGTTTTTTGTTCAGTGTTGCCACACTTGATTTTTTTTTGTTGGGGATTTCTTTGATTTTAGTGCTCAAATGCAAAAAGTACTTTGCATATACCCAAACTCGCACCCACCCCAAATCCTATAGTGATCCAAGCAGCTGTTAGTACGCGCGCCGTACTATCAATTAAAAAAACTTGTTTTAGGCTCAAAACGCGAAATACAAAAAAGTAGGGTTAAGTCCGAAAAACAAAAATGTTTTTTTATGACTTATAGGTGTTTCCTCGCTTCAATATTTAAAACATCTATTGAGACCTCTACCTAACTGTTAAAAAAAATCAGAACGAAATTCGTGCTCCGGTAATGGAAAGTCACAACTAGCAAATTATAATAGAATTTTGTTCTATTTGTTCAGCTGGCGCTTTTGAAGTGGTCAGATTTTGACAGTTGACAAGGAAAAAATGAGAAACTACTAAAAAATTAACGATAAGCTTCAATAACGCATTGTAATATTTAAAATTTTTAACAAAAAAATGGTAAATGATATTGCAGTCACAATTATGGTTCAACAGTTCTCCAATTGAAGTGTCCAGACTTTGTTATTTCTCACAAAAGGTAAACACTATTGGCCACCGAGATCTTCTGCTTTGAAAAATTTTAATATTGTAATAAATTGGTCAACTGGCCAAATTTCTTCGAAACTGAAAATCTCTCGGGCTATCACGACCCATGTCGTGTTGGTAAGTGCGTAGGACTTTCATCTCAGAGGTCTTGGGTTCAAACCCTGCCTTTGCAATCTTAAGTTTTTCTCACGGGTACTGCCTCTTGCGAGGAATGACAAATCTTCCAAGAGTAATTCTTGTCATGAAAAGTTCACTTGGAAGGTTACTTCAGCCATAACAAGAAAGCTGCAAACCTTCGTGAATAGACGTCTTCGTAACATCCTAAGGATTTTCTGGCCAAACCGTATATTGTATGAGGTCCTTCATAGAAGGACAGGTCAGGAACCTATAGTCTCTATAATACGAAGGCGTAAGTGGCATTGGATTGGACATACGCTTCAAGAAGGTAACGACTGCATTGCAGGCCAAGCAATGCAGTGGAATCCGCTCACACAAGAAGGAAAAAGAGCTGGACGACCGAGAAGCATATGGCGCAGTACAGTCGAGGCGGAATCAGCGTCACTAGGCAAGAGTTGGAGTGAGCTGAAACAAATCTCCGGAAACCGTACACGATGGCGCGTAGGCGTTGTAGAGACCCTATGCCCCTTGAGGTGTTCCCAACGGACTTAACAGGTCTGAGCACCTAAGTAAGTAAGTATAATTTAACTGACCAAATAGTTGATGTTTTGATTTTCAGGATAGACGCATACCACAATAGATAAAGGGTGTTTTTACACGAATTTCAAGAAGAAATAAAACGCAATTTCGATCACTTTTACCAGCGATTTGGGCCGTATGTCAGCAGTAACAAGCCAAATATTTTCTTCCTAGGCGTCAATCTTCTCGGGCTTATGTAACTGCATAGACAAGCGACTTCACATAACCCCACAAAAAGTAGTTCATCAGTGATAAATAGCATTATTACTCACTCACCAAAAATTTACATCCGTTAATTGATTGCTTCGTTGGATCGTTATAAGCAACGTATTTCAAAACTTTTCGCAACAATTATCAAAGAGAGAAATACAAAAATTCACTGTAGAAACTAAATACGTGTTAAAAAACAACTTTTCTTGTTTGAGTTTTCCAAACAAATATTAAATTAATTCCGAGCTTTAAAAAAATACTTCTAAAAGGTGGTTAAATTTTAAGGGCCGATGTTGAATGTGAACCACAGCTAAACGTCGATTCTTTTTCTGCATTAGATTTAACATTTTCAATTTGAACCATGGAAAGATATGCAACCGATCAACACGTTACAGTTATTCAGGCTTATTATGAAAATAGGAGTTCAAAAATCAAAATGCATAAAGCGCACTTTATGATTTTTTCGGTCAATTTAATCTTTCAATGTGCGTGCATTTGGAAAAAGAGCAATCGACCTCAACTCGTCATCGTGGCCAACAATTGTACCTCTATCGCTCATCGTTGATGAACATTATCTATAAACACTTAAATTTACATTCTTACAAGGTGCAGATGGTACCCGTGGCATGATGGTTAGTGCGTTGGACTGTCATGCCAGAGGTCTTGGGTTCGATCCCTGCCTATGTCATCTAAAGTTTTTTCACGGGTACTGCCTCTTGCGAGAAATTGACAAATTCTCCAAGAGTAATTCTTGTCATGAAAAGTGCTTTCTCAAATTAGCCGTTCGGATTCGGCGTAAAACTGTAGGTCCTCTCCATCCCTGACAACAGTACTCGCACACAGGAATGGTTGAGAGTTGTAAGTCACTAGGCCCTAGTTCTCAACGGACTGTTGCGCCACCCAATTTATTTATTTATTAAGGTGCAGATGACCCAAGAACTAAAGCCTCTTGACCATTTCAAGCATCGCTCGTCAATGGTCAGAATGGTGGCAAGAAATGGCAACAGCGGATGAAAAACATTATTTTCTGTGATGAGGCACATTTTCACCTCAGTGGAGTCGTCAATAAGCAGAATTGCCGCATTTGGGCGAATGATAATCCAAGAGTGATTGTCGAAAAACCAATGCACCCCCAAAGAGTGACTGTTTAGTGCGGTTTATAGGCTGTCAGCACCATCGGTCCGTATTTTGTCCTAAATTATAATCAAAAGATGATAACGAACTTTTTATTGCCTGAATCGAAAGATATGGATGTGGACGATATATATTTTCCTTTGCTTTATACTTACTTAACGAAACAATGGCTCTTTTTAGCGACAAATTCAATGGCTGTGTTATTTCACATTGTGGTGATTTCAATTGGCACCTAATATCATGTGATTTGAGGCCGTTGGACCTCTTTCTTTGGAGTTATTTGAAAGAAATGGTGTACGTCGAACAGCCAGTAACAATTCAAGAACTAAAGGATGCCATAATTCGGCTTATTAACCAATTTTTATTAACTGAGTTTTAGGGCTGAAATAATCATGGATTATGATTAACCCAACGTTCACAAACTAACCCTTAGCATGGCAAAAATATCAATATTATGTGAACTATACAAAAGCGAAACGATGTACAGAGTTCAAAGTCATGAAAATTTCAAATTTTGTTTAATTTTTCAAACATTATCTTTCTTTTTTCTCTAATTAGTTCCAAAATAAGCCTAGATAAACACCAGGATCTTAAATTGTTGTTAAAAAATAACGAAAATCTGTACAATTTACTTTTAAATAATAAAACTCAGCTATTCACGAAAATAAATTCACACAAAACTAAATTTAAATAACAAACAAACCTTATATAAAATCCCTTAAATGACTGAAACATAACCGGGCCTATTCTTCTACTACGTTTTTTCATACTAGAGAAATGTCAAATTTAAACTGTTAAAATTTTGATTTGTTTTTGAAAAAGATTTTCTTTGCTAGTTTCTTATAAAATTCTTCAATTATTTCTTAGTTTTGCAGATTTTCCCAAAATTTAGATTTTATAAATAACTTAAAATATGACTCTCGATGAAGATATCCTCGCTTTTGAGGTGTGGGCAACAAAATTGGGTTTCCCACAAAAAGATATGCCAAGTAGAGAGGCTCTTCGATCGTAAGTTTGATATTTTTCTCTTTAACTTCAAGTTTTTCTTATTTAATCAAAAACAAAATTAAAATTTAAGAATTTTCAAGTCACCACGACAAAGAGATATATTCTGTAATGTTCTCGAGCGAGTCAAACCACGCCAAGAAGTTCAAGAAATTCGTGAAAATATCCTCATACGAAAAATGGACAAACTCAAGGATCAAGTTGTTCCAGTAAGTAGACGCGCTTCTATCAAACATCAACAAAAAAAAACAATTAATTTATAAAAAACTTACTTAAGGCCTGCAGTAGAAGCTTCCTCCCTAAAGAAATGCAACGTTATCTCAAAGTTAAAGATCTCAAACAACGAAAAACCGAATTGGAAGCCAAAAACAATGAATCAACATCTCAATATAATTCTTTAGCTAATTCCATTAAAACCAAGAGTAAGACAATTAACATTCAATCAACTTAGAACCCACATCATTGTTTTCTGTTTCCTCTTTATTTAAGATATGCAAACAATAAAACTAAAGCAGAAACTTGAATGTCTTCAAGCTAAAGTCGATATGCTCGACTTGAAGAGAGATAAATTGAAGAAAGACTTAGATAAAGAAAAATCTAACAAGGAACGAATAATCGCAACGATGCCAGTTAAATTAACTTCATCCAATGCCAATGAAAACGTTGCAGCAAATGCCGTTGATGAAGCCTTCAAGGAACTTGATTCTTTCTACACATTGGTCTTGAACAATTCAAATCGTAAGTTAATTCATCTGTGATGACCAACAAAACACAAATCCTTTTTCTCCCTTTAAGCTCACATAGTTCAGGAAGCCAAAGACGATATGTGGCGTAAAATGCGAAAACTCTTCGCCAACATTCCGAACTTCCTTATTTTCAATTCGATTCTCAAAGTAAAGGAGGAACAACTCCAGAATATCATGACTCTAAACAAAATCCCCAAAGTGCCCTTTAAGGAAAATCTCAGTGCATTCGATGTGAAATTGCTCAAGGCCAAAGCATCCCTCCTCGGCATGGCCGCCAACTACATGTCCGCCCGCCAAGAAAGCCACTCCCTCAACCAACGCTTCTCCGCCGCATACACGCAATTCGTCGAAGCCGTCCAATGCAAAGTCAATCTCTTCAATATTGACACCGGCGAAGATGTCGATGATATAATTTCCAATTACATCGTTCAATATAACACACGAGTTTTCAACAAAGGCCAAAACGACTACATCGTCGGCCAGATCGAGCTGTGCAAAGCTCAAATCGAATCCGGTACAAAACAACTCGAAGACCATGAAATTCTTCTCAATTCCATTAAACAAGTCTATACGGACATAGATAGTTCGATAAATCGCATCCAATACGAAGTAATGCAGCTACATCAAATGAAGGAAAAGATTCTATTTTCAAAGAACATGCTGCACCATCTCCTCGGAGATATGCAACTCGAACAATCACACTATTTGCCATCGGTGATGATGAAAATGAGTGGCAATTTCATGACCGCCAGTGGGGATAGTAATAGTACTTTCGACATCAGCGCAGGCAACGTGTTCAGCAGCACGAAATTGGATTTCGATTCGACATTGAATAGTAGCTGTACTATGTTGGCGCGGTCTGGCGATGTGACTATCTTGCCAGGGGCCACACATTCTCGATACATATTGCCACCGATTCTCACTGAAATTTGCACCTTTATGGAGACTCCATTTGAAAAATTCAGTTGTGTTAGTAAGGAATGGTATGTACTCGTACCTACATACTTTTTACGATATACGTGGCTCATCTGCGAGCATTGAGATTTGTTTTTTGGGTGTGATTGAAAATTCTGGTTATGGTTATGATTTTCTTATATTTTAGTGCCTTCTACTTGATGCCAAATCCACTCATAACTGAATCACATGAGTTATCATCGACGATTCAGTTGGCACCGGGTTTACTCCTTACACCGCATGGCTGCTTGCAGGAGGTCAATAATCGAGTAGCGTGGTCCGATGCGATTAGTGATATTTCATCTGAGTTGAAAATTAATTCTATTACCATCAGTACTGGTGGTGAGTAAAGTTGTTGTTGTTGTACATAGATAATCCTAGTTCCCTACATTTTTGTTTTCATTTGTTTTTTGTCTTCTCCTTTTATTTCTTTTCTCAGTTAGTTCAGCAAGTATGCGAGCAAAGAGTAAGCAACAAAGGGAGCAGCTGGTGGAGTTGTTGGATAAAATCGAAGTGGCCGACATAAATACAAATCGATTGCTTAAAAAAGCAACAAAATGTTATAGTTTCTTGCTGAGGAATCCATTGAAGAATTATATTCCCCCAACGAAGTGCCTCAACAATCAAACTTTCTCGGATTATGAATCAGAATATCAAACCTACTATCGAATGGTAACAATGGGAAATTTCATAAAGTAATCCAGTTCTAGCTCCAGTTCCAGTTACAGGGATATTGGATTATTATTATTATTTTGCATTGATTTCTCTCGAGGTTTTTTGGATCGGTTTTTTTTTTGATTTTTCTATTTTAATGGCATCTTCTTTTATAGGTATCTCTGTGTAAAGGAAACATGTTAGATTGTGATGTTATGTTTTCTTATTTGATTTTTGTTTTAAGTTATTGTATTTGGTAGAAGAAAGCTTATGTAAAATGTTAAAAATAATAAAATTCATTCTTCACTTTTACTTTAAAGCTTAAAAACGTTTGGAGTAAAAATTAGGGCATCAAATTCTCACATGAGTCACACTAAGCTATTTACATCTAGTTATGGGGCGACTTCCAGACCACGTTCAAATATTTATTTGCGATGTAACAACAAGCCTCAGATACGGACGGATTTACCGTTGACGAACTTTGGAACTGTACGTTAAATGTTAGGTCCCTTAATAGACCACGTGCATCCGAACAATTAGCGGACGCCTTAAAAGCTGCAAACTGTCATCCAAGAAGTACGATGGACCGGGTAAACGCAAATTATGAGGCAGCGATGTATACTACGGCGATTGTTATCGAGAACAAAAACAGCGACTATTTGGGTGTGGATTTGTTGTTGGAACTAGACTCAGATAAAAAGTTTTCAGTTTCAAAAGCGAGTGCATCTCCAAAATTCGCATCAAGTCTAAATTTGCCAACATAAGCCTCCTATGGGCGCATGTCCCCAATGAGCAGAAAGATGAAGACATCAAAGACATATTCTACGAACTCCTGAAAAAAAACATATGAGCATTGCTGTCTTGAGAGATTTTAACGCCAAACTAGGAAAAGAAGACATATTTGGTGCCACAATCGGGAGATACAGGCTGCACGACACCACCGTCTACAACGGATTTGTCTATATCCACAAGGGGACATTGAAATCTTTTGATCAATTAACTGTCAACCAGATTGATCACATTACGATTGACCGACGCACGACATTTCTCCAGTATACAGGGCGTCTGAATATTCCAAAGGTGTCAACATTGATTCCGACCACTACCTCGTTGTAGCCAAGGTACAGCTACGAATATCCCGATCCAAGCCAATACAAGGAAGTACTGTGAGAAGATTCGACGTTAGACGGCTACAATCGCAATAGATTTCTATGTCCTTTTTCGATCAAGTCTAAAAATCTCTTTAGAATTCCTATAATGCCTGCATTAAGCATTGAAAACCAGTAGCAACATTGCCTTGCAGCCATCAGAGATGTGGTTTGAGGACGAGCGCCGGCAAGAGCACGGAGCTAAACAAGAGGCATACAAAACGGCGCTGCACTGAAGCATTAGAGCTGCTGCCGAGCTCTACGAGCAGAAGAGTAGAGAGGAACACAGGCTTTCCAATAGGAAAAAAAAGAGAGCATGAAAAGCTTGTGAACGGAAGATAGAGGGATATCACAACACGAATTAGGTTTTAAATCTTATCAAAAGGTACAAAAAAAGTTTACATTTGTACTAGCGAACCGGCGTCAAAGAAAGATGCGAGCGTCTTAGGAGAAAAATTGTTTGGGTGATTTTTGGTCCCGTACCGGAGTGTGGAGGAGAAGATACAACAGTGTACAGTGACAAGGATCAGGTTAAAAGAATTAACGTCAGATGGCTGATACATGTAGAGCGAATGGACATCAACGCTCCAGCCTGGAAGGTTTTCGAGTCGAATCCCGAGGTACGGCGCAGTAGAGTAAGACCTCGACTCAGGTGGGGGAGATTTTCAACTAACTTGCGTGAGAAATTGGAGACAGTTAGCTAAGGATCGAGCTGGCTGGAGACGCATTCAATACAGTGCATCGGTATCTACTTTCTCATCCTATCCTCCTCGCACTGTGTCTTATCATTACAAGGGTATTTATAATCCCTTAAGGGCGAGCACAATAAAACTACAAAAATTTAAGTTTTAAAATGCTCTATGGCCTTTTTTTTAAACTCTTAATTACTTAATATTCAGTTCAAATTAAATACTTAACCTAAAAGCCCTTCAGCTGGTGAAGAAAAAATAAAAGAATGAAAGAAAAATTATGAAAATTATGGATGAGAGCAAAACTGACAGAAGAAAAAAGAAGAAAGAAAAAAAGAACAATGAACCCATAATCCTTAATAATTATTCACCATTTTAACGCTGCTCAACAGCCTATAAATATTTTTCAAAAATTTCGTTTCGAATTCCATCATTATTATACCTTCATTGACATGCAACGGGACCGAGAGCGAGAGGTCGAAAATAAAGGATAAAATATAAAAATTATCCAACACGCAACCAAGATTAACTCACCATAGCGCTCTTTCTTCTTCGGAAAATTTAAATTAAGTTGGCTTACAGCCATCCAAAGCCGTAGCCGCAGATACAGCCACAGCCCCGGCCCAGCCCATCACTCCCAGGCCCAGCACATGCATTAATTGGATGTTGACCTATCCTAGACTTAAACTATCTACCTACCTGTGTACCTGTAACAAAAGACAACATCTATCTATCTACATACATTTATATAATATTTGAATATACAACCTCTACCATGTTTTCAGATCAGAATATTGGTTTTATCCTGCTGATGTTGGCTTGGCTGGTTTAAATGAGAATCGCACCTACCACCCACCCGAACATTTTCGTTGATATCCATCATCATTTCTTTCTGCACTGCAGGCATTAAGTCAACCAAAAAATAAACAATAAGTAAAAACCCAAATGAATAATGAGGATGATGATACGCGCCGTTCTGGATGAATGCTTATCGGCATGGATAATCAAATCAGGAAAATTTGTATAGTAGCTATGATATGAAGCAAAGGATATCGCTTTCGCGTTGCCGCGTCGCCCCGTGCGTCGTCGTAGATAAAGCCGTTGAATATGAAACAAAACAGGATTTGGAAAAAGTGTGATTATTTTTCACGACCTTGCTACGTAACGTACATATGTATATACATGTTTATCTTTATGCATATGCATACATTATGTATACGTACATACATACATATGTATATATGTATGTATGTACATACATATTTGTTTATTTACATATATTTTTTGGAATATTTGAGAATTGGTGTTTTTATTTTTATACGAGTATCAATTTGAAAGTTGTGTCCTAGTTTTATAAAATGTTTTTGAATAATTAGCGAGAGCATTTAAAGCAGAGTGGCATGGCGGGGGAATGTTATAGGGTAATGTGCAAAATTAACGGTATTTTTGTATTTTTGAATTCTAATCTGAAACACTTATGTAAATATCGGGTGATTTTTTAAGAGCTTGAGAACTTTAAAAAAAAAAAAAACGCATAAAATTTGCAAAATCTCATCGATTCTTTATTTGAAACGTTAGATTGGTTCATGACATTTACTTTTTGAAGATAATTTCATTTAAATGTTGACCGCGGCTGCGTCTTAGGTGGTCCATTCGGAAAGTCCAATTTTGGGTAACTTTTTCGAGCATTTCGGCCGGAATAGCCCGAATTTCTTCGGAAATGTTGTCTTCCAAAGCTGGAATAGTTGCTGGCATATTTGTGTAGACTTTAGACTTGACGTAGCCCCACAAAAAATAGTCTAAAGGCGTCAAATCGCATGATCTTGGTGGCCAACTTACCGGTCCATTCCTTGAGATGAATTGTTCTCCGAAGTTTTCCCTCAAAATGGCCATAGAATCGCGAGCTGTGTGGCATGTAGCGCCATCTTGTTGAAACCACATGTCAACCAAGTTCAGTTCTTCCATTTTTGGCAACAAAAAGTTTGTTAGCATTGAACGATAGCGATCGCCATTCACCGTAACGTTGCGTCCAACAGCATCTTTGAAAAAATACGGTCCAATGATTCGACCAGCATACAAACCACACCAAACAGTGCATTTTTCGGGATGCATGGGCAGTTCTTGAACGGCTTCTGGTTGCTCTTCACTCCAAATGCGGCAATTTTGCTTATTTACGTAGCCATTCAACCAGAAATGAGCCTCATCGCTGAACAAAATTTGTCGATAAAAAAGCGGATTTTCTGCCAACTTTTCTAGGGCCCATTCACTGAAAATTCGACGTTGTGGCAGATCGTTCGGCTTCAGTTCATGAAATGTCAAAGCATACTGAGCATCTTTCTCTTTGACACCATGTCTGAAATCCCGCGTGATCTGTCAAATACTAATGCATGAAAATCCTAACCTCAAAAAAATCACCCATTATAATCGTACGATTCGGTTTTTAAGCTTACGCTTACATTTTATATTACGCCTGCAAATTCGGGTATCTGTATAATCACGTTTTTGTTTAGAACTTATAACGAAGTCTCTTAAATTTAAATATATAATTTGTTTTCCAAGAAGAAGTTTAAAATAGACCGCTTTTTGGGCAGCTGTCATGTTTTGACATTTGACAAGTGAAAACTACGCCATTAACATTAAATTAATGAAAAGTAATTTCGCAAAAAAAAGCACTTTTAGGACTTCGTGAATCACCTTCTAGGACGAAAATATTAAAATTGGAGAAAAACTAGTGGGACAAATAAGTGATTTGAAAAATTAATACCTACTACGTCCTCAAGAACAAGTAAATACATAAGGTGACGCAACATTCCATTGAGAACCAGGGCCTAGTGACGTTAAAACTCTCAACTATTTCGGTGTGCGAGTAATGATTTAAGGGATGGAGGGGACCTACAGTTTTAAGCCGAATCCGAACGGTTAATTTAAGAAAGCACTTTTCATGACAAGAATTTCTCTTGGAGGATTTGACCCCGCTAGACTTGGGGTCAAAACGGATGGCTTTGTTGGCCAATTCACATCACCCCTGCGAGAGATAACCTTAACCTCAAATCGTTCATGCAAAATGTCAATCGTAGCATTTGCTGTGTAGCACGTAGCCCCGTCCTGCTTATGTATGTCGTCTAGGTCCATATGGTTCGATTTGGGCCATAAGAAATTAGTTATCATCGTTATGTAGCGCTCGCTGTTAACGTTGACTGGCTCACCAACGTCGGTTTCAAAAAAGTACGGACCAATTACGCCGCCGGCCCAAAATCCACACCAAACGGTAACTTTTTGAGGATGCATTTTCTCCTGGTGAACCTCGCGTGGGTTGGTTTCGTCCCATATACGGTAATTTTGCTTGTTAACACAGCCATTCATCCAAAAATGCGCCTCGTCAGAAAAATAGATTCTTCTTCGGCCAAAATAGAGGTCCTTTTCCAAACGATTCGAAGTCCAGTCAGCGAACAAACCGCGTTGTCTATGGTCATGAACTTTGAGCTCCTGGGTCAGTTGGATCTTGTACGGGTATATGCCCAAGTCCCAACGCAAAATTTGGCAAGTTGAGGTCTGCGAAAGGCCGAGTTCTTGTGCACGGCGATGAATATACTGCCTCCAGTTCTGCTGTACACTTTCACGGACCGTGGCGATGTTCTCGGCCGATTTTCCGTTTCTTAAAACGTGTTGGCTGATTGTTTACTGAACCGGTCGTCTCAAATTTGGCCACCAAATGTTGAAGAGTCGATTATGAAGGCCCACCACGTCTACCGTAAAATGGGTGCAATGCGCGCAACGTTTGCGTTAACGAACACTCATTTTTATAATAAAGTCTTATCATTTGAACGTGCTGTTCAATCGTGTAACTTGCCATTATGATTCGGCAGAAACAACTGAATAATAAACAAAAGATTTGACAGATGTCACCAAAACAAAATGGCCGCCACGGGGCGCCAAAATCTACCTGCGCCTATTGAAAAACCCTTTATGATTTGTTTTTAATCTTAAAGAATCTAACACAGATAATTGTCAAGGAATCTTTTTTATTTGTATCTCAAAAGTTGAATACAATAATATAACTTCAACATCTTAAAAGACCTTGATCGTCAAAAGGGGAAATTTATAGAAATCTAAGTCATTCCTTAAATATTAACGCCATAAATTATTTCGAAAATGGAGCAACAGAGATATTGAGATATTAAATTTGAACTACGAGTAGATATATTCCACATATATTTCTACTTCTTTGTTGCAATTATTGTAACAGAAATGAGCGTGACGATATTTACTTTTCAAAGCACATTGTCCGATAAAAATTCGAAAGCTTTCTAAGGGGCTCCCTGGGGTGGACACATGTCTTTATGTTCTTTTAACCTTTGTCTTTGTTCTCTTATGAATATTTAGTTTCAAATTTTTATATAAAAACTTTTTCAAGTTAAAAACGTTAACGAAAACGTTATAACACTAAATTTCAGTTCTTGATGACTGAGGTTTATAATTTAAATAAATATAGGGTCAAGGGGGGTAATTGTAAACAGGGGTGATTGTAAACACACTTAATTTTCTCAAAACCGTTTATAATTTGAAGCATGCCTTGAAATTATTTGAAAAGACATTATATTTAAATCATATTGACGCCTGGAAGGCCTTATCTGTCAAAGGGTTATTCATGTTTTGTTCGTTTCCATGAGTCTTTCGTTTTTCTGCGTTTTTAAGTTTTTCAGTGGTAATTAAAATTGTTGCAAAACAAACAAAGGCGATCGAAGTAAGTTAAATTTTATCCTTAAGAAAGTGAAATATGTGTATAAATGCATGCTATATGTTTTTATTTGTCTGTATAACAAAATTTAAAAGTTATTGGCTGTTTACAATTACCCCATTATGTTCCTATCATGGGTAAATGTAAACACCGAAATGGGGTAAAAGTGAACAATTTAGGGTAATTGTAAACATTCATTTTCAATAGCTTTGGTGTTGATCTAAGAATATTTTATATCAAAAAAATGCCACGTACATATCAACCAAAAACCACAGCTCCATCATACACGTCAGAGGATCGATGAAGGGAAAAATCCTACTGTCATTGTATCTAGAGGCAAAAAACAAGCACTTTCATCAGACGTGGAGGATACTATAGCAAGGTGCCTTATTTCAGATCTCGTGCTGGTTACCCTTGCGATAAGGATGATCTCCTTGGTCTAGTAGATACATACATATATAGAGACAGAGAACTTGGTTGCCCCTTTCCACAATTGTAGGACGACTGGTACCGTTTTCATTTACCCCATTTTTCTTGTTTACTTAAAAAACTAGGGGGGTAAATGTAAACATCAAATTTTATGAAAACTAATAAACAAACAGATTTAAAATAACTGCTCTTTCATAGATAATACAATTTAAACTTAAGTAGCATAAACAAAAATGTTCGAAATTGCATAGTTAAGCTGTTACAAACATTACAAGTGAAAAAAAATAAAAAAATGCGAAATCGTTTACAATTACCCCCTTTGACCCTACTCACCACCATTGGGATGATACATCTCTTTTGACAGTTCCTGGAAACAAAAGAGAAAAGTAGCTTTAATAAAGTTTACAACAAAACATGATTCTAAATAAAAATTAATTTATTGCGATAAATGTAAATTTGATACTTTTTGTACCAAATACTTTAAACATGACAAATTTAAGCATAAGCTATTCTCTATTGATATTATATTCCAAAATTAAAATCAATAAAATAGTATTTTTTGGAGGACTTCGATTTATGTGAGAAACATGGGCTTATAATAATACAAACTATTAACTATTAAATTGTGTATTATACATTTTGACGCGATAACAAATTAATCAAAATTCGAAGAAAAATCAACTATGTACACTTTATTTTATGAATCAAAATAAACTAAACAAAAAATATTGAAATATCATATTATATGCTTCATACAGTTTTAAACATTCAACTTTATTTTTTAAAAATCCAATTGACAACCATTAAAAAAAAACTGAAACTTACAAAAAAAACCACACTGATACAAAATGATTTTCGACTCAAATACCTCAATTTTTAGAACAAGCACACACTCAAGGGGATTAAAGTTATTCTTTTTACGCCAAGACAGTGTGGGCATTTGCATAGGGAGAGAGGGTTTGAAAGGAGGTGTATGTGCACATTGGTTTTGAATTCCGGAATATTGCAATGACTGCGAAAGACATAGTGTGGCAAAGTATTCTACATTCGCAAAGTACGGCTTAAGAACGACAGTACGACCAAAGTTGGGCTCAAAGGTTATTTCTGTAGAGCATACGAAAATAATGGTAAAAAGGGTGAGACAGGCAACCTTACATCGAAGTTCACTACTTTTCCCAATAAATCTGGCCTTATGGCGTCAATGGTGGCTAAAAGTTGGCTTTTAATGCTTCAAGAGTTCTTGGTTTGCCGGAATAAATCAATGACTTACCATAATCCCATATAAACAAATCGAGAGACTATAGAAGTATAGATAATATTTTCTAGGGTACTTACGAATTTAAAAGAACTTGATAGTAGCTTCTTAGTTTAAGTTATGCATGGTTTTTAGTTTAGATTTAAATGCTATGCAAATACAAATTCCACAACAACAACAACTGTTGGTATTGATTTTAATTTAGTTTAGAAATATAAAATTGAGCCACATCAGGATTATATTGCTTCACTAGAACAAATACACCTAAACCAGTTTGTATTTTTATATATTAAAGGATTGCATTTGCTTTCGAAGTAGATATATGTTTAATTGGAACGTGCATCACGCTTTATAAAATACTAATTTAAAATGAAGGATACTTTAATTTGATTATAAAATACATACTCGTACATGTTAAAAACTTTATTATGTGACTTAAATGGTAAAAACGATCAAATGTTTATAATTTGTTTATATACATACAAAGTGACATGTGTGTGTTCTAAAGCAATTAACAATATAACTGATTTTAATATCACAAACATAAAAAAGTATACAATAGGTATATAAAAATTGAGAAATTTTCTAACAATACAAAAGTAATTAAAATTCAAAAATTACTTTTTTATATATTTTTTAATCACCGTTTTATGTAAATAAAAAGAATAAAAAGTAAGAAATTCAAATGTGTCCTTGTCAATTGTTTGATTCTGAAAATAACATATTGTTTCGTATATGTAAAAGGAAAATATTAGGTAGGTAGGTTGTTAAATTTCTATAAAAGAATTCTCATTTCAAACCCTCTCGCCATCGAACTTTTGAAAAAGTGTAAATAAAAATGTGATATATTGCCTTCTTGAATTTTATATTTACCTACAGAACAAATAAGTGACTCTAAGCTCTCCCTTTTACTTTTATAATATACCCACATTTGACATTCATACGCCTATACAATTATTGTGAGACATACATACGTTTTTGAAATAAACAGTGACGACGCTCCCTCGTTTTGTCGGGTTTGGGCGAATTTTTACATATCCGCTAGGCTTGCCAAATTGAGCTTTTAGGGTTTTTTTTTTCAAAAATTGCCGACGGAAAATTGGGCGATATTTCTCTTTGAACAAAAAAAATAAATTACTTCTAATTGAAATTTCCATACGCTTTTTCCATTACCTTGAAATGTGAATGTAAAATTTCAATTATTAATTACATACATGTATCTAATTGAAAAGCGTCAATAACTTGCAATTTAATTACATAAATGTATAATTGAAAACAAAATTAAATACCAAAAAGAAATCAATTATTTTGAATGTAATTTGAAAGTGCTTTCCCTCAAAAGCTTACACCAATTACAATGTTCAATTATATGAAATTGGTAAGCGCATTTTTTCAATTACAACTACAAGTAATTGAAATGTATTTTTCTTTAATTACAATTACGAGTAATTAAAATTTATATTTTTCAGTTACAATAACGTGTAATTGTAATGAAAAATGAGGTCAATTACTAATTACTTGTAATTGAAATGAAAGTTAAAATTAATTACGAAAGTAAATCATTATTTGCTAACTCTTCATTGAAACTGGGTTTTCAGCTCCTATTATGGACTACAAATATGTATATTCAAATTTGGCTATTGAGTTAGTTTATAACATGGCAACCCTGGCTTCCGTCTGAAACTCTCTTCCTACATATTTTTACATTTACATATTTTTTTATTTCACCAAATGAAATCTGTCCCACTTAACGGTAGCATAAATACCGGATATACGACCTGAAACATTTTATTTGTATAAACTCTCTGAATAACTCGTCCCTGTTGCGTATATATTACGGAGTTTCGAATATAGGATTGAGATTGGGAGTCAAAGTAAAAGTATATTTACAGTAATTTTGTTTTTAGCCAAGTCCGACTGAAAAAGGATATGGTGGATGTTTTGTGCGGAAATGCGTACACTACGTTCTCAATTATATGGTGTACCTATTATAATATTGTGAAAATTTCCGAATTTATCATCCATTGCGGTACGTTTGGTTATTATGTGAGGACTCTAAAAATTAAACAGTTTCTTGTATTACAATTTTAACTTTGTGTCATACAATATTTATCTATGTTTTTATTGTTATTTATTGTTTTTGGTTTTGATGCTGATATAGTTTTATTATTAATGCGGAAAAAACTTGGGTGGAAAAGATGAAAGATAAAAATGAAAATATGTTGCAGAATTTGTATCTACATTATTTTCATAGCACTATGAAACAATAGGTCAAAGAGAATGTTATTCCAGGGAACAGGAACATTGCAATCAAGATAATTGGAATTTTTTACATAGAATTTTAAAAATATTAAAAAAAAAAAAATTCTTCTAAAATTCGGAGAAGATTCGTGGAAAAGTGAAGAAAATACAAATTTACTGAGTATTTGCTTAACATTGAAAATGTTGGAACTTAAATTTTCATCTAGAAAATCCAACTGCTGATTCAAAAGTATAGGGCTGGAATTCGACATCTCTCAAACTAAGTTGTTAAACCAATTTTGTTTTCAGTTGAAAGTTTGACGTTTACGAAAATGGATCGATTAACTATCGCACAACGCATAGAAATTGTTGAAAACTTCTACAAAAATGATAATTCTTCTACAGCCACATATCGTGCTTTAAGAGGAGATTATGGCTTACATAATCGTCAAACTTCGCAAGCAATTGACAAAATTGTGAAGAAATTTGAAGAGACTGGATTGGTTACAGATATTGAAAGGCCTGTTCATCATCGTTTCGCTCGTATCACTGAAAATATCGCTGCTATCGCTGTAAGTGAAATTGTTGCCGAAGACTCCTAGTCGTTATAAGTAATTAGGACTGTCTTACTGCAAATTATAGTGTATTTTGCATTTGGATCTACACCTGCATCCATATAAAGTCTAGCTCACACAGCAACTGAAGCCAGTTGACCATTCACAACGTCTTAGATACGTCGAATGGGTGCTTGAACAACGGGCGGTGGACGGCGATTTTCTTTAGCGACGAAGCACATTTCTCACTCAGTGAGTATGTTAATTCTGAGAATCCTCAAGTAATTGAAGAGAGTCCATTACATCCACAAAAAGTCACTGTTTGGTGCGCTCTTTGGTCTGGAGGTGTGATTGGACCTTATAAATATAAAAATAAAAAGGGGCTGGGATGCGACCCACACTGATAACTTCCCATCCCGTCTGTCGATTTGTCTTGCTTAAAAGTTTGTAGGGTTTCGTGTTTAAAAAAAAAAAAAATATTATTGGTAATTTTTAATTTTTTAAGAATAATTCAACTATTCTTAAAAAATTAAAAATTACCAATAATATTTTGCATATGATAAAATAGTTTGATTTCAAAATCTATTTTTGTTTGTTAGTCGAAAACCAATTTTTACCAATTTTAGTAGAATTTCTCAAAAGTTTTTATTTCTTGTATAAAAAAATACAAATTGGATACATAAAATTAATTTGAAGTCAATATCTTCTACGTATTCTTCACGAGACATCGAGAACCGAACATCAGTTTTTACCAAATTTTCATACTATTTTTTATAGACTTTAATTATTTTATGAAAAAACTGACTGTTGGAGTTTTATACAAAATTAACTGAATGTTGAAAACAATATTTTCTATGAGATAAAATTAGTCCAAGCCAAGATTTTTAGTTTTTGAAAAGATATTTGAGTCAAAAGTGAATTTTTACCAAGTTTTAGTATTGTTTTTTTTAGGTTTTTATTTTTTGTACAAAATACTGTCAATTCGATTTTTCTCAAAATTTTACTGAATGTTGAAAACAATATTTTTTATAAAATAAAATTAGTCTGAAGCCATAATCTCAAATTTTTGAAAAGATATTTGAGTTGAAAATTACTTAAGCCTTACCAACTTTTAGTAATATTTCGTTGAGGTTCTTATTTTCTGTAAGAAACTATCAATTTAATTTTTCTTAAAATTTAACTGAATGTCGAAAACAATATTTTTTGTAACATACAATTAATTTGCAGCCAATATCTCAAATTTTTGAAAAGATATTTGAATCGATAGTAAATTTTTACCAAGTTTTAGTATTGTTTTTTTTTTAGGTTTATATTTTTTGTAAAAAAAACTGTCAATTCAGTTTTTCTCCAAATTTTACCGAATGTTGAAAACAATATTTCTTATAAGACAAAATTAGTTTGAAGCCATAATCTTAAAATTATTAAAAATATATTTGAGTAGAAAATCAATTTTTAACAACTTTGAATAATGTTTTTTTTAGGTTTTAATTTTTAATAAAAAAATGTGAATTCGATTTTTTTCAAAATTTTACCAGATGTTAAAAACGGTATTCTTCGTTGCACAAAATTATTTTGGAGATAAAATCATTTTTTGTTCGTAAAATTTTCGAGGTGACAAATATTTTGTTCAGTTTTTTTGATTTATAAAAAAAAACGTTAATTGGATTTTTTCCAAAAATATACTTGTTTGGTATCACGCTACGATATATAATATAAAATTTAATTCAAGTCTCTAGCGTTATTGGTTCGTGAGATATTTGGGGTTAACCAAAATTTTACTTTTTTTTTAAATTGCTATGGTAAAAAAACCAATCATTCAATTTTTTTGAGAATCCTTTCTGCATATTTCTGCATTATTATCTTGAGAACTAGGGCCTAGTGACTTACAACTCTCAATCATTCCTGTGTGCGAGTACTACTGTCAGGGATAGAGGGGACCTTCAGTCTTAAACCGACTCGGAACGGCTAATTTGAGAAGCACTTTTCATGACAAGAATTATTTTTGGAGAATTTGTCAGTTCCTTGTCAGAGGCAGTACTTAAGATGGCACAGGCAGGGATTGTAGCCTGGCATGACAGTCCAACGCACTAAACATCATGCCACGTGTACTATATTAGACTTACTTCTTCGAAAATGACGATGGAACTACTGTCACCGTCAATTTGGAGCATTATGATGGTCATATAAAAACCGACTTTTGTTTTTGCCTCCTGTTGAATATGTGGTTTCAACAAGCCGGTGCCACATGCAACACAAAACTCGAAAAAATGGCTTTATTGCAAGAGACATTTCCTGTCGGGCGGCGAAATTTCTCGTAGTGGCGATATCAACTGGCCACTAAGATCACTCGATTTGACACAGCTGGACTTTTTTTGTGGGGCTACGCGAAAGACCGTGTTTTTGCAGATGAAACCTTTAACTCTTCAGCACTTAAAAGTTATGGCTGAGATACCGCCCAATATCCCAAATGTGTCAGAAAGTTGTCGAAAATTACCTCAAAGGAACCTATGTTTTCAACAATTCGCGTGGTGGCCATTTAAATGATGTAGTGTTTCACACATAATGTCAACGTTCATGAACAAAAATATTTTGCATGTGTTTCATTTACGTTTACTTTTGAAACAGACAATTACAAATTGCTTCCAATCCTAATCATTGTTATTAAAAAAATTATTTCAACTAAATTTGTATCAATAAACTTGATTGGAATTTTAGTTTTTCCTTCGATAAAGCGACTTAAAAATTGCTTTAAAAAAAAGAAGCACCAACTTAAAAGCACTTTGTTACAAGTTAAATTATTCTTTGAATATAAATATTTACAAAAACAAAATTTCTCATAGTATAAAAACACAAAAAAACATCAAGGATCAATCTCATATTGTCTGCATCTGCAGTTAAACAAAAAGCCTTTCAATTTAAAAAAAAAAAAAACTATATAGCTGCAGTAAAAACATACCCAAAAAAATTTAAAAAAACAAACTTACTCCTACTCGTATAAATGCATTTATATTGGAAAAAAGCACATCAAATCTCTTCTCTGTCGAAAAATCCATTCAACAATGTGGCTAGTGGCTTGCCAGCGATTTTTTTGTATTATTATTTCCATTGAGCTTAACGCTCGACCGCATTTGAGGGCTGGAGCGTAATATGCAGAACAACTGAAAAACAGCAACTGAGTTTTTAAAATCCAAACTAAGGAATGAATAATTGAAATCTCTTTGGTATCAGTGTTTTCGTTTTTTATTATTTTGTGGTTAAATTTTTCATAAATGCAATGTGGGCAAAAGCAAAGTGATGATTGTTGAACAATATTCTACTTTTTCATACGTTACGATGTTATACGCAAATATTTGAGCATTTCATACATTTTTTAACCTCAAATATGTAGGATTGTAGTAGGCATGGCAACCACCATGATTATTGATATCTACCCTAAGATTCAGCTACAGTTCTAAGATTCAACGGAATAACACGAGTCCCTAAATTCGACAGCTCTAGACTAATAGATACCTCGACCCGTCACCTGTCTCACGAAATGAGAACAATCAGCAGCACAGTACACCATTGGAATGCTGTGAAAAATGTTTTCATTTCAGGTGCTGACAGAATAGTTGGTCGAAAAGAATTAGGCAACAACACTTGGGGTTCAGAAAAATCTTGGGCAAGGATCAACGAACGCAAACAGTTAAGGACTCGAATAACTGCTGCACAAGGGAAACAAAGAAATGAGCTGGAATTCTCGTACCGCATGAAAAAAAGAGCGTAACTACATCAACGCATTGGCGCAAGAAGCAGAAGATGCTGCAAACAGGTGCGACAGCAGGAACGTTTAAAGAATAACCAAAGAACTGACCGGTGCACACAACTCAAAGCAACACCTGGTGAAAGAAGTAGACGGTACTTTGCTAAGTTCGGTGGATGAACAAGTCAGAAGGTGAAAAGAACACTTTTCCTTGGTTTTAAACCGAGTGTTTGCAAACAACGTGCAGTCGATGCCTTCAGAAGCTCCCGAAAAAACAATCCCGAATCCGCACGGCATCTCCCAGTAAAGACGAAGATCGTAGCCGCAATTAAATAACTTAAGAACAACAAAGCGGTAGGACTCGATGGAATTCCTGCTTTTACAAGCAGAGCCAACGTCATCAAGCGAACTGCTTCATCCGCTCATAAACGAAGCCTGGACCACCGAAAGCTTCCCCGATGAGTGGAAGAAAGGAATGATCGTCAAGCTCCCAAAAAAGGGGTTCTTACAAAGTGCGAAAACCGGAGAGGGATTTGCGTTCTACCTGCTGTTGCCAAAATAGTAGCAAAAATCATACTGGAACGCATCAGAGAAGCCACACTCGATGCCGCACAAGCAGGATTCCACGCTGGATCCTCCTGTATTGATCATATCAACACCCTGCGGATCATTATTGAGCAGTGCGTTGAATATCGAGCACCACTACACCTGCTGTTCATCGACTTCGAGAAGGCCTTTGATAGCGTCAACAGGGAGTGCATCTGGTTAGTTTTGCGGAGGAGAGGCATCCCAGAAAAACTAATTGCTATTATTAAAGCAACATATGATGGATCCAAGTGTCACGTTCTGCACGATGGTAGATTGTCAGATGATTTTGAAATCCGAAGTGGAGTCAGACAGGGCTGTATTCTGTCGCCAATATTGTTTTTGTTGGTGATAAGCGATGAACTGCGCACAGCTTTGTCAGGTAGTGGAGGGATCCAATGGACTTTGATATCCTATTTAAAACACTTGGATAACGCGGACGATGTTTGCTTACTCTCTCATAGGATCATGGATCTCCATTAAATGACAATAAGTGTGGAGAGAGAAGCAAGAATCGTGGGGCTGAAAATTAATTCCGGCAAAACAGAAATGATCATACTCGGAACCCAACCATCCTCTTAAATAAATATTTCCTCACAACCGGTGGAGAAATACCTTGGAAGTATCGTCTCCATCGAAGGCGGAACCGAACAAGACGTCATCTGACGCATCAGCAAAGCAAAAGCGGCGTTCGGTATGTTGTCGAAAATTTGGAGGAATAACTCTATCAGCTTAAGAACAAAGCTACGACTGTTTCGCTCAAATGTCGAATCTGTCCTTCTTTATGGGTACATTGCAGTACCTTGAAGGTTACTTCAGCGATTACAAGAAAGCTGCAAGCCTTCATGAATAGATGTCTTCGGAACATCCTAAGGATTTTCTAGCCAAACCGAACATCCAATGAGGTCCTTCATAGAAGGACAGGTCAGGAACCTATAGATTATATCATACGAAGGCGTAAGTGGCAATGGAATGAACATACGCTTCGAAAAGGTAACGACTGCATTGCAGGCGAAGCATTGCAGTGTTATCCGCTTATACAAGAAGGAGCTGGACGACTGAGAAGCACATGGCGCGGGATAGTCGAGGAGGAATCAACGTCACTAGGCAAGAGTTGGAGGGAGCTCAAACATATATCCGGAAACCGCACTCGATGCATAAGCGTAGTAGAGGTCCAAGCCCCTTAAGGTTCCCCAGTGGACTTAAAAGGTCTGAGGACATAAATAAGTAAGTATCAGAGTCATAATTTGAACAAATTGCTCAATAGAAATGTTAATTAAGTTGCAAAGACAACTGTCAAAACCATACGTCACAAATGTCAAAAGCCATGAAGCCTTCAAAGTGTCAAAAATATTTTTACCTTTTTATCTTCACTTAATCAATAGTTACAATCAGCTCTATTAATAAAAAAAAACGCTAAACCATAACCATAATAATAAGGCTTGATGGTAGGTATAGTAATTGAGTGATTTTTGTAAATTTTATGGACTCAGAACTTTTGCATAATTTAAATTTCTATAGTCTATGATTCCATTCTAAAAATAAAGATACAAAAAGAAATAATAAAGTGTACTTTAGTGTTGTATGGTGTGCTTTTTTATTTTTAATTATAAAATTTTGTTTTTGAAGTTTCAACTCAGTTTCATTCACTGCACGCGAAATGACAACAAAAATAATACATTTCCATCATGAAACCCAATTATTACTCCTGAGGCCTCCTCTTGGCATAGTTCCAATTTCCAACCTGATGGTTTTACCCAAAAAATATAACATAAATATACTATACATTACCTTTAGGTACATAAATGGCTTACAAAAATAAAATACGTCGACGAACGACGACGCGAACGGTAGCGTTACGATATTACCTACCTCTTTACTATTATAACAGAAGCAATTTCCGATCGTGATGATGAATAAAAGCGGAAACGGTCTGCAAGTATTTATATTATACCCTCTGCATGATTATTCTCTGATGTGGAACTGCTGCTGTCATGATGATGACTTTGCTGATAAGTTACTTCAGGCAACCATATAATAATATAGCGACTGGACGGGCCGCTGCTGCTGTGCCTGTGCGGAAAAAACGGCGGCGGCGGCAACGGCAACGGCGGCAGTTGCAGTAGCAGTGTCAGCGGCAGTGCTATGTCAGCTTCAATTATTGTTTGGTACAGCGGAACTTTGAAACAACTACATTATCTGCAAACATGACAACTGAATTTATTCACAGGAAATGCATTCTGTCGCGACGTTGACTACTGTGTACACTCTGTTAAAAGGGTAGAGGTAATGCACAATGCATGAACCTTTAAAGGTTGGCCATTTTTTGTTTTTGTAAAATTTTAAATTTGTTCCTTTATTTTGTATTTTATATAAATTTATGAGCAGTAGCTTTTATTTAATGAACTCAAATGTCAGATTATGACAGTTGCATTTAATGGATTAAGGAATAACATTCGTATTCACACGACTATAACAATATTTAATTGCTTTACCTGCTATAAATTATAAAATTAATTTATGTTCGATGTTTTAATGAAGTGACTTCATAATTTACAACAATAATTTTTCTATTTTGACTTGCTTTGCGAAGGGATACACTGATAACTTCTCATGTGTCAAGTTTTCTAAAACTTTAACAAAATATTACTAACAATATTTTGTGTGAGTACACGCATTTGAAGTCATAATAGTTTTCATAATACTTGCGTTGAAAACCATTTTTAATAATTTTTTTATTGTTTTTGTTAGTTTTTTTGTTTTATAAAAATAAGTTGTCAATTTAATCTCTCTAAAAAATAACTAAAAGTTAGCAACAATGTTTTGCAAATGATAAAATAAGTTTAATTTCGATATCTCTTTTTCTTCTTAACATTTGCAGTCGAAAACCGAACATTTTTGATCAATTTTAGCAGCATTGAAAGTTTTAACTTTTTATTAAAAAATACAGACTGGATTTTGTAAGTACATTATCTTACGTAAAATGAAATAATTTTGAAGTTAACAAATTGCTATAGTAAAATAACCAACATACTCAATTTTTTTTTGAAAGTCATTTTTGCATTTTTTGATGTTATAATCTGTAAAACTAAATTTATTTGAAGTCGATAACTTTGCAGGTTCTTGAGATATGGCCGAAAAAATGTATTCCAAACGTACAATCGGACAAACGTACACGCACCAAAGACATCTCTCTAATTCCTTTGATTTAGATTCTAGGGACCTTGAGATGTTGATAAATATCAACATTTGTAATTCGACAACTATAGGAAGTTAATTAAAAGTCTGAAGCTTTTTGTAGTTACTCTCAGCTAAGTTTTTCTCGCTTATTAATCTTTAATTAGCAGACACTTACCGTTTTTAGGCTGTTTTTTATGCTGGCTCTTCAAATATCAGACAAAGCTTTATTTCCCATAACATAAAAGCCAAATTTAAAATTTGTTAAACCTTCATCCACATTGACCAAAAATTTAAACAAATTTTAATTAACCCTAAGCCCAAAAAATGAGAATAATGAAGACACAAGCCAATAATCTGCGATTATTATCAGTGTTACGTTTTTCTTGGAATAAGTTTTTGTTTTCGGTATGAGGTGTCCCTGACGTTTGAGCTAAAATATTGTGCGCCAGCAGAAAAACATTCATCTCTGCTCATTCTTAAACAGCTCATAACTCAAGATAGAACTCATCCCAAAAAATATAAAATACCGGGAAGTAACTTACTGAAAGAAAAGGTTTGTAGTTTGTTTGCTTTCGATTAGTTCGTTTAAATACACAAACCATTTCTTTGAATATATATTATTTTCCCATTATTTCATATTCTTATGATAATTAAAAGTTATTTTTTTTTTACAAATTGTTAATTAATTTTTAATAAAAATACAATTCGCATAGTCTATAGAAAACTCTCTTTCTTTAAACATCTTGAGGCGGTTCAGTGTGAGAACTGAAAAAGGGAGTCTTACTAACGCAATAAACTTTCTACATTGTATTTTGTAAAAAAGAGGCTGGGATGCAACCCACATTGATAACTTCCCATCCCGTCTGTCGATTTGTCTTGCTAAAAAGTTTGTAGGTTTTTGTGTTGGGTTAAAAACGTTGTCAGTGTAATTACTCTTAAAAATTTCAAAATTACCAACAATATTTTTCAAATAAAGAAATAGTTTAGTTTCAAAGTCTAGTTTTGTTAAATAGATTTTAAGTCGAAAACAAATTTGTATCAATTTTAGTAGCATTTCTTAAATTTTTTTTATTTCTTATATAAACAAATACAAATTGCATGAATGAAATAAATTTGAGAGATATCGAGAACCGAACATTAATTTTTACCAAATTTATTTCTTGTAGATTTTATTTTTTTTATGAAAAAACTTACTGTTGGATTTTTATAAAAAAAAATTACTGAATATCAAAAGCAATATTTTCTGTGAAATAAAATAAGTTTGAAGCCAATATTTTTAATTTTTGAAAAGCTATTTCAGTCGAAAGTAAATTTTTATCAAGTTTTAGTATTGTTTTTATTTATTGTAAAAAAAAACTGTCAATTCCATTTTTCTCAAATATTTATCGAATGTTGAAAACAATATTTCTTATAAGATAAAATTAGTTTGAAGCCAATATCTCAAAGTTTTGAAAAGATATTTTGGTCAAAAATCAATTCTTACCAACTTTTATTAATTTTTGTTTAGGTTTTTGTTTTTTTTTGTAAAAAAACTGTCAATTCGATTTTCCCCAAAATCTTACTGAATGTTGACAACAATATTTTTTAAAAGATAAAAGTAGTTTAAAGCCAATATCTCAAAGGTTTTGAAAAGATATTTGAGCCGAAAATCAATTTTTACCAACTTTTATTAATTATTTTTTAGGATTTTATTTTTTTGTAAAAATAACTGTCAATTCGATTTTTCTCAAAATTTTACTCAATGTTGACAACAATATTTTTAAAAGACAAAAGTAATTTAAAGCCAATATCTCAAAGTTTTGAAAGGATATTTGAGTAGAAAGTCAATTTTTACCAACTTGTATACATTTTTTTTGTAGGTTTTTATTTTTTGTAAAAAAACTGTCAATTCGATTTTCCCCAAAATCTTACTGAATGTTGAAAACAATATTTTTTAAAAGGTTAAAGTAGTTTAAAGCCAATATCTCAAAGTTTTGAAAAGACATTTGAGTCGAAAATCAATTTTTACAACCTTTTATAAATTTTTTTTAGGTTTTTATTTTTTGTAAAAAAAACTGTCAATTTGATTTTTCTCAAAATTTTTCCTAATGTTGAAAACAATATTTCTTATAAGTTAAAATTAGTTAGAAGCCATTATCTCAAATTTTTGAAAAGATATTTGAGTTGAAAATTAATTTTTACGAAATTTTGTTAATTTTGTTTTAGGTTTTTAATTTTTTGTAAAAAAACTGTCAATTCGATTTTCCCCAAAATCTTACCGAATGTTGACAACAATATTTTTTAAAAGATAAAAGTAGTTTAAAGCCAATATCTCAAAGGTTTTGAAAAGATATTTCAGCCGAAAATCAATTTTTACCAACATTTATTAATTTTTTGTAAAAAAACTGTCAATTCGATTTTTTCTCAAAATGTTTCCGAATGTTGAAAACAATATTTTTTATAAGTTAAAATTAGTTGGAAGCCATAATCTTAAATTTTTGAAAATATATTTGAGTCGAAATTCAATTTTTACCAACTTTGAGTAATGTTTTTTTTTTAGGATTTTATTTTTTATAAAAAAAATCTGTTAATTAGATTTTTCTCAAAATTGTATCAGATGTCAAAAACATTATTCTTCGTTGCACAAACTTGTTTTGGAGGTGAAATCATTTTTTAATCGTAAAACTTTCGAGGTGACAAATTTTTTTTTTCAGTTTTTTTGATTTATAAAAAAAACAGTTAATTGGATTTTTTCCGAAAATATAATTGTTTTGTATCACGTTACAATATATTATATAAAATTTAATTCAAGTCTCTAGCGTTATTGGTTCGTGAGATATTTAGGGTTAACCAAAATTTTAACTTTTTTTTAAACTGCTATGGTAAAAAAAACCACCCACGCAATTTTCATATTAAGCCCTTTCTGCACCTTTCTGCATAATTATCTGTATAAAAAAATTGATTTGAAGTCGATATCTCTTCTGGTTCTTGAGCTATGGACGACGAAAACATGTGGCGAACGTACGTCCACACGCACGCACAGACATCTTTCTAAGAATCTTTTATTTCGACTCTAGGGACCTTGAAACGTCGAGAAATGTCAAAATTTTCAATTCGACAAATCGGACCCATTACAATAACTTCCTATGTGAAGTTATAAAAGGAGCTAAGGAGCGATGGGCCAAAATATTTTCTCGACAATTATTCTTTTAAAAATATCATCAAGGCCGAAAAGTTATTTTGTATCGGCTGGCTTCACATTACAATCTGTCAACATTTTGACAGATATTTCTTGACGTTTAAAGGCCTCTAGAGTCTAAAAACCTTGTTTTTAAAGAAGAAGTAGTCGAAAATTAATTATTCTTCTAAAATTTTTGATTATACATATTATGTATGTATGTATTTTTAAATACTAAAAACTATAAACATTTTACTAAATTTAATAAAAGTACATATGAGTTACAGTCGTATTCTTTTCTCTTTTAAGGTAATCATTTTTGTAGATAGAAATCTATTTTCTAAATTTTAAATTTCCTACAAGTCACACTAAATTAAAAAATTATTGGAATTCAACTTGGAAACGGAGCTTTGTATAACCTTATTCCTTGAAAAAAAGGTCTTGTTTTTAAAATAATAATTTTAAATAGAAGCATCTAAACTAAGTTACAAAAGTTGACTTAAAAGTGAACACTCGAAAGCACTTTTATTAAATATACTATACTATTGTGTAACTTTAACGGTCTTAAGCGAGTAGGGCTTAGTAATCGAATAAATTACTTAATTAGTTAACGAATCATAAATATGTACATTTCATACCCACACATATTTACTGTATTGCCTTAAGCACTTTAATTTGTATTGCACCTACTTATATTTATGTTTATAGGAAATTTATTTGAGATAAAGTTCCTTTACGAAAACATAACATAATTTATTTTTCGAGCTCTCACGATAACAAAAACAAGATTAAAAATATTACAAGTCAACTATGTATTAATTTAATTAAAATATTATGTTCAAATGCAAAAACCCTTCTCATATTATCTGATCAATGCACATTGCACATATTTTGCAGCTTTATGAATAAATTATATCGACCAATTTTCTATATTAAAATTCACCTACCTACACCTTTTTATTAATTCCTTAATTTACATTATTCATCACGAAAAGTCCAATAAAACGAAAAATCTACTTAGAACCTTCCAAACCTATATCCAACACAACGAGCGACGCACGACGACGGCGAAGCAACGCATGATAGCCATAGCCATTAAAAAAGGCAATAATTAGGCAAACGACACTTCTTGTCTTCACCCAAATGCCAGATGCCTTTCCGTTTCATTTAAAAGGATATAAAATTAAAAGGAAAAATATATAAGAACATATGCTTCGCGTCCACTATCGATGAAATTCCTATAATCGAATCAAATGAATAAACCCACGACATACATGGCAATGGCATTCAAAAGAACAGCAACAGCAGCAGCAGCACCCATCACAAACAGCACTTAATGCGAGATTCAAACATGCTGCCATCACTTCAGCCACAGCCACATCCATACAGCTAAAGCCACATTCACTGATGGTCACTATCTGCCTTGCGAAATGTGCGTCCTCTTTTCAAACTTAGATCTCGCATAATTATCCTTGGTGTCCCATTCCACCGTTTTTCAAACGTATTTAGCCCAAAAATTAATTGGAAATATAGACACACGCCTGTGTTCCACCATCACCATCGAGAACAGGACACCATCAACACACCAGGTGCCATCATTTATTCTTGGTCAGGAAATTATAATCTTGAATGACCACAGCAACCTGCGTAATTTTATCCGCAACAACCAACCCTTACGCGTTCCAAAGATTTCATGTCCATCAGCCAAACCAAAAACAAAAAAACAAAGAAGAAAGGCACCAAACTAAAATAATGATACCGTGCAATAATGGCGGATGCAGTGCAGACTTTCTATCCATTCAAAACTAACAAGACGTGTTGGTGGTGATGGCGAATGGTGAATGTTGAAGGCGATAGGGATTCGGTGACGATGTCCATCTCGAAGAATCTTGAGTGTATAGAAACATCTTGCTTCCCGGCCGGCAGATGCATTATTACTTCCCCAAAAGTATGTTCCACCTTGCTAATAACTGCAAGGATTTGGTCCTTTCCTCCTTGTTTGGCATATTTTTTGTTGTTGGTCTTTTAATTTCTTTGTTTGATTTGTGAGCCCAACTCAGGATTTATACCTGGACTCTCAGTATGGCTGAGTGAAATCTGCTAATGACGGGACAACGATAACCACGGCGGCGGCGGCGGCGGGAGCGGCGCGAGCAGCGGCGATGATAATGATGGTGCTGGTGATGGCATGTGGCCGGGACATTTGTTTTCTTTGTTTGATTCGCGATAAAACGAGTGCCATTCGCAGCTTATAGGAACCTTTGTTTATTCATTTTCGTGGCTTCCTCTGTTTTCTTGCCCTCGGGCAGGGAGAGTTTTAAATGACCGATGCGTGTGCCAATTCATTACGCTAGATCTGATTGTTCAGGTTTCCGCAAAAATATCTACCTGCGGGTCATTTCATGGGATGGTATTCCGATGGAATGGACTTAATGCGCCCTTCTGCACACAACCTACCGACGCACGACGACGACGCGACGACGTACGACCATCAGGATCACACAGATCTGCTACACCTTGATAGCCTGGAGGCTTCATTATATATTATTTTTCTATACCTTTATAAGAATTAATGCGAGAGAGAGTCAGCCATTATCATCAGGTGGTGTTGGCGGTGGCGAAGCGATGATGATGGCGGTGCGGTGTTTGAAAAGAAGAGACAGCTTTCAGGCTGTTTCCGCGAAGCATATTGAATTGAGTCTTCGAGTGTATGCTTTTGTCGTCAGAGTGCAGAGGTTTCCGTTTTATTTTGTTCTTTTTGTTTTTGTAAAATTGAAGTTAAATTTTAATCAGGACCCTCGATGTTGTTACAACACAATATCCTCGAGTATCCTCTCTTTATTCAGATTCATAGTCTGTAAGTACATTTTGAGGACATGCGTTTAAAAATTAATTACATTAATTTAAAATACAAATTGGATTCGTGTCCTGTGTCCGCATCTTTTCGTTGACTGTTGCCGTTACTGTTTCCGGCTGCCTGCGTTATCATCTGCTTATATGTACGTTTTAAGTTTGTAGGATTTTGGTGAGGAATACCGAGTATAGGTTTAAAAAAAAGACACAGAGAAAAAGAATTTAAATTATACTTATGTGCATATAATCGAATAATAATTATATTAATAATAAAATTATATTCATGCAAAGTATACACGAAGTCAAAATTGAATTAATTATGTTACGATAAATGGATTAACGCTTCAGGCTATTTATTTAAAGCGATTTTATAATATAGGATTATTTTGTTCGTAGATTTTTTTTTAACGACTTTTATATTATTGAGTTTTAATTTGTTTAATTTATTTTGTATAAAATATAAAGATGAATTTTAAGTAGCTCGATTAAATAAATTAATATATTTTTGTTCATTATAAGTGTGCATATTGAAAGTTAAATAAAAATACATAAGTAATATTTGCTCTGAATTTATATTGTTAAATTAATAAATACATATTGAATTGATGGTAAATAATAAAATTATTTAATTTATTCTCGATCTAAAGTAAACTATTTAAAATTAATGAAAGGATCATGAAATGTTTGCTTCCCGGAATCCAGGAACTTTGCAGCAGAAAAGTAAAAAAAAGGAAAACAAAATTAAAGTATTCATTGCAAGTACATGTTTTTCTTTGCACACCTTTAAAAAGATTTTTATTAAAAGTTGGAAAATTATTTCAGTTATCATTAAGATAATGAAAAATGACTTAAAAGAGAGGCAATTTGGGTCGAAAAATATTTAATAGAACTTGTAAGACCAGTGACTGTTCTTTTCGACTAATAATCTTCTATATATATAAAAATGAATTGCTGTTCGTTAGTCTCACTAAAACTCGAGAACGGCTGAACGGATTTATCTTATCTTAGTCTTGAAATGTTCGTGGAGGTCTAGGGAAGGTTTAAAAGGCGAGAAAAAATCGAATAATTTCCGGGAAAACCCTAAAAACAGCCCTTTTCTATTTCCCATACAAACGTTTTCTAGAGTCAATTTGAACTTTATTGCTATTCAATAAAGTTCATATTAAATTATAACCACTCACTGTTGTCTAAGCAATTTAGGTGTGTTCCTAACTTCAGAGTCAATTTGCAATTTATTACCGCTGCATAAAGTTCAAATTCAATCATATCTATGAAAATAGTCTTCGCGTGCGCTTTGGAGGATCTAATGTCGCGTTCCGAAAATAAACAAAAGTGAATCGCGAACGCGTGAACAGTGGATCTGGTGGAATTTATTTCCTTGATGCTCTCGGAGGAACCGGAAAAACATTCTTAATTTCATTGTTTTTGGCGAGGATCAGATCGCGAAATGATGTTGCTCTATAGCGTTGGCTTCATCTGGAATAGCTGCGACTCTGCGAGAAGGCGGACGAACTGCGCATTCTGCCTTGAAATTACCATTAAACATGCAAATCACCGAAACACCAATTTGCAACATCGCCAAAAATAGCGCAATGACCATGATCCTACAGGTATACAAATTAATTGTTTGGGATGAATGCACAATGGCCCATAAGAGGTCACTGGAGGCGCTGGACAGAACACTGAAAGATCTTCGTGACAACCAAAATATTTTTGGTGGGGCCATGATTCTGTTGTCAGGTGATTTTCGTCAGACTCTTCCAGTTATTCCCCGATCAAATGTTGCTGATGAACTAAATGCATGCCTAAAATCATCGAATTTGTGGCAGTACGTAAAGACACTCCAATTAACAACTAACATGCGAGTATTTTTGCAACATAATGAAACTGCAAATGTGTTTGCGAAGCAGTTGTTATATATTGGAAACAACACAGTTGCAATGGACACCTCGATCGGATTCATCACATTACCCACAGATTTCTGTCACATCACAGATTCAAAATAGGAGCTTATTCAGCGTGTTTTTCCAGATATAGCGCAAAAGTTCAATAACCATAATTGGCTGGGTGAACGAGCAATATTGGCAGCGAAAAATAAAGATGTCGAGGATCTCAATGCGACCATTCAGAATTTTCTTCCAGGACAGTTGGTTTCCTTCAAACAGTCGACACCGTTATGAACCAGGATGACTTAGTCAACTATCCCACGGAGTTTTTAAATTCACTGGAATTGCCTGGATTACCACCTCACAATTTGCAGTTAAAAGTAGGATCAGTTGTCATCATGCTGCGTAACATTAATCAACCTCGACTATGCAATGGAACAAGACTGGCTGTGAAAAAGCTGATGAATAACGTCATTGAGGCAACAATCATAAAAGGAAAATACAAAGGAGAGGATGTCTTGATCCCGCGAATACCGATGATTCCAACGGATTTACCATTCGATTTTATACGCGTACAATTTCCAGTACGTCTGGCCTTTGCGATGACAATAAATAAATCGCAAGAACAGTCTTTAGAAGTTTGCGGAATCAACTTGGAGTTTGCGTGTTTCGCGCATGGACAATTATACGTCACGTGTTCGCAATATACGTCACGTGAAAACCGTCTTCTTTGTTTATTTACGCACCACAAAACAAAACAAAAAATATAGTTTATGAGAAAGCTTTAAATTGATTAACAAACTGTATCATAACAGTGTGTGTCTGTTAATAAAAATTTAAACCTTATAAATAGCCAGTATCTATTTAAGTAAAACTCTGTTTTTTAAGTAAGCAACATGATGTGTCAAAAATAATAATAAAACTTCATGCTTCATTAAAAAAATGCTTTTTTATTCAATACGTTTTGTTTGTTTGAAATTAATTTATAGAAAACTTTAGGTCTTTTATTTATCGATTGAGGCAGTACGAAGTCTGCCGGGTTAGCTAGTTTATTATACATTATTTTATTTTCGTTAAGAGGTTTCAATATTTAATAGGCTGCTTTTTGGTTATATGTCACTTTAATGCTGTAATTTGTTGATATTTGAGAAGTAAAAACATAGTTATTAAGGGTTTTTTCAATAAGGGCGGGTAGATGTTGAAATGGAACAAAACAAGCTGCGTGTGAGGTATTAACAAAATTATTTTTTTATTTGAAAGGCGCATGTATGCCATTAAGTGTGGAATATGACATCATTCAAATGCTCGGCTTCTTACGGTGGCACAGATCCGAGTGGTCCAATTTTCAATGACCTTTTCGCATAGATCCGGCTGAATTTGAGCAAAGGCCTTTGTTATATTCACCTTTAGGGCATCGGTCGATTGTGGTTTATTTGCATAGACCTGCGACTTTAAGAAACCCCACAGGAAACAGTCTAGCACGGTCAAAACGGATGGCTTTGGTGGCCAATTCACATCACCCATGCAAGAGATAACCTTACCCTCAAATCGTTCATGTCAAATGTCAATCGTGGCGTTTGCTGTGTGGCACGTAGCGCCACCCGTCCTGCTGGAACCACATGTCGGCTAGGTCCATATGGTTTAATTTGGACCATAAGAAATTAGTTATAATCGTTATGTAGCACTCGCTGTTGACGGTGACGGTGACGGTCACTAACGTCGTTTTCAAAAAAGTACGGACCAATTACGCCGCCACGCCGCAGGCCCAAAATCCACACAAAACGGTAACTTTTTGAGGATGCATTATCACATGGTGAACTTCGCGTGGGTTGGTGTCGTCCCATGTACGGCAATTTTGCTTCTCAACACAGCCATTCATCCAAAAATGCGCCTCGTCACTAAAGATAATTTTTCGGCCGAAATTGGGGTCCTCTTCTAAACGATTCGAAGCCCAGTCAGCGAACAAACGGCGTTGTCTATGGTCATGAACTTTGAGCTCTTAGGTCAGTTGGATTTTGTACGGGTGTAGGCCCAAGTCCCGACGCAAAATTCAACAACTTGTGAACGGCGAGGAATAGATTGCCTCGGGTTCTGCTGTACACTTTCTCGAACCTCGGCGATGTTCTCGGCCGATTTTGCGTCCCTTGGACATACGGGTGTTGGCAGATTGTTTACTGAACCGGTCATCTCAAATTTGGCCACCAAACGTTGAAGATTGTACTGTGAAGCGCCACCACGTCTACCGTAAAATGGGTGCGATGCGCGCAACGTTTGCGTTTACGAACACTCATTTTGATAATAAAGTTTTATCATTTGTCACCAAAACAAAATGGTCACGGTTTCGTGAGAAAGAGATCTTTAGTTTACTAATTAATTCAACTTCACGTCCTCTTGTTTAGATGTTTTTGAAAAACATGGATAAGTCGGTTGGGTATTTACTGATTTAAGTAAAGCCTTTGACAAATTGTGTCACAATACATTAATTTTAAAACTAAACAATCAAGGCTTTACCATCAACTTCTTAAATTGGATATCTCATCGTCTTTAAAAAATAGAATTTATAGTGTTGTATTTCGTAATGAGTATTCGAATCAATTTGTTGTTAATTCTGGCATCCCCCAGGGAATCCTTTCAGGTCCAATTTTATTTATTTTATTTATAAATGACTTGGTTTCGATCATACAAAATTTGTCCGTCCCAATTTATGCTGTTAACATTAAGCTTTTCAAAAGTATAAAATCAACCTCTACTTTTGAAAGAAGACTTTGTAATATTTACAAGCGACAAGTTGACAAGTGTAAAACCATGAGTTTTACACCCAAAAAAGTTCTTTTTGATTTTAATTATGCATTTCATACATGTCATTTAAGTAAAGTTTCTGTGTTTTCTGATTTAAGTGAACAACATTATTAAGAAAGCTAAAAGGATCCTATAAAGAGATTTGGTCACGATTTCCGTGACCCTTACGTTCTTAAAGCTTCTCTTTGTTTCATTTGTAAGACCTATGCTTGAATATAGTTGTGTAGTGTGGTCACCTTACTACTTAGTTCATTTAATAAGACTTAAAGCAATTTAGAGAAGATTTATGCGTTTTTCCAACACTCACCAGTCATAGAAAGTATTTGCGGTTTTTTTTATACTTGGAATTATTAATGGCTCAATATCATCTTCATCAGTTTTAAGTTAGTTAAATTTTAGTATTAGTCGTACAAGTATAAAACTAAACCAACAATTGTGCCATATATTTAGTCGATCAAACTACGGTACTATGGTATCAATTCATATTAATATATAGTAAAATTTACTTTTGTATAGAGTCTGTGAATGATAATCTGAAATGAATTAAATTTAAAATTATGTTCTTTAACAACTTAAAATAATTAATTTGGATTATAAGTATTGTTGCCGTTTGTATTTAACGAATTGAAATAAGTAGATCTTGTTATTTAACACTTTCAGACTTTTACCTTAGAACCACCTGAAAGATAAAGTCTATGGCAATAATCCACATTCAATTCAACGCCTAAGAGATCGATGTCATAAAGTAATCGAGGAAAAACAGTCGCAATTGTGTGGTTTGGTCATTTAAAATGTCGAGAAATATTCAAACCTTAACAGTGGTATGGCCATTTGGCTAATATAGTTATCCCGTCACTGTCTGTTTTTTCACTTAAAAAAAAAACATTAATTGATTTTCCTTGGTTTAAAAAATCAAAATGAAACCTTTGTACTGAAAACGAAAGAGCTGATGCACAAACTTTAGATTATGAAGTCCTTTTAAATTTTGTGTTAAAATTTGGAGTGTATAATAAAGATTTTTGTAAACAATACATTAGATCGTCATCCATAGTTTTAAAAGATATTGTAAGCTAAAACACAATAAATGCAAAAAGTATGCAAGACAATTAATAACCAATAGAGCGGTTTTCTCTCAAAAAAAAAAAACAAATTTTAATATATTTCTTGGAAAGTTTGTATTAGTCTTTTCCTTTTCAAACCAGTCAAACATTATTTTCTGTCTGGTAAGGAACCATCTACAAACCTTCAAAGTTTCATGTTTAGGAACAATGACTTCAAGGGTCTTAAAATATAGGAATTTGAGATCACGTTTTCGCGATCTCTTTTATTGTATTGTTGAGTACGATTACAATTTTTGGTTATTTGATTCCTGCAAACTTTGATTTATTTTTTAGATTACCTAAATAAATGTACCCATGAGCAAGTCTTACCTGCAAATTTACCTAACATTATGATGTCATTAAATTAAGAAGAAAAAATAATGCATGAATAATTTTTCGTATAGATAGATCTCTTCCATTTGGAATTTGCCCTTAGTTAATTAAATTTTCATTTAACAGCTTCATCAAGTGCTCTCTCTCTGCATCATCATATACCTCATTAAGAGCTAAACAAAATTTTGAATACCAGCACTATTTTCATTTTATTAATTAACAACAAAAAAAATAATCCTTTGTATAAAAATATTCATGCATATATGTAAAGTTATTTGGCTTTCGTATAGCCTGCATATTATTATTATTGTTATCACATAGAAGGACCTCCACTTTTTCATCCCCTACCTTCCATTGCATTTAAAATCGTATCACAGCTTTAGAACAAACAAAATTTAAGCTACCCGCATTCACGTAGTTTTGGGTTTGTATGCCAAAACCACAAATTATTGCGCTTGAGACCTTTGAAAAACACGATTTTATGAATTAAATTAAATTTTTGCAAAAGAAAAAAAAAAGTGAATAACAACAAAAATCCAGCATAAAATTTTGGTAGAGGTACTCTCTTATCAAAGGCTTAAAAATGTTCTGTTCATAGTACGAGTATGCCTACAAAATGCCTACACATATTTAGTGCATGGTGCTGGTGCTGCTGCAGCTTTATATTTAATTATTTTATGGTGCACTGAATCATCGAAACGGCTGTCGTATAGTCGACCATTGAGTGAATGGACGGAGTCAGAGAGTTGAACTACGATACTATGCGTCTACATGGGCTGGGCTGGGCTGGGCCGGGCCGGGCTGGGATGTACCTATATAATGCTAAAGCCAACTAAAACCCAGGGAAGCTCGGGACATTAATAGGCAGATTTTAATCATGCTTATGCTAAACCACAGCAGTGTGGAGTACAAAAAATGTTCTACCTCCGTTATGAATACTATACCTACTCATTTTGATGCTCTACTCCCCACTCAACGCCAAGTTCTCCATCCACGCCACTGCCCCACACCGCCGGTCACCACCACCGCCACCGTCCAGTGTTCTGAGTTCTGTACTGAACCAACAAGCAGGTGATGCTGTTTTTAGTCATCCAACTATGACGAGGACAAAAACAGCACAATGATAATATACACAACATCATAAGGGATCGGGATTGGAATACGGAACGATGTGGAAGTTAGAAGCTTGAATAAGAGTCAACATACAAAACGCGGGACAAGTTTTAAGGCTTGACCAGACCATGCTGCCGATATATCCATATACCCATGTGCCAATGTCCAACCATGACCGACGACTATGTCCAGTATTCAGTATTATAGCTAGTTGGAACGCAGCGTTTTGTGTATTTTATTTACCCCCAGAGGTATTCTTTTCATGTTGAAAGTTGAAAATTGTGTGCGCTTGTTTGGTCTGTGCCTGTACCTATGCCTGTACATGGACATCGAATTTATCCAACTGAAAGATTTGATTACCATCGTGATTGTTATTTTGGTTATTTTGCCGGAGACGGCAGAGTGGTGTCATCCAACCACATAAAAGACCATAACAATCATTCTAAAATTGGTCTTATTTAAGAATTTCTGCAGAAGTTTTTAGATGTTTTTCACAAAAAGTAAATTTTCTAAAACGCATTCTTGGGTAAAATTGGAATATACCTGTCAAAGTTTTTAAGGGATACAAACGAATGTACGAGGGCTGCCCGATAAGTACTAAACCTCACCACCCGAAGATGCCAGTGTTGCAAAAGACAATTACTGTCATAATCTGAAGAGTTTGCTTGTTTGTTTGTTTGTTTGTTTGTTTGAACGCGGGGTTGGGTTCGATATCCCGGTTTTTATATTCCCGTTACTTAAAATCCCGATTTTAAAATCCCGTCTTTTATAATCCTGCTTTTTATAATCCCGATTTTTTATAATCCCGCTTTTTGTAATCCCGTTTCTTATAATCCCGTTTTTTATAATCCCGCTTTTTATTATCCCGATTTTGCAATCAAAACTAGTTGTTTAATTTTTAAAAATCGCGCGATTTTTAAAAATTAAACAACTAGTTTTGATTGCAAAATCGAAATTATAAAAAATTAAAACAAATTAAAAAATGAGGTATTTTTCTTGATTCATTTTATTGTAACCTTTAACAAATATAATATATCAACAAAAAAAATATAAAATAAAGTAGTATTCTTTTAAAACAAAACAACATACTCCAATTAAATATCAATAAAGTCAACGATAGTGGTAAGACCGTTATCGAGAGGTAGATTTGCTGTAGGATGCATTTTGTTAGTGCACGAATTAATATTGTAAACAAAAATGATTGTTTACGTACAGCAAAAGCAAAATAAATTACGATATTATTATATATATTATTATTTATTTGCAATTATTATATATTAGTCAAACATTCAAACCTTTGACTTTTATTGTTATTCAGTTTAATGCACGTATTTTGTAAAAAAAAAAAACGGGATTGTCGGGATTTGACGGGATTTTAAAAAGCGGGATTTTAATTGATCGGGATTTTGAATAAGCGGGATTTTAAAAGACGGGATTTCAAAAAATCGGTATTTTAGAAGACGGGATTTTAAAACTTTTTTTTCGGGATTTTTTAAAAACGGGATTTTAAAAAGCGGGATTTCGATACGCTCCCTTGAACGCGATTATCTCAGGAAGTACTGGTCCGATTTGAAAAATTCTTCTAGTCTTAGATAACCCTTTTATTGAGGCATGCACTGTGAAAACGTTTAAAGTTTTTCTTAAATAATGTGTGACGGAACTGTTCCCCTTTAATAGTTCTAAAAAAAGTACACTGTCTTTTAAAGTTGGTTCACTGTAGCTCCGTGGGGCATTACTTACTTACTTAAGGTGGCTCTACAGTCCTGTGTGAACTAGGGCCTCACCCAACAAACTGGGGCATTACTACTCGTTTATAATTTTTGATTTGCAACACGATGATGGTGAAATTCACATTTTATTCGTATTGTTTTGTTCGAAATTGTGTGTTTTGCATTTGCATAGAATTTTTTGAACATACCTACACATATATGCCTTTTTTCGCCAAATAAATTGAAGAGAGGTACAGATGGAAGGTGGAGTGTTTGTTTCTGGATGTTTATATGTCTATACCTATAGAGGAAGACGAAAAAGACTTGAAGAATGACGAGGCCAAAAATATTCAGGCCAAATGGTGACAGACGGCAGAGAGATAATCAAGTGAAATGCAGAAGATTCACTGCGGTCGGAGGCGTTTTGCATTCATATACATATGTACTATATGCATGCATATATGCATAAAGTTTGCAATGCAGCAGACTGCATTTCTTTTTTTTTTTTTTTGAAAAGTGAGCTCATTTGGTATGCGCCTCTTTTGCCTTTGCTTGCTGGTTTTGTGAAGGGAAAAATGAAGAAAAGAACCTGCATCCAGAACCGGAACAATGAGGCGAAAAAGAGGAAAGTTAACACATGTCGCGTGGCTGCATACGACTATAGGTAGAATATCTATAGTGGAACGAACTTCTTGGGTTTTTTCTTCTTTATCGTCGACGTCGTCGTCGTCATTGTCGTTGTCGTTGCCGTTGTCGTTATCATCATCGTCAACATCAACATCGCATACGTCGTCGTATAGTTTGGGAAGCCTTCAAATGGGTTACCGCACTTTTGTTTTCATTTGCTACGCTTGTTGGTTTTGAATTTCCTTGGAACATTGTGGCAACAACTGGCTTCACGCAACTTGGGCTTCGGAAGCTTTTTTTTGTTGTGGTTTTTGTTTATGTTGTTTCTGACTTAGTTTTTAAGTTGGGTTTTCTTCTGTCTTTGGTTTGTTTGTTGGTTTTTGGTAAAAAAATAATAAAACGTTTAAAAACAGCACGCGTTATATGAAAGAAAATGATTTTTTCAAGCAAATACCGAATAAAAGACATTAAACATATTTTGAAAAGTAATTTAATACAAGAGATATATGAAACCTTTTTGAAAAAAGCGGAATTGTATAAAAGTTGTGTGAATAAACCGGAAGAAAATATGTTTAAATATCAGTTGTAGCTGACAGTGGACTTCTGACCCACTTGAATATGTTATAGTCTCACAATTTTGACCATGTGCTTTCAACTCACTGAAGTAGGAACTAGGGTCTAAAATAAAATGTAATGCTTCGAAAGTTTAAAATTTAAGAAATTCTTATTCTATTTATTGAATCAGAGGTAAGAGAACGGTTGTTTTTGCTCTTATATATTGTTTTCCAATAAGGTCACGCTTAGATTAGACCGCTTTTTGGTTAACTGTCACTTTTGAAGGTATTATCTTTCCTTACTTAACATAACTAAAAACTATATGATTGCTAAGAATGAAACAATATAATGCTTTTCAATGAAGGACGGACCCAGGAGTTTTACTAGGGGGGGGGGGGGGCTCACAACCTTAACATAAAAACAAGTTTTTGGGCACTGTTTAACAATGTCGTTTAATGTTCTGTAAAGGAGGCTGACAAAATTAAAATGGCATAATGTGTGTCTTAACTTTACATTTACATATTTCAAGAACTAAAGTAACCCCTACGACCCCTCCCCCTGTATCCACCATTGGTTTCAACAACGCATTTTAATTTTAAAAATTTACTACAAAAAGTTGACTATGCAGCGGGCTTGTAAAAGAATGCAGTATTTTAGGAATGCAATCATTATAAATCAATTATTGGATTAAACTTAAAAATTGCATTTGTTGAATTAACTTTAAGACTTCAAATTTTGCAATCACTAATCATTTGACCTTAAAAGACTGCAATATATTTTTTTCCGATCATTTGACTTCAATCATTTGGGACTTTGAAGTCTTTGCATTCACTTGAAATCTTTGCATTCTTAGGTGAAATTTCTCTACACAAGATATTCTACAGTGGCCCATATACACCTCGCACACCAATTTTCGGTGTCAGATACCGATTTTCGATGTTAGACAACAAGATATAAAAGTCAAATTTCAAAAATGTGTTGTGAAATTTTACTTAAGAATGCAAAATAATGCAAAGAATTTAAGTGAGCGCAAAGAATACATGACGTCTCAAATGATTGCAGTCAAATGATTGGAGTAAAAAATGATTGCATTCATTTTAAATTCAAATGATTGTTTTTTGCAAAATTTAAAGTTCCCATTTCAAGGTGAAATCAATTAATGCAATCTTTATATTCAAGTCATTAATGATTGCATTTCCAAAAAGATTGCATTCCCAAAAGTTTGCATTCTTTTACAAGCCTGCTACGTAATAAAGTAACAATCTTAAATTAACAAGAAAACTGTAAACTGAAAAAAGAGATGATTAAAATAGGTTACCAAAATCTTGTGATTTTATTATCTTGCTTTAGGGCTACGTAAAAGATAAGCACTATGCCGATGCTTTACAATTGATTAAAGAGCCTAAGTATGAAATTTGTAAACTTATCGAGGACAAAAAGGTAGAAATGCAAATTGGTTTTAGAAAATTGTATGGTAAATATATAGATATGATCCTTCAACACAACTGTGGACGCGATGGCTATGGAAAAATATTCATTTTTTTGAAAATATCAAAATGAAACCTCTTATTGGAAACTCCAATATCTTGCAAATTAAAATATAAAATTAAAACTTAAGTTGGGTAACAAAATATAATAATCCTCTGGAAATCAGTTTTTTAACTTCCCATAGGAAGTTATTGTAATCGGTCCGATTTGTCGAATTGAAAATTTCGACATTTCTCGACGTTTCAAGGTCCCTAGAGTCGAAATAAAAGTTTTTTGGAAAGATGTCTGTGCGTGCGTGTACGTACGTTCGCGACGTTTTTTTTGTCGTCCATAGCTCAAGAACCAGAAGAGATATTGATTTCAAATAAATTTTCTTATACAGATAATATTGCAGAAAGATGCAGAGAGAGCTCTCAAGAAAATTGCGTGGGTGGTTTTTTTACCATAGCAGTTTAAAAAAAAGTGAACATTTTGATTAACCCTAAATATCTCACGAACAAATAACACTAGAGACTTGAATTAAATTTAATATTATATATTGTATTGTGATACCAAACAATTATATTTTTGGAAAAAATTCGAACTAACGGTTTTTTTATAAATAAAAAATAAATGAAAAAAAGAATTTGTCACCTCGAAAATTTTAGGAATTTTTATTCGTAAAATTTTCGAGGAGAAAATGGTTTTATCTTTAAAACAATTTTGTGCAACGAAGAATAACGCTTTTGATATCAGGTACAATTTTGGAAAAAATCGAACAGACAGTTTTTCTTATAAAAAATAAAAACCTAAAAAAACATTGCTCAAAGTTGGTAAAAATTGAATTTTGACGCACATATCTTTTCAAAAATTTAAGATTATGGCTTTCAACTAATTTTAACTTATAAGAAATATTGTTTTCAACATTCGGAAAATTTTTGAGTAAAAATCGATTTGACAGTTTTTTTTACAAAATATAAAAACCTAAAAACAAAACTAATAAAAGTTAATAAAAATTGATTTTCGACTCAAATAACTTTTCAAAACTTTAAGATATTAGCTTTAAACTAATTTTATTTTTATTTTTTAATATTGTTGTCAACAACCAGTAAAATTTTGAGAAAAATTGAATTGACAGTTTTTTTTTAGGTTTTTATTTTTTGTAAAAAAACTGCCAATTCGATTTTTCTCAACATTTTTTCAGATAAAATGTTGAAAACAATATTTCTAATAAGATAAAATAAGTTTGAAGATATTTGAGTCAAAATTCAATTTTTATCAACTTTGAGCAATGTTTTTTTTAGGTTTTTAGTTCTTATAAGAAAAACTGTCAATTCGATTTTTTCAAAATTATACCTGATATCAAAAGCGTTATTCTTCGTTGCACAAAATTGTTTTGAAGAAAAAACCATTGTCGTAAGATTTTCGAGGTGGCAAATTTTTTTTTCAGTTTTTTTGATTTATAAAAAAAAACCGTTAATTGGATTTTTTTCCAAAAATATAATTGTTTTGTATCACGTTACAGTATATAATATAAAATTTAATTCAAGTCTCTAGCGTCATTGGTTCATGAGATATTTAGGTATAACCAAAATTGTCACCTTTTTTAAACTGCTATGGTAAAAAAACCACATACGCAATTTTTTTGAAAGCTCTCTCTGCATCTTTCTGTCTTATTATCTGTATAACAAAATTTACTTGAAGTCGATATCTCTTCTGGTTCTTGAGCTATGGACGACGAAAAAACCGTCGCGAACGTACAAACGTACGTACACACACGCACGCTCAGACATCTTTCTAAAAATCTTATATTTCGACTCTAAGGACCTTGAAACGTCGAGAAATGTCAAAATTTTCAATTCGACAAATCGGACCCATTACAATATCTTTCTATGGAAAGTAAAAAATTAAAAATATTAGCTTCAAACTAATTTTATCTTATAAGAAATATTGTTAAACATTCGATAAAATTTTGAGAAAAATCGAATTGACAGTTTTTTAACAAAATATAAATACTTAATAAAAATTAATAAAAGTTCGTAAAAATTGATTTTCGACTCAAATATCTTTTCAAAAATTTAAGATATAGGCTTCAAATTAATTTTATTTTATAAAAAATGTTGTTTAAAACATTCAGTATTTTTTTTTTTATAAAAATTTAACAGTCAGTTTTTTTCATAAAAAATTAAAATCTACAAAAAATAGTACGCAAATTTGGTAAAAATTGATGTTCGGTTCTCGATATCTCGTGATCAATAGAAGATATTGACTTCAAATTAATTTCATTCATCCAATTTGTTTTTGTTTATATAAGAAATAAAAACTTTTAAGAAATGCTACTAAAATTGGTAAAAATTGGTTTTCGAATAAAAATCTCGTTAAGCAAAATAGATTTTGAAATAAAACTATTTCATTATATGCAAAATATTGTTGGTAATTTTTAAATTTTTAAGAATAATGTAACTCATAACTTTTTTACCAAAACACGAAAACCTACAAACCTTTTAAGCAAGACAAATCGACAGACAGGATGGGAAGTTGTCAGTGTGGGTCGCATCCCAGCCTCTTTTTTGTTTTAATTAACAAGACACTATTAATTCATCGTCTCACAGAAACACCTTAAACTTCAGCCTTTAATTTCATGCTTTTCGAAGTTTTTCAAAAGGTGATTATCAAAAGTAATCAGTTTGTCACATACGAGTACCATTTTTTCAAATTACAGAGAAAATCATTCTTTAGCTTTGTCAGAAGTTCAGAATTTGATTTGTTACAAGGCCTCCATGGCAGAAAGTCAGCTTATCCCTATGTGATCGATCAGTATTGACAAAGAAAATGAATAGTACGTCTTCAATCCGATCTATGAAATCTCATAAGAAGGATAAATGTGACCCAATGAAAATGCGTTGTGTTCGAAGTAACCTACAGATGACTCCTTCTAACTCGCTTCGTTATAGTGCAACGAATTCAAGAATCATTCTCTTTCAGCTTGATTTAGGTTTGAATCTTAAAAACCTCAACCAATTAAGAAATTCTGGCTTAGGAATTAAACTCAAGGGATTATCAGATTTTTTTTCGAAAAAATTAGATATATGTTTCTGGCATATTATGTTTCCCTTATTTAGAGTTTGAAAAGTTGAGTGACCTCTTTTGTGCTTCCTAAATTCTAACATTCCCATCATTAATATCTACCTACTTACTCGTCTGCTAATAGAACTATTTGTATGTACTTTGCAACTCAAATTATGTAGGTTTGGTCATAACTCATTAAATTCTATGAACTAATGCTTCCAAACTCAAGAACACAATATATATGCGTATATATGTATGAATCTACTACATAACCAGCTATTATCACTCATCCATTGACTTTGTATGTAGGATTATGGCTATGGATATACTATTAGATAGCACTTCAGTCCTAGAATGTATTATGTCCTTCCGGGTATACATCTGTTCAACCGAGGACGACGAGCTTATGATGGTTAGTTAAAGTTGAAATACCAATTTGCACCATTATTTCTCTTTGGTGTTGTTTAACCATCCAAATTCAGCAATACACATATGTATACATATTTGCCCCTAAATATACCCCTGCCTCGACTCGATGCGATGATGCCTGATGGTTGGGATCCTTGCCTTAGCCTTGTACAAATAAACATTTGACATATGGTGTCAATAACAAATTAGGCACACTTCTGGCCAACTGACACCACACTTAGGTCGTGTTATGATGTAAGAGCCAAAGGCAATTTATGGTCGAGCGAGAGATTCCAATTACATATACATAATACTCCTATACTAGAGAGAGTCCTTGTTCGATGAGGAATAAATAAAGTGGCAATAGGATATTTAATACGCACCGTATAACCGCATTTGGCCATATCTACCACCAGAATACGTCATTATGGTTCGTTTTGAAATTTGCACTCGACTATATCGGATAAATATCCCCAAACGATTATCCCACTAAAGAGAGGGTCATATAGTTATGACGAATAAGTTATACTTACATAAAATGTCCTTGTAGGTATAAATGACCATCAGGTTATAGTGTCAATGCGGTGCATCCAACTAACAACAATTTTTTTATTCTTTTCGCTGTAAACTGTTGTTGGTTATTATTTTAATGTCCCCACAAATATAGCCGGTGTGTGTGGTATTTGTGCAAATAAAACCAGTTTCCTGAACGACCAAGAGAAGCCTCACAATTTTCCAATTCATTGAATTGGAAACGTGCGCTTTTATAGTGCGGGTGAGTTGGAACTTATTCAGTTCGGTCCGTTCGTGTCGGCGGCGTCGTTCGTGGCTCGAAGGTAGGTATGTAGGTACTCAGGTACTCTATGGAATGTCCTTCGTAGAAAGGACACAAAAAATGAACCAAAAAAGAGAAAACAAAATTCTTCGTAAATTGAACAAAAACAAAAAAAAAGACACAAGAATTGAAAGCCCCGAGGAGCACGACTTTTAACACCATATTGATATTGGTTATTGGCACATAACCATTGATCGGATATTTATTAAAAAAATAAAGGAACACAAACAAGCCGTATCTGGTTACTATTATAAGTATTTTATTATGGTTGAATGCACTATCATAAGGTTGATGAACATCAGGAGCGTGGGGCTTTTGTGTTTTTGTTTTTTAAAAACAAAGACAGGTGGTAAATGGTATAATGATGGTCATTTTTCGAACATGGGAATTATTTTATATTCGTTATTGATTTTAATGGAGTTATTCATTTCAATAATTGGGGTGTCTTTTGGGAACTATCCAAATATACATAAATACAAAATTAAGTGGATCAGAGAATCCTTTGCAAATAAAGAGATTGTTATATACATAACGAGCTTTGACCAAGTTGATAGTTCAAACGTTGCAGTAAATCTACGTGATATTGACAAATCACTCAAAAAAAGAACAATATTGAAAATGAACTTTCATACTTCAGGCATTTGTCCAATTTGACAGCGTCAACAGGGAGTTTATTTGTGGAGGAGGGGTATCCCGGATAAGCTCATCTCTATTATAAAGGCGGCGGTCACGTATTAAACGAAAGTAGGTTGTCGGAGGAGCTTGAAGTCCAGAGTAAAGTCAGGCAGGGTTGCTTATTGTCGCCAATTCTTTTCTTATTGGTGATCAGTGATGTGATGCAAGCTTCCTTGACAGGAAACGGTGGAATTAGATGAACTCTGACATGTATGCTTGCTAATGCACAGGATAATGGATCTTCATCAAATGGCAACAAGGTTGGAGAGAGAAGCAGAAATCTAAATAAAATAAAAAAAATAAATTGCCTAGTGACTTACAACTCTCAACCATTCCTGTGTGCAAGTACTGTTGTCAGGGATGGAAGCGACTTACAATTTTAAGCCGAATCCGAACGGCAAATTTGAAAAAAGCACTTTTCATGACAAGAATTACTCTTGGAGAATTTGTCAATTCCTCGCAAGAGGCAGTATCAGTGAAAAAAACTTTAGATGGCATAGGCAGGGATCGAACCCAAGATCTCTGGCATGACAGTCCAACGCAACCAGTAGAAAATGTAGAGAGTTTTCAGTATTTTGGAAGTATGGTCTCTGTCTATCAAAAGCGAAATCGAACAAGATATCTCTAGATGTATCGGTAAATTTAAGGTTGCGTTTGGGATATTGTCCAATATTTGAAGAAACAACTCTCCAGTTTAAAGACAAACCTACGTATGTTCTGAATAAAAGTCGAATCAGAACTGTAATACGGTTGCAGGACCTGAAAAATAACAGCAAAGATTACCATGAAACTGCAGATCTTCATAATTAGGTGTCGTCTACGAAACATCTTACGGGTTTTCTGGCCCAATCGTATATTAAATGAAAAACTATATAGTATAACGGGCCAGGTACCTATTGACACTTTTATACGAAGGCGCAAGTGCAGGACAGGCTATGCAGTGGAATCCACTAACTGAAGAAGGTAAAAGAGTCGATAGACCGAGAAGCACGTGGAGAAGAATAGTCGAGAAGGAGCCGTCAAGATAGGGCAAGAGTTAAAGGGAGCTGAAACACATAGCTGGAAACCGCACACTATGGAATACTCACAGTCTTTTTTAGGTCTTTGAACCTAAGTAAAAATAAATATTTATCAAAAATGTTTGTAAGTTCATCTATTTCCCAATAAGAGGTTTCATTTGTATATTAAAAAGAGGCTGTGATGCGACCCACACTGATAACTTCCCATCCCGTCTGTCGATTTGTCTTACTTAAAAGTTTGTAGGTTTTCGTTTTTTGTTAAAAAAGTTATCTATCAGTTAAATTATTTTAAAAAATTTAAAAATATCCAACAATATTTTGCATATGGTAAAATAGTTTGATTTCAAAATCTATTTCTGTTAATGAGATTTTTAGTCGTTAACCAATTTTTACCAATTTTAGCAGCATTTCTTTAAAGTTTTTATTTCTTATATATAAGCAAATACAAATTGGATGAATGAAATTAATTTGAAGTCAATATGTTCTATTATTCACGAGCTATCGAGAACCGAACATCAATTTTTACCATACAATATTTTTTATGAAACAAAAATTATTTTGAAGCCAATATCTCAAATTTTTGAAAAGATATTTGAGTCGAAAATCAATTTTTACGATTTTTTAGTAGGTAATACTTTAGTACCCGTGGCATGATGGTTAGTGCGTTGGACTGTCATGCGAGAGGTCTTGGGTTCGATCCCTGCCTGTGCCATCTTAATTTAAAAAAAAAAAACGGGTACCTACTGCCTCTTGCGAGGAATTGACAAATTCTCCAAGAGTAATGCTTGTCATGAAAAAGTGCTTTCTCAAATTAGCCGTTCGGATTCGGCATTAAACTGTAGGTCCCCTCCATCCCTGACAACAGTACTCGCACACAGGAATGGTTGAGAGTTGTAAGTCACTAGGCCCTGGTTCTCTACGAACTGTTGCGCCACCTAATTTATTATTTATTTAATACTTTTTTTAGGATTTTATTTTTTGTAAAAAACTGTCGATTCGATTTTTCTCAAAATTTTATTGAATGTTGAAAACCATATTTTTTATAAAATAAAATTAATTTGGAGCTTATATCTCATAGTTTTGAAAAGATATTTGAGTCGAAAATTAAATTTCTACGAACTTTAAGTAATGCTTTTTTAGGTTTTTATTTTTTGTAAAAAAATGTCAATTGAATTTTTCTCAAAATTGTATTGAATGTTGAAAACAATATTTTTCATAAGATCAAATTAGTTTAAAGCCAATATCTCAAAGATTTGAAAAGATATTTAAGTCGAAAATCAATTTTTACCAACTTTTGTTAATTTTTTTTAATTTTGTAAAAAATACTATCAATTCGATTTTTCAAAAAATGTAAATGAATATTGACAACAATATTAAAAAAAAAAATAGTTTAAAGCCAATTTCTTAAAGTTTTGAAAAGTTATTTAACTTTTATTAATTTTTTTAGGTTTTTATTTTTTGTAAAAAAACTTTCGATTCGATTTTTCTCAAAATTTTACCGAATATTGAAAACAATATTTCTTATAAGATAAAATAAGTTGAAAGCCATAATCTCAATTTTTTGAAAAGATATTTTAGTCGAAATTCAATTTTTACCAATTTTCTTTGAGTAATGTTTTTTTTTTTAGGTTTTTATTTTTTATAAAAAAATCTGTCAATCCGATTTTTCTCATTATTTTACCTGATATCAAAAACGTTATTCTCCGTTGCACATAATTGTTTTGGAGATGAAACCATTTTTATTCGTAAAATTTCACATTTTTTTCAGTTTTTTGATTTATAAAAAAAACCGTTAGTTCGATTTTTTTCCAAAAATATACTTGTTTGATATCACGTTACAGTTTATAATATAAAATTTAATTCAAGACTCTAGCGTTATTGGTTCGTGAGATATTTAGGGTTAACCAAAATTTTAACCTGTTTTTTAATCGCTATGGTAAGAAAACCACAAATTTTTTTGAGAGTCCTTTCTGCATCTTTTTGTATTATTATCTGTATAACAAAATTTATTTAAAGTCGATATCTCTTCTGGTTCTTGAGCTTTGGACGACGAAAAAAACGTTGCGAACGTACGTACACACGCACGCACAAAAATCTTTCTAAAAATCTTTTATTTCGACTCTAGGGACCTTGAAACGTCGAGAAATCGACCCATTACAATAATTTCCTATCGGAAGTTAAAAAAGGAAAGGGGTTTTAAATCACCTGAAATCTCTGTGTCTCGACAGGACAAGCCATGCACTCATTTTAGAAAAATTACAGTCCAATCATATTACGATCGCCATCCCAAAAACTGCACCAAGCAGTGTCTTGTTGGGTGAGGAGAAAATTTTAATAATTATAATGATAATTTTTATTATAGTGAAAGTGGGTCTCATAACTAAAAGTGTTTTTTCAATGCAAAAGCCACTTCTGATCCATTAAACTGTTTCGCTGTTTCGACAGTACCCTCAGCTTTTCATGTTCGTGTCATTTGTGGAACTTCAACGGCAGCCCATGATAAGCTCAATAAATTGTGATCTTCATAGCATTGTAAAATGGGGAATCAAAAACCATTTAGAATTTAATGCTTCGAAAACTCAGTGCTGTCTCCTGTCGTTAAACCGTAACATACCCCTGATGGCGCTAACTTTGAGTCACACTTGCATCCAGGAAACTAATCAACTTTCAGTAATCGGTATGTGTATCACAGATCACCTCTTATGGAATGATCACATATTCTATATTGCCAAAAATGCTGCAAGGTGCTTATGATTTCTCCGACGACGCACGGTGCAATACATTTTTCAGCCGTGCAAAGCTTGAAAAAAATTCGAATATCTAGGCAGGTGACATTAAAAAAAGTTTAAATTTCTTGGATAGAATTTAAAAAAGGGCTTTAAAATAACGATAGAACTATAACCGAAATATTTACATCGTTAGAACATCGTCGCCGGCCGCCATGTTTCAATATTCTGTCGAATAAGCCAGTTGCATTCCACCCCTTAAACGATTCACCCGTAATACTCACACTTTCAGGAATGCTCATCCGTTCAACCTTGAGCTCAATTTTAGGCGTACTGTCAAGTATAGAGATTCTTTTTTAAATCGCACATCGAGAATGTGGAATGCTTTACCAAACTCTGTTTTTCCCTCCCATTTTGATGTTTAGAACTTTAAGACCAATTGGTACCGGTATCTCCTCTTAGATCCTTCCCTATTTTCCTAACGCTTGCACTGTGTTTAAATATAAATATATAAAGGGTACTAATAACCCCTTTGAGTGCCTATAAATTTTATAAAAAAAGGATAATTTAATGCATTTCAAGGGCTTAATCAGTGTTTCTGGTGATCGACCCGTTTGTGTTAACTATAAAATTTAAAAGCCGTAAAATTTAATTTTGCTTTGAAAATAATAAAACATGGCTTTTACGACAAACCGTATTACAAAGATTTATGAAGCATCGAAAAAACTTTGATTTCGTTAACCCTACGAACTACCGAAGCCAGATTTACATTTTGTACATCACTAACTTTTCGTTGATTTCTCCATCATTTCTCCACTATTGCTGATGACCGGTGGAAGAAATCCTTCACGACGAAATTAAAATGTTTTAGTTTTGAAAACTATGATTGCAAAACATTCACAATTTTTGTATTTTAACAATTTTAATGTGCTGTTTTGGTGTGGATCGTTGAATTTTTAGAAATGACCTAGTCTCTATTTGCCCAAGGCCAAAATTGACCTTCAAAAGTGACTCCCCAAATAGCAAACTATTTAAAGTAAAACGTCTTTGCGTGGTATAAAACAAGAGCCAAGTCTCCAGAACGGAATTATTTCCTAATTCATTTAAACTAAAGCTACTTTTTTAAACGTTTTTTCTTTATATAAACTAAACCTTGCATACCATATTTGTTTCTTAATTAACATCTTATAACTAATTCAAAGTCAACATCATACTTTATAGCAAACTATCAACCAAAAATCAATAAGAGCAGCGTTTCAAGAGCAAAACAACATTTAATCAACTGATAATGAGGTTAAAACACCTTTTCCTTGATGGTGATGACGACGCACGATAATGATGATGATGAATATTGATTTTATTCCTCTTCCTTTCTTCTACCCTATGCCAAGAAGTACCTTTACATACAGAAATAAGGTACAAAACCCGACCGACATGCTGATGCAATGAACTACCGTCCATAACTAAGTAGATGATGGAGAACACCTTGATTGTTTCATCTTAATGAATAGCAGCTATACCATCAGGGTATCAGAATTTACCTAATTAACAAACACTTTACATACCTATATAATTATATTGAATATGAAAAGGAGGCGTATTGCTTTAGATACTACGCGAAGCGACTCGACGACGAATGCCGCAACGTCACAGACCGACCGACTTGATGAGACGCCCCGACAATGAGGTTAATATAAGATATAAAGGAGGAAGGTCGGTGTGTCCTTATACATACCATAGAAGACAGAAATGAACAAAGCTCATTATTTTTAATTCAACTTGTTGTGCTCATCAAAAAGAAAGATATTTAAAGTGGAGAATGGAGAACGGAGGACGGCATCGGTGGAAGGAACGGAAGTGAGGGCAGTTTGAGGGGGTTAGGTCATCGTAATTTGGGAAAAAGGATCGACATTTTCCATCACAAAATATATTTATGCAAATTCAATTTACTTGATGAGAATATTTAACTAGATGGCGTTGTGAAAAATTATTCCAACAAAGGTATATCCCCTCAAATTCAAACCTCTAAAACCTCCAAAACCCTACAAAAAACCTCTAGCCCACCACCCCCCACACCCAAACCAAGCCTCTCGTCATCATTGTTGGCTACAACTACCTCATTAAACCTAGAGTAGCTTTCTTTTCAAATTATTGTATAAGAATTAGGATGTAATCGTATTAGATGGAAAAAAAAGTTTTAGGCAAAAGTATTTAATTCGACACGCACGTAGAAAAACTACCTTTCCCTTTACCCTTAACCGCTCTTCTGACCACTTTAGTAAAAAAAAAAATCAACTTATGGTAGCGCTATTCTTCGATTTTTTCGAAAAGGCGGCAGTAGTAAAAGAAGGTAGTAAAAGTTATAGACGAAAAATATACCTACACGACAAAGAACCGACCAACTAACGTTTAGGTAGCTGCTAGAGTGGGTGTCAGAAATCAATACTCATAGAATATGCAGAGTGACAGTGGAATAACAAAAAGGAAATTTGTTATTATCCACTTCCCCGAATCCACAACGCCATCACATCCACTCAGCTAATGAAAAAAAAAACCATGCTCTTATGGTCTTGGACTCGACAGGAAACTATTTTCGTAATGAAAAAACATTTCGAGACAAATTCCAATTTTCTAAGTTGAACATGGATTTATTTTTTACGTATGTATGTATGAATATGTAGGAATATAGCCTATATTAACTCTGCACATTTCTGTTTGTTTTTTTTAACCTTTTGTGACTTTTGACATGGAATAAAAAAGAAATAATTGGGGGTGATCGACTATGTGATGGCTAACAATGAACTCTGCTATTTAAGATGAATTAGAAAATAAACCGAAATAATAAAAAAGAACAACTCAAAAAAACATTTATACAAAAATGCTACATGGTAAAATATATTAATCAATACCCTTTTATTTTTACAAAACATACAGGGTTATTCATTTTTTGGTGGTTTCAAAAGTAAACGTAAAAAAGAGGCTGGGATGCGACTTACAATGATAATTTCCCATCCCGTCTCTCGATTTGTCTTGCTTAAAAGTTTGTAGGTTTTCGTGTTCTCTTGAAAATTATTATTCTTGAAAAATTAAAAATTACCAACAATATTTTGCATATGATGAAATAGTTTGATTTCAAAATCTATTTTTGTTAACCAGATTTTTAGTCGAAAACCAATTTTTACCAATTTTAGTAGAATTTCTTAAAAGTTTTTATTTCTTGTATAAACAAATACAAATTGGATACATGAAATTAATTTGAAGTCAATATCTTCTATTTTTCACGAGATATCGAGAACCGAACATCAATTTTATTTTGTGTAGATTTTTTTTATGAAAAAACAGACTTTTGAATTCTCTTAAGAAATTTACTTAATGTCGAAAACAATATTTTCTGTGAGATAAAATAAGTTTGAAGCCAATATTTTTAATTTTTGAAAAGATATTTGAGTCGAAAGTAATTTTTTACCAAGTTTTAGTATTGTATTTTGTAGGTTTTTATTTTTTGTAAGAAAAGTGTCAATTCGATTTTTTTCAAAATTTTTCAGAATGTTGAAAACAATATTTCTTATAAGAAAAAATTAGTTTGAATCCATAATCTCTAATTTTTATAATGATATTTGAGTCAAAAATCAATTTTTACCAACTTTGCGTAATGTTTTTTTTAGGTTTCTATTTTTAATAAAAAAAACTGTCAACTCGATTTTTCTCAAAATTTTACCAGATTTTAAAAACGTTATTCTTCGTTGATCGATATTGTTTTGGAGATAAAATCATTATTTGTTAACCAAATTTTTTTACTTTTTTTTTAAATTGCTATTTCGACTTTTGGGGCCTTGAAACTTCGAAAAATGTCAAAATGTTCAATTCGACAAATCGGACCGATTACAATAACTTCCTATATATAACACATACAAAATATTTTATTACCACCACGCGAATTGTTGGAAGCATCGATTTTTTTGAGGTCATTATTGACCACTTTTTGACACGTATTGGGGAGTGATACTCAGCCATAACTTGACAAATGTTGATTTTTAAGTGCTCAAGACTTCAAGGTTTATCTGCATAAACACGGTCTTTTGTGTAGCCCCACAAAGCAAAAGTCCAGCGGTGTCAAATCGCATGATCTTGGTTTCCAGTTGACACCGCCACGACGAGAAATTACGTGGCCAGGAAATGTCTCTTGCATTAAAACTTAATTCCTGAGAACGATGATTAATCGACACATTTGGGCCTTAGGCAACACTTTCACCTAGAGCAGTGATATTTTGAGTTGTACGAGCGAAACGATGATGCACTGCACAGGCCTTACAATATCTGTAACCAATCCAGTCTTTTCAAATTTCTTCACAATTTTGCCAACTGCTTGCGTAGTTGAACGATCATGTAAGCCATAATCTCCTCTTAAAGCACGATATGTGGCTGTGGCATAATCACCATTTTTGTAGTAGATTTTAACAATTTGTATGCGTTGTGCGATAGTTTAGCGATCTATTTTCGTAAATGTCAGACTTTCAAGTGCAAAAAAAATTTTTTTTATAACTTAGTTTGAGATATGTGGAATTCAAGCCCCATACTTTAAAACCGCAAAATGGATAACCCGTTATATTTTCTTCTTAAAAGGACATCATTTTTAAATTGCACATAATGTACAAAACATAACATGTGGGTGTTGGTGTCGGATGTAAATTGTGGGTGGTAATAAAGCAACATTAATCAATTGTTTGCAATTTTCCCCGAAGTGTAAAAAGCCTTTTGAATGAATATCCGGCCTTATTAAGCTATATTCATTCTTTTGTTTGTTTTTGGTATTTTTTTAATACAGAGGGTGATATACGATATATTTACATACACATACATACATATAATTTCTTGTTTATTTTAGCTTCATTCTTCAAAATTTAGTATTTGTTAGAAAAATAAACATACACATAGATATGTTAGAAAAAAGTCGAATGAACATTTACATATTATGCAAACACATTGTTTTAATGAAAAATTTATTTTCTGCATTTTTTAAATTAAAAATTCTTATTTCGATGAAAAATGAAATTGTTTTCCAAATATTTGCTGTTAACTTTTATTAAATGCACATTTTTTGAAATAAAAAAAAAACAGACTTTCGCAAATAAAATGGAATTCAAATTTTGATTAATTTTTGTGATGATATGAAACTTGTTTTAGGGGGTGTTTTCTAAAGATTTTTTGATTTCATTTAAACTAAATTTAAAATAGTTTTTTGGATATATTTATCTTTGGAAAAAATTGTTTGATAAGAAAAAAAAAAATCAATCATTGTGATTAAAAAGTAATTTCTTAGTATTCAAAAATTTGAGAGGTAAAGGATTTTTAAAGGTTAAGTTTGCAACACCAACTAATAAATAAATTATATCGATTTTAAATGAAGTTTGATTTGTTTAAGATACATCAGTCGCGTTTATTTTTCAATGTTGAGAGCGCTACTTCCAATTTATGGTCGTCATAGTCGTCCTAGCAGATCAACAATTGAGCGTCTAGTGGACAAATTTGAATCCACAGGCATAGTACAAAATGTTCCTGTGGCAGTGAGACAAAGAAGTGCCCGTAGTGTCGAGAATATTGCTGCCGCTGAGGTTTCAGTTGCAGAAAGCCCAAATATGTCTCTCACACTTCGTTCTCAAACGTTGGGCATCTCTGTGACGTCATTGTGGCGAATTTTGCGAAAAGATCTTGGCCTACATCCTTACAAGCGTCGTATGTTCGTGAATTGGGCTGAGCAACAACTTGAAAATGATTCCATCGAAAAATCATCTTCAGCGATGAGGCTCATTTCTGGCTGAATAGCTCCGTCAATAAACAAAATATGCGGTATTGGTCAGGCAGCAATCCACACGTACTCCATGAGTCATCATTGCATCCCGAAAAAATTACGGTTTGGTGTGGTTTATGGGCCGGCCGCGGCGGCGTCATTGGGCGTACTTCTTCCGTGATGTTCAAGACCGGCACGTTACTGTGAATGAGGATCGCTACCCTTCAATGATAACCGAATATTTTTGGCCCCAATTGAATGATATGGACTTGGAGGACATGTGGTACCAACAGGACGGCGCCACAAGCCACACAGCGAATATCAGAATCAATTTATTGGAAACCAAGTTTGGAGATCGTGTTATCTCACTAAATGGTACAGTCGCTTGGCCGCCTCGGTCGTGCGATTTGATGCCGCAGCTGTTAGGCTTGTTTCACACTATACGGTTTTGACCGTACGGCAAAAAACCGAACGGCGACAGACATTTTGCTAGAGACCGTGACCGTATAATATGAAAGCGTATATGCTCTTCTTCGCGCCTCTAACAAAATTTCGCCGTCCGTTTTTTTTTGCCGTACGGTCAAAACCGTATAGTGTGAAACAAGCCTTAGACTATTTCCTGTGGGGCTATATCAAGTCCATGGTCTATGCCAACAAGCCAGCGATGATTGATGAACTTCGTACGAATATTAAACGTGAAATTGCAGCAGTTTCGTGTTCCATACATAATGGCATCAAACGTACTTTCAAAACCGTTTATGTTTTATTTAAAAAAAACTTTTGTAGCGCTCTTATTGAAAAACCCGATATTTTAGATTAATTTATAATAATTTTTACACTTTATTATTGTCACATACTAAAGTAATTTTTCCAGATTTGATGTTAAATTTTGTTAAATAAAATTAATTTGAACTCGTTTGTTTTTCTGTCAACATTGTTAATTCGAAAAATTAGAACATTTAAAATAACTTCCAATGGTAAGCTGGAAGTTATATCAACTAATAAATAATTGTCAATTTTCTTATTTTCACTTGTAAATTAAAATAAAAATACATTTAAGTGGGTCCAATGAAAATTAAAAAAAAGGTCAAAAAATATAAACCAAAATTAAAGTACACAATTGCGTTCCAATAATTATTTGGAATAAGTAAAAAATATAGAAACTATAGAGATTTAGATAACTACTAAAAGTATGTGGAACCCTTCAGTTATCTTAAATTTAGTAAAATGTTAAGAGATAGTAAGATGTTAAATTCGTTGAAAACTTGCAAAAGCATCCTTTAAGCTTACTACTCACTATTATTATTACTTATTACTTAATTGGCTTCAAAATTTTAAGGTTAAAATAAAGTAAAGGTAAAGGAAATTGAAAGTATCAACTTCTAATTGTTGAATTTGTTGATTTTCTAACTTTTCCAGATTTAGGTTTGTTTGCTGTTTTTTTTAAAAGTGTCACTTTTAAGACGTTTTTAGATGCACTGTTTAAACAAAAATGCAAAACGAATAAAGTATTTCAATTTTCTAAATAGCTAAATTCCTGGAATATTGCTACCTAGTAAAATGGTAGGCCCCTAAAAATAGGTTGTTTAGCAAAATTTCAATAAAAACCAGGTAGTCTAATACTTTAACCTGCAGCATACATAAAATGTGTTATTGAGAACTCTGTATATAAACCAACAAAAATCAGCGCTGTTCAATCATGTATTTTTTGGATTGATAAAATAGGTATATAAATATTTTATAATATTTATTCTTTATTGGCATTTTAAAACAATATCTCGCTTGAATAAGTAATATGCAAAATTATTTCCTTCTTTTTAAAACAGATGTTCGATAAAATAGGGTAAAAGATATTTTTGTTTTATGCAGAGACTGCAGGCTGTAGAATTATTAACTTTTCCACAATATGCACTTAATTAAAGCAAATTTATTTTTTCATACACCTGAATTATGTATTATATCTACAATTTACATATGTACATAGATATCCCTTTCATTAATATCCATACCAAAGAATATTTTAATAACATTAACAATTACCATCTACGTCCGGACCAGACCGCACCGGACCGAAGAAGAACCATCATGGCGTGCATTATATTATTATTTTGCGAACAATTATAGGGCTAAGAGAGCTTCGCTTGCGTACGCGTACGAGTACGCCCGGCAATAAAACAGACAATAATTATTATGATGGTTTGGTTACAAAGTGCACCGTGATGTAGGCGTTCATTTGTGTACGCAATAAAAGGTTACCCCAAAGGTGCAATTGCTTGAATGCAAAACACGTACGTTTATATATGTATGTAGGTAACTTTTGGAAATATAGTCTTATATACATTGTACAATACATATGTATTTATATTATACCTTTGTACTAATAAGTAATTTCTGCATTTAAATTTTATATCCGTTTTCATTGCTTTTTTGTTTTGTGCGATTATTTTGTTTTTAAAAACCAACGATATATTAATTCTCATTATAAATTCGAGACTTTTTTTTTATTTAAATAAAAGGATAATAATTATATTTTAATGACACTCCTACGGCGACGACACGATGGCACTGTGTGGAATTATTAATGAAAAAGACTTAAGTAAGAATACATATGTAAGTTTTGGGCAATTAAAAAACATACTTTTTGGTTCAAATATTGGAAGAGGACTTAATTCATTAAATACGGATGTGATACAAAATTAAAGAAATTAATTTTTGTTTTATAAATTATAGTTAAAACCTCGTAAATCCTGTCATCAAACTGTTAGTGATACAAAAAATCTTATTAAACGATTTTGTAGCTTTTTTAAAATTTACTACTTGTAGTTTGTTTTTTTGTTTTCTTAATTTATGTCATTTTAGTTATGAAATGCAAATGAATCCAACAAATGGTAGTCATGTTAAATGACAAAAAAACCTATTTTTCAAAACTGTGAAAGTATCATATTCAAGGTATTCTCAAAACTTCATAGATAGTCAAATAAAAATTCTTAACTAATGAGAAGTTTCAGAAACTAAGTAATTTAAATTTAATTTAAATTGTATCTAGGAGAAAAGGATTTGTTCTTTGCAAAATTGTTACATTTTTTTTTTTCTTTCAATTTATTTACCGCGATATATATTTAATATTATTAACTATTTAAAACAATTATGACGACAAAACTAAACTAAAACAAACTCGAATCGATAAACAAACTAAATCGACGACGGCTGCGTAGCGACGAACGACGACGTACGCAACGATTCGAGCAACTCGCACTCAACCGAGTACGAATGCGACACAAAGAAGAGAACGAAAAAAAAAAAGTGCAACAATACAGCTCGTTAAATAAGCTGCAACCGCGGCTGCTCAGCTGGGCTGGGTTCTATTTGGAAGAATTTGTTTATAATTTATAACAGTGTTGATTGATTTCTAAAATCAATCAAATTGTTACAATTTGGAAATAAGTTATTGCAAGTACCCACAGTGGGACACTATGCAATAAAATGGGCGCCAGGAATTTTTTTCAAAACCGAAAAAGAAAATTCCAAAACTCTTTGTGATGAGTGAAACGAAAATAAAACGATAACACCACGAACGTTTGTTTTTAAATTTTAAGATTTATTTCTTTGGGAAACCGTGGGATTGAAGATCCCTGGACTAAAACCCAAAATGTTTTCAAAATAAAAATGAACAAATTACAAAGAATTGAAATAAAAAAAAAAACAAAGCAAATAGTCAAACAAAATGGCAAAAGAAAATGAGTTCTTAACACCGGACGCGTATTGATATATGTATTCACACAAACAAGGAAACACTCTACTTATCTTGTTTTCCTTCCTATTATCCTTTTAAACACGATCCTCACACCTCGACCCTCGACTATTAGTTTTCCTTCCAATTTCCTCGATTTCCCGAATTTTCTAACTCCTTCTCAATCTTTCTTTTTCCTTCAAAAATTCCTCGAACTTTTTTTTTTTCTTTTATTTATCTCACTTGTCGCTTGCAAGGCTCTATCAAGAGTCCCTTCCAAGCTAATTCCAAACTTATTCTTCCTCCCTCGTCCATTCCAGTCTCACACACATTCATCCAACACAAGCATCCGTTTTCGTGATTGTCGGTCACGGTATCGCGGCTTCCTGGAAGCTTTACGCTCATCAGGAAAGCCACCGTTGTTGACTCTCAGCGAAACTTTGCTTCCACACACACAATCACGGTTTCGACAAGTTGTTGGATGAGTTTCCAAAACTTGTCGAAACATAATGGCGAGTTCAGACCCCTTCCCAACTATTGATATTTTTCGAGAAAGTTCAAAAGAAAAACAAAAATCGAGAAGAAGTCTCAACTAGGCATTTTCCTATTACTATTAATTACGCGCAAGGTTCGAGGTGTGAATTTCGTACCAACAATTAAGTTAAATTAAATTAAAAACGCGGCGTTAAAAACCCATTTTGTACATTAATAATTAAAAGTTAATTAAGTGAATTTCATTAAATCTACGTTAAAAGTTAAAATGTTAAAATGCAAATATGTTGTTGTTGTTGTTGTTTAAGTAAGGGTCCGCCTGACCTCATACTTCTTCGGCTCATCCGCCGGCATTTTCGACCTTGTCGAAAGAACTCGTTCTCGAACTCGATCACCTGCTTTTGTTGCTTTTGCAAAATAAAGGCTAGGTACACCTGTGGCTGATGAGACCATGGTTGCCCTCAACTTTGCCGATATTTTGCAGCCACAACTAGGGAAAAGAAAACAGCCAAAGGCTGGTTTTTGTTGCGGTAAAATTTACCGTAACAAAATGATCATAAAATGTATTGTTAAGAGATGTTTTGAGTTTTACCTCAGCCTTAAAAAAAAACAGGGGCATATTTTAAAAGAACTGATGTGAACAAAAAATTTTAAGTCGATATTAGAATTAAGGACATCTTAGTCCTTTAAAAAATATTGTTTTATTTGCGGGACAGAAAAAAAACGTAATTTTGAAGACCAGTGTAATTTGCGGAGAGTGCCCGATTTTCTCTACATATTACTATCGATTCTTTGTTCAATATTTCTACTTTTTTATAAATATTCATAGCTTTTGATAGCTATATTTAAAAAAGTATTATTTTTATAAATTTGTATTATCTATTTTTATAGAAAATCTATTTTATTGGGAGGAATTGACAAGTCCTCCAAGAGTAATTCTTGTCATACAAAGTGCTTTAAACTGTAGGTCCCCTCCATCAATGACAACAGTACTTGCTAACAGGAATGGTTGAGAGTTGTAAGTCACTAGGCCCTAGTTCTCTACGGGAGGGAGTTTCTGGTAGAATTTTAAGAACTTTTTCCTTCCGCTGAAAAAAAATACCCTTTAAGATTAGATATTCTTTAATAATTTAAAAAAACGCGGATTTTTATATTTATATTAATTCAAATAAAGCCGGAGAGACAATGATAGTGATATGACGACGTTGAGCAAGTGTATGTTGGTTTATTTGATTGTAAACGGACCCCATAAGGGGGTAGGATAAAGGGATTAAAACAATGCAAATTGCACAAGGCAAAATAAAAAATATACGTTGTACTGCTGAAGTTCTTTGTTGTTAAATAATGTGGAAAGGTGACCAAATCTGGCTAGCATATTCAAGGATGGGCTTGAAATATGTGATGTACAAGGATTTAGTAACGTATGATTTTTGATTTAGGTCCTCAGACCTGTTAAGTCCGTTGGGAACCTCTTAAGGGGCATAGGGCCTCTACTACACCTAAGCGGCATCGTGTACGGTTTCGGGAGATGTGTTTCAGCTCCCTCCAACTCTTTCCTAATGACGCTGATTCCGCCTCGACTGTCCTGCGCCTCCTGTGCTACTCGGTCGTCCAGCTCTTCTTCCTTCTTGTGTGAGTGGATTTCACTGCATTGCTTGGACTGCGATGCAGTCGTTACCTTTTCAATCCATTGCCACTTACGCCTTCGTATTATAGAGTCTATAAGTTCTTGACCTGTCCTTCTATGAAGGACCTCATTGAATATTCGGTTTGGCCAGAAAATCCTTAAGATGTTGCGAAGACATCTATTCACGAAGGTTTGTAGCTTTTTTGTAATGGCAGAAGTAACCTTCCAGGTGCTGCACCCATAAAGAAGCACAGAGTCGACATTTGTGCGAAACAGTCGTAGCTTTGTTATTAAGCTGATAGATTTATTCCTTCAAATATTCGACAACATACCGAACGCCGCTTATGCTTTGCCGATGCGGAAGACGACGACGTCTTGTTCAGTTTCGCCTTCGATTAAGATAAAACTTCCAAGGTATTGAAAGCTCTCCACTTTCTCCACCGGTTGTGAGGAAATATTTATTTGAAGGAATGGTCGGGTTCCGAGGCTGATCATTTTTGTTTTGCCGGAATTAATTTTCAACCTCACGATTCCTGGTTCTCTCTCCACACTTGTTGTCATTTGATGGAGATCCATGATCCTATGAGAAGTAAGCAACCATCGTCCACGCAATCCAAGTGTTTTAAATAGAATGTCCAAGTCCATTGGATTCCTCCGCTACCTGACAAAGCTGAGCGCAGTACATCGCTTATCACCAACAAAAACAATATTGGTGACAGAATACAGCCCTGTCTGACTCCGCTAAGGATTTCAAAATCATCTGACAACCTACCATCGTGCAGAACGTGACACTTGGATCAATCATATGTTGCTTTCATAATAGCAATTAGTTTTTCTGGGATGCCTCTCCTCTGCAAAGCTAACCAGATGTACTCCCTGTTGACGCTATCAAAGGCCTTCTCGAAGTCGATGAACAGCAGGTGTAGTGGTGCTCGATATTCAAGGCACTGTTCAATAATGATCCGCAGGGTGTTGATATGATCAATACAGGAGGTTCAATCCTGCTTGTTCGGCATCGAGTGTGGCCTCAAGGTGTTCTCTGATGCGTTCCAGTATGACTTTTGCTACTATTTTGGCAACAGCAGGTAGAACGCAAATTCCTCTCCGTATGGATCCTTAAATTCATTAGACCAACGTTTGATAAGGCCAAATAAAGAATTCGCTTTTGGAATTATATGGTCTATATGAGAGCGACAATTTAGTTAATTATTACATATTACTGCAATATATGGTAATAGAGGATTCAATAGGGACAGGAACATTACGGACATGATAGGTTCGAGTGGATGAAGGTGAACGTTTACGGAAGAAGTCATGTTGAAGAAGCATTGAGTCTTCGGAAGGAGCGATCGCTTTGATTACTTTGATTTCGTCAGCATAGATGAAGAAATCAGAGAAGGAAATGATGCTACTCACGTAATCGATAACAAGTACAAATAGAATTGAGCCCAGATAGCTGCCCTGAGGAACCCCTAAGAATGCGATGACTAGATCAGACAACGCGTTTCTAAAAACAGCCTTATATGTACAATTTTCTTGAAAACATTTAATTCACTAAATAAACAAGGTTAGGAAACCAAGATTTGTTAGTTCTGAATGGATAATTTGGTGCCTGATCTTGTCTACTTAAATCAATGGCTACAACATCAACTTCGTAACTTTTTTCTAGAGAAAGGAGTGCTTTGGAGACAAATTGCATGTCGTGTTGGAAAAAGGAAACAATAGATTAAAAATGAAAGTAAAGAGAATCCTAAACAATACTTTCAAAGAGCTTGGTGATACAGAAAGTTTAGCAATCGGACTATAATTAGAGCTATCATTTGTACAACCTTTTTTGAAAACGATAAAGATAGAGGATAGATGGGATTTCTTCTTGGACAGGAGAAAAATTATCCTTGAGTGAGTTTATTTTATTATAAAGAGGGGAGGGGGTTAAGTAATAGAAAGTGAGACAAGATATGTTTGGGGGAAATTGGATAGAAATCTTTGAAATTACAGATCGGGTTTATCTGAATTTTTAACTGGCTGAAAAATATTAACTATTTTTTTCGATCATATAAAGAGGTTCCAAGGAAGTTGAGTGTTGAAGGAAGATCGTTATATTTTCTTTTAACATTAATAAATTGGTAAGAAACGCTTTGGTTCATTTAAGACCCGATTCAAGGGAATATTACTACCCTTATTTTGCAGAGACACAGTGTGAGCACTAGGAAAAGGAGAGAGGGTTTGGAAGGAGATGTCGGTGCACATTGGTTTTGAAATCCTGAATATTGCAATTAAATTCCACACGATTTTTTATTCCCCATTGTACAATGCTGTGTAGGTCGGAATTTAATGAGCTTATCATATTTTGTCGTTGCCATCCGAAGAAGAGGGATGTAAATCTGAAAACGAATATAAGAAGCTAAGAGTACTATCGTCAGCGAAACAATGTATTGGATTAGAAGTTGCAGACAGATCATTAATAAAAATGAGAAAGAGTGTTGGAGATAGAACAGAGACCTGGGGCACACCAGCATTTATTTTGAGGTTTTCAGACTTGAGTCCATCCAATACTAGATTGTTTAAAAATTTTAGCTAACCGATTTCAATAACAGGGTGTGTTATTTAACAATGGTTTAAGTACTTACATGGATTGACTTTTAGCATTTACCACGATTTGAATTTTGACTCATCAAAATCGGCGAGTTAAAATTATTTAAATATTACTGTCAAACCGGACATTTTGACTGTCTTATTAATATTAATATACTAAGCATGGCTTTTCACCCAGTTTTAACTTATGTCCAACCAATAAAATAAACTTCAAACACATTAAAAATTCACTAAAGCCCATATTGCAGCAAAACAATTATAAATACATATCTCACAATATAAAATATTCCATTCCATTGCATTTTATACAATCAAAATATATGTAGGTACATGATTCGTCGCTACTATAAATTTTGAGCGTTTATCTGCAGCAATTTTCATATATTGCTGCAGTCGCATATAAATAACAACAATCCTAAGAAAAGGGCTTTATGATGCAGCTGCAAGAATATTCATAACATTTTGTAATAATTAATGCATCTGGAAGAAATTTGAAATTATCCAGCCTGCATTCAGACCGCAAAATGACCACCTGAGCTGGTACAACGGGAATACCACATACAAAACACGTACGTATATTTAGTGCAAATATCTGCATATAGGCTATAAGCATCAGTGCACTGTTTGTGCCACTTGAACGTTTCTCTAAAACCAACCAACGGACAAATAGTTCAACTGGAACCGCTTCTCTGGGGTGCTTATATATATGTATATGTATACTTACCAAAAGCCAAAATCCCCACCCCATCTGAATCTTGCATTCATGTGATGTTGGCCATGCATTATAGATAAACAAATGTGTCCCGAGTCTAATTACCCAAGAACCCTTCCTATCCTTCCTATCTCTATGCAATATACTATACCTACCAACATAATGTGTACCTATGTCGGTTGGGGCGCAAAGTTCAAGGAATAATTTAAGTTATGTCGGTCGTCTGCGCTTTCTGGCCAGGCTGGGCCGGCCGTGTCGTTGTTGTGTTGTGCTATCTTTTATCCTGGAATCGGCTCGTATCTCATAAATGTTGTCTATTTGGTATACACATACAAGGTACCTATCCCAGCACCTACTTCATTGCATGCGTGCTCAAACGTTACCTTTTCTTACCTATAGAGAAGATGCTAGAAGGACTTTATAGCCGTTGGTTACATTTGAATGCACACCGGTGATTCACATGGATGATCTTAAGGGAAATAGGGACGCAATTCCGCAATATTCTGAAGAGGGTGCGTTGTATATTTATTATTTTTTTGCAAGTTCCTCAAATTGCACAACTTGTCCTAAAGGAATGCAGAAGTAACGAACAGAAAAAGAGATTCATGTTCTAGATAGGCCATCCTCTACTCATATAGCATATTACAGTGAACCCTGTTTTGCCTATTCTTTTCAGAATAAAATATTATCTTGAAGTATTTTATGACACAAGACCTGACAAGACTGCACAGCACATACGCATTTATGCATGCACAAAGGAATGGTCAAGCTACAAGTAAGTTGGGCAGTCTAACACGAGATATTCTTTTTTAATTAAGGTCGATGAACTTTTTTTTTTACTTTCAAGTACATAAATATTTGCGATGACAACAGCAAAAAAGTTGCATATTTTTAGTTAGAAAGCCAAAAACCTGCAACAGAAATGGAACGTTCAACGCTTTTCTGAAGCTTCTATACAGTCTAAAACGGTTACATAAAAATCTTAAGAATCCGAGTTTTATTATTTTTAAAAGTTTCAAAAATATAATACTAAAGCCTCGTTACTTTATGAGTCTTTGTCTTTTTTAAATCCGAACAATATTGAACTTACAAAAAAGAGACATTTCACAACTGGAAATAGCTTAAGAAATGTTTTTTTTTAACCATACATAGAAACATACATATCTCCTTATTACTAAATATTTTGTCTGTGCCAAGGATTTGTGTCGCTCATTGGTTCCATTCACGCACCTTAAACTGTAATTTAGTGACGTTTATTATAACAGGGTTGAACCCGTAACATGATAGTTAGTGAGTTGGACTGTCATCCGAGAGGTCTTGGGTTCGATCCCCGCCTGTATCACCTAAATTTTTTTGTCACGGGTACAAACTCTTGCGAGGAATTAGTCGTTCAGATTCGGCATATAAACTGAAGGTACCCTCCATCCCTGCAATTACTCGCACACAGGAATGGTTGAGAGTTGTAAGTCACTAGGCCCTGGTTCTCCACGGACTTTTGCGCCACCTTATTATTTTTTAAAAATTTTTATCACAGGAGGTGATTTTATGACGCTTTTTCGTCAAATTTTTGTATTATTAGCACACGCTCAAAAGGTTCCTTGTACAGTTAATAGACCAGAGACACAGTGTGAGCATTAGGAAAATAGGGATGGGTTAGAAAAGTTGTTCAGGGTACATTGCTCTTGAGTTCTTGACAATTGCAATGATGGTAAAGGACAGAGCGCATTAAGTCATTCCACATTCTTGTTGTACGACAAAATAACAATTCGCTGTACTTTACAGTATGGCCGAATTTGGGCTTAACTTAAACTGTTTAAAGGGAAAGCAACTGGCTATTTCACTAGTTCATAGTCTGGTAAAGTAACGGTAAAAAATAGTGAGAGCATTTTTGAAAATATTTTTGGAATACTGTCCAAGAGTCGTAGATGTCACAAAAGAGTATTTTTGAAAAAGAAATTAAGGAATTTTTGAATTTGAAACTATTCGTATTGCATTAATGGATATGACCGCCGTCATATTTTATAAAATCTATTTATTATATATAAATATAGAATGTGTATTTTAGTGCTTTCATAAGCTCATACAGTTTTCTTTATAAGCAAAGATTTCATCTACAGATTTGTTAATAATTTAACGATATTCGCCAAAAAAGCGGTTTTTCCGTCAAAAACAACTACAATCTTTTTGAAGTTATTTTAAAGGTATTTACAAAATTTTTGGAAAAACTTTAGTTGTGCTTTAAATTATTTTAATATTTCTTTTTTGAGAAAAAGAGTAAATATTCAGATTTTTGAAAAGAAACCTTGAATAAGAAATTGCCAATTTTATATTATATTCTGAGAAAACAGATTTTTTTATTTTCTTAACACAAACATATTATTTTTTACCCGCACATGTAAAGCCTAAACTTTTAAGATTTTAATAAACTGACGAAATCTACTTTTTGGAGTGCATTTGCTTTATATGCTCTAGAACTGTGATTTAAACATGAGTTTTAAAAATACACAATGTCTCCAAAAAGCAGAATGAACATTTTCGTTAAACTAATGGAAGTACATAATGTGCGTTTCACATCTATTAATTTAATATAAAGCTTTAAATGCCTCAAGAACTGAAGTGAAATTCTGAGACGTTTAATTTGTGAATGCCATACTTTAGTTTCTTCAAAACTTATTTTACTACCTTATTTTTGATTTTATTTCAAGAGAAATTTTTTACCTAATTGTACCTATTTCAATTCAAGAACCAAATATTTCTTTCTAAAATTTTTAAGTTTTGATGACTCTTTTCGATCAAAATATTTTTAAAAATTTCACGGAAAAAGTTATTTTTTAGAATTTCGTCAAAAGAAAGTACATCAACAAAAAGTCAGAAAATTCTGTACATTAAATTCTGTTTTATTTTCCTAGGAAAGATGATTAAATTTTCCGACAAACTGTCTTATTTCCTGGATTTTTCATCTAAATTTTTGTAGAGGTTTTTCCTATTTATAGATATGCCAACAAGAATAGAATAAATGATTTTTGGAAAAAAGCTACGTTTCAACTGTTAAAGTCCTAAGAAAAATGTTCTTAGAGAACTTTAATTACTATCTTATATGTTAAACAAAAAAGAGGCTGGGATGCGACCCACACTGATAACTTCCCATCCCGTCTGTCGATTTGTCTTGCTTAAAAGTTTGTAGGTTTTCGTGTTTTGTTAAAAAATGTGTCCGTTGAATTATTCTAAGGGATTTAAAAATAACTAACAATATTTGGCATATGATTAAATAGTTCGATTTCAAAATCTATTTTTGTTAACGTGATTTTTAGTCGTAAACCAATTCTTACCAATTTTAGTAGCATTTATTAAAAGTTTTTATTTTGAAAAAACGGACTGTTAGATTTTTATAAAAAAAAAATTACTGAATGTTAAGAACAATACTTTTTATAAAATAAAATTAATTTGAAGCCTATATCTCAAATATTAGAAAAGATATTTGAGTACAAAATCAATTTTTACGAACTTTTATTAATTTTTTTTGTTTAGGTTTTTATTTTTTGTAAAAAAACTGTCGATTTTGCTCAAAATTTTACCGAATGTTCAAAACAATATTTCTTATAAGATAAATTTAGTTTGAAGCCAATATCTCAAAGTTTTGAAAAGATATGTGGGTCGAAAATCAATTTTTACCAACTTTTGTTAATTTTTTTTTAGGTTTTTAATTTTTTGTAAGAAAACTGTCAATTCGATTTTTCTCAAAATTTTACTGAATTTTGACAACAATATTTAAAAAAAAATAAAATTAGCTTAAAGCCAATGTCTCAAAGTTTTGAAAAGTTATTTGAGTCAAAAATCATTTTTTACGAACTTTTATTAATGTTTTTTGATTTTTCTCAAAATTTTACCGAATGTTGAAAACAATATTTCTTATAAGAAAAAATAAGTTGGAAGCCATAATCTCAAATTTTTTAAAAGATATTTGAGTCGAAATTTAATTTTTACCAACTTTGAGTAGGAATGTTTGTTTTAAGTTTTTATTTTTCATAAAAAAACTGTCAATTAGATTTTTCTTAAAATTTTACCAGATGTTAAAAACGTTATTTTTGGTTGCACAAAACTGTTTTGGAGATAAAATCATTTTTCATTCGTAAAATTTTCGAGGTTTTTTCTGTTTTTTTTTGATTTATGAACAAAACCTTCAGTTGGATTTTTTTCCAAAAATATACTTGTTTGGTATTACGTTACTATATTTTCTATAATTCAAGTCTCTAGCGTTTTTGGTTCGTGAGATATTTAGGGTTAACCAAAATTTTCAACTTTTTTTAAACTGTTATCGTAAAAAAAACACCCACGCAATTTTTTTTTACAAAAATTTATTTGAAGTCGATATCTCTTCTGGTTCTTGAGCTATGGACGATGAAAAAAGCTTCGCGAACGTAGGGACGTACGGACGTACGAACGTACGAACGTACGTACACACGCACGCACAGACATCTCTCTAAAAATCTTTTATTTCTAGGGGCCTTGAAACGTCTAGAAATGTCAAAATTTTCAATTTGACAAATCGTACATATTACAATAACTTCCTATGGGAAGTTAATAAAACATATATAAACAATTTTTTCTCATGATATTTCTATTTTACTATAAAGCTTGAAAGTTGACATTATGTTTGAAACACTATACCACCACGCGAATTGTTGCAAGCATCGATTCTTTTGAGGTAATTTTCGACCATTTTTGACACATATTGGGCTTTATCGCAGCCATAACTTGACGAATGTTGATTTTTAACTGATCAAGAGTTAAAGAGTTATTTGCATAATAACGGATTTTTGCGTAGCCCGTGTGAAGGGTCAGCTGGCTTCAGTTGTTTTGTGAACTGAACTTTAAATGGATGATCCAAATGCAAAATACACCATAATGTGCCGTAAGACAGCCCTATTTCCTGAAAACGAGGAGGATTCGACACATTCGGGTCTTCGGCAAAACTTTCACTTACAACAGCGATATTTTCAGTGGTACGAGCGAAAAGATGATGCACAGGCCATGGATTGGTTACCATTTCTGTAACCAATCCAGTCTCTTTCAAATTTCTTCACAATTGTGCCAATTGCTTGCCAAGTTTGACGATTATGTAAGCCATAATCTCCTTTTAAAGCACGATTTGTGGCTGTGGCTGAATCACCATTTTTGTAGTAGATTTTTAACAATTTGTTTGCGTTGTGCGATAGTTAAGCGATCCATTTTCGTAAATGTCTGACTTTCAACTGAAAACAAAATTGGTTTAACAACTTAGTTTGAGAGATGTCGAATTCCAGCCCAATACTTTTGGAACCACAAAATGGATTACCAGTTATAAGGTTAAGATGTATACACATTACGTTTTTTTATTTTTTATTTTGTCAACCTGTGGTGGTCAAAAATTGGTCTTTACGTTAATTATGTGACCAACACTGCCCTGTGATTAAAAGTCTGGATCCACCCTTGTTTCTGTAGTCACTTCTTCTTCAAAAGAAAAAACCATGAACACTAAACTTTTATTGCAAGGATTACGTTTGTTTCCTTGGTTGTGTAGGACGTTGAGTCGTCTTGTTGAAAATAAACGTCGCTCCTCCACATTGACATCTTCCAATTTTAGCATTAAAAAGTCATTAATAAATAGTTCGGTAATGCAATCTATTCACCATAATATTTATACCACAATTATAATAATAATAATAAGGTCTGACCACTCCGCCAATTTTAGCAGTAACATTGACTTCTAAAGGTTTTTAGATGCATGTTTTGATTTTTGCAGAGATCCAAATATTGCTGCTGCTGCTTTCAAAAATTAATTCAAAATTTTAAAGCCAAGGATTCTGACTATGTTTTTCATAAAATGTTATGAATATTTGCACGATTACGTAGAGGCTGTTGATTGCTGCCGAACTCTAATAAATATATCCCAAATATTTGCTCAGACATATTTGAATAGGAATACTTATTTGAGTAAATATCCATAACTCTATAATTTTTCGATGTCGTATCCTTTTCAACAGAAAAAAATTGAAAACAAGTTGAAAAACAAAAATCAACAACATATAATAATAATCAAATTGAATGTTCACTTCTTTTTCTATTCCAGAGACATCATCAGCCAGAATAAAAGGATGAAAGGCATTTTTGATATAAGAAAATGTATGCTTATAGAATAAAAACGCCCCCAAACCATAAGTTAAAAGGACATAAGTAAGATGTCGGAAAATTATCTTTCCTGTTTATTATACAAAATAAGTATGGTATGAGTTTATACTAAAGAGATATTGAAAAAGTGGTCCTTTGGTTGTTTTTCTTTCTGATGTTTATAGTATCTATAGTGTTGGCCTTCATTTATTATTCCTTACGTGTTTTTTATTACAAAAGTTTATGTTACCAATTTCGAGGATAAAAATTTATTCAACTACTTAATCCTTGTGACACCAAGGATAAACGAGATGGTAAATTTTTACCCCTTCCGATGGTCGGTCGTCGTCGTCGTTGCGTTGCGTTGGTTGGTTGGTTGGATGGTTGGTTTGCAGAAATAAAAAACAAAGGATAAGGAAAGATTGACACACACAATCCAAAGGTGTTTCCCGCGAACGCGTCTGTGGCTAACCACACCAACACCAACACCACAGCCCACCATGCAAAACAAAAGTTTTTTTAGGTTTTAAATACGCCTGACGTCTCAAGTCCACCTGTATATTAAAGAAAAGGATATCCTGCTTCTGTGAAGAATTTATTATTAACGGTGTAAATTATTTATTAGGCGTTCCGGGGTAAGGTCCTGATTAATGGTTGACAATAAGATAGCCATAAAAAAGTGTAACAAAATAACGTTCCTTTGCACAAGCCTAAGGTATGGTGTATAAATATAGTTGGAATATCCTTATCGCACAACCCTTTTGCTTTTCATCTCTCGTTGAGTGTTGGCTTTAGAGTCATTTTCGTGTCTTGTCCTTCACGTTTTCTGTCATCTCACCTGTTATATTTGATGGTAAAATATACAATGTTGCTGACTTAATGACAAGGACGCGTGAGGTTTAGATTTTTTTCTCTCTTCACTGTCCATAGTATCTACACCGAGCTTGCCTGCACCAGGACACCTTTGTCCTGTTTATAGTGTTTTATTGTTTTCTTAAACTTAAACAGAATAAATATGGTGTTGAGCTTGTGTTGAAGTTTATGTTGCAAAATTAAATATGAAAACATTATCCGCATGTCCATTCTGTCCATTTAAGTCCATGATTTTAAGGACCTACCTTTTGCTGCAAGGATACCAATGTACCTACACATTTTTATTATTTTTTTTTGTTTCACAGCAAAGTTCAGCAAGGGAAATACATTTATATTTATGTAGGTGTTTATAAATGAAGGTAGAGGTAGAGGTACAAACAAAACAGCGACAAGCGAACAAATAAAACCAGGAAAATGTTTTAATTAACTTCGGGGTATACTATATACGTACACATATATGAGTATATGGAAGGACATGGACATGGGCATCCTTTGAAGGAAATTAATGAGGATTTTCACATTGTTGTTTATTATCCTTCTGTAGTTAAATTATATATAAATGACTGTATGAGAGTATGAATAGATATAGTACATTTCGAGGGAAAGGATATTCCCAAATGAATTTCGCAAGGTGTTTCTGTTTCCCTTCCGATGCATGCCCTGTACCAGTGTACCTTTGCTACCTATAGACCTTCCCACACATTCTGACAAAAAATAAATACAAATAAAAATAAACACAACATAAAACCAAAATGGCGATGACTTTAATATGTCGCTAAATAATAAAACCAAAAGGAACACGTTACGTAGTATGTTCGTACGGTACGTAAGCATAATGAAATGTGTGCTGTTATTGCTTTTTAAGTGTGTTTTTATTTTAATGTCCGTATAACTTTGACTGGTAGTGTCGCTGTATTGTGTTTTGTGTAACACAAGTTCTCCCTTGATGGTAAGTACTTAGTCTTTTTTAATTGTACCTTTGTCACTATGGACAAAAGATATCCATAAATAAGTCCTAATGTTCTATGGGAGGTAAACATTACATGCTTTATACCTTTTGATGATTCAATTGTTATTTCATTCTATTAACACTATTGTGTTGGTGTTCTTGACAAAATATATTTTTAAAATTATTTTAATTGATTTGTGCATTGAAGTAAACCATCAATTAATTAATAAATAGTTGTATGCTGTAAATGATTAAATTAGGAGCTGTCAATTAAAAGTCTATTTATCAATAGCAAAGCATAACAGACGTTGTTCTTTCTTTATTTTAAACTGAAACAACACATATTTTTTATATTACGTGTTTACATACCTTTACAAATATTATGGTGTCTATATTAAGCAAAGTTAAACAAAAAAGTGCGTATACCTCCAAGTGCACCACATTAATCTATTGTTGTTTTTAGAAACGAAAACAGTTCTTTGTATTTATGTAAACATCAAATTAAATATTCTACTTTATTTTTATACCAAAAAAAAAACTCATGTAGAATGCGTAGACATTCCATAAGAAGTTATTGCGGAATCGGTTCAATTTTTTGAATTGAAAATTTTGACATTTCTCGACGTTTCAAGGTCCCTAGAGTCGAAATAAAAGATTTTTAGAAAGATGTCTGGGCGTGCGTGTGTACGTACGTCCGTATGTCCGTATACGTACATATGTACGTTTGCGACGTTTTTTCGTTGTTCATACCTCAAGAACCAGAAGAGATATCGACTTCAAATAAATTTTGTTATACAGATAAAAAGGCAGAAAGATGCAGAAAGGGCTCTCAAGAAAATTGCGTGGGCGGTTTTTTTACCATAGCAGTTTAAAAACAATGTGAAAATGTTGGTTAACCCTAAATATCTTACAAACCAAAAACGAAAGAGACTTGAATTAAATTTTATATAATATATTGTAACGTGATATATTTTTTGCAAAAAATCCAATTAACTTTTTTTTTTATATACCTATCAAAAAAACTGAAAAAAAAATTTGTCACCTCGAAAATTTTACGAATTCAAAATGCTTTTATCTCCAAAACAATTTTTTGCAACGAAGAATAACGTTTTTAACATCTGGTAAAATTTTGAGAAAAATCGAATTGACAGTTTTTTTTATAAAAAATAAAAACCTAAAAAAAAACATTACTCAAAGTTGGTAAAAATTGAATTTCGACTCAACTATCTTTTCAAAAATTTGAGATTATGGCTTTCAATTAATTTTATCTTTTAAGAAATATTGTTTTCAACATTGGGAAAAATTTTGAGAAAAATCGAATTGACAGGTTTTTTACAAAAAATTAAAACTTAAAAGAAAATTTAACAAAAGTTGGTAAAAATTGATTTTCGACTCAAATATCTTTTCAAAACTTTGAGATATTAGCTTTAAACTACTTTGATCTTTTAAGAAATATTGTTGTCAACACTCAGTAAAATTTTGAGGAAAATCTATTTTTATCTAAAACCTAAAAAAAACAATACTAAAACTTGGTAAAAATTTACTCACGACTCAAATAGCTTTTAAAAAATAGAAATATTGTCTTCAAACTCTTTTTACTTCACAGAAAATATTGTTTTCTTAATTCAGTAGTTTTTTTATAAAAATCCAACAGACCGTTTTTTCATAAAAAATAAAATCTACAAAAAATAGTACGCAAATTTGGTAAAAATTGATGTTCGGTTCTTGATATCTCTCAAATTAATTTCATGCATCCAATTTGTAAAAATTTAAGAAATGCTACTAAAATTGGTAAAAAATTTGTTTTTGACTAAAAATCTATTTAACAAAACTAGATTTTCAAACTAAACTATTTCTTTTTATGAAAAATATTGTTGGTAATTTTTAAATTTGTAAGAATAATTCAACTAACAACTTTTTTAACCCAACACGAAAACCTACAAACTTTTAAGCAAGACAAATCGACAGACGGGATGGGAAGTTATCAGTGTGGGCGCATCCCAGCCTCGTTTTTTGTTTTTGAGTTTTCTCAGGAACTAATGAACCGATTTCAATATTTTTTTGTGCACAAGTTATTATACTGTATTAATAATATTTGGTTACCAAAAATGTTTCTTGTTTTTTTTTTTTTGGATTCTTAACGATTGTTTTTTTATTCGATATCTCGAAAATATAGGTCATAATTTTTACTAAAATCAATTGTAAAGCGTATATTAATAAGCTCTAAATAAATGAATACTGAAAATATTTTTAAACTAAAATTGAAGAATTTAAATATCTAAAATTATTCATAAAAATCGCTCTAACGATTTTCGAAAAAAAATGTGTAAATCAAGGTTTTTCGGTTAATTAAATGGTATTTAAGTTATTGGAGACAAACTTATGTATATTAGAATTAAATTTTTAAATATGTGTTCTAAACAATGTCTTTGGATATAGGAGCAAGTTCGTGCGACACAGTCCTGGACTCTATTTACTATAGTAATTCAAAAAAGGTCAACAATTTGTTTAACCCTAAATATTTAACAGACCAATAAAACTGGCTGCTTCAAAATTTGTAAAATCTGACAAAATTGATAAAACCCGATTTTTGACTCGAATATCTCCAGAATAAATGTTTTTAATATTTTAAAATTTTTTTAGAAAAATTCGATTGACAACTTTTTTACAAAAAACGAAAACCTACAATCACAGCTAAAAACTGATAAGTAAAAACTGAGCTTAAGTATCTTGAGAACAAAGACATGGACCTTTTTGAACTCATACAAAAATGTGTTGTTAATATTTAGTTGAACTTTTACTTATGAAACAAATAATGACTATGCCTACATTCAAAAAATCATCGCCAACCACCCCCCTTACAAAATCCCACATTTAAAAAATATTTTTGCATGCATAATCACTAAGATAAAATTGTTCCGAAGTTTCATTCAAATATGTTCAAAAATAAAGATATTAAGTCTAAATAAAACTTAACAGTGTACTATTCTGCTAACCATATTCTGGTCCTGTTCCGAAATTCAAAATTCCAAAACCTGTTCCCAATTGTTCCGGGGCTCTTCGAAATTGTTCCAGAGATTCGTTTCTTAAAATTGATTTTTAGTATAAAAAATTTACAAAAAATGCTCCCTAAAAAAATATAAAAAGTTCGAATTTTCATATTGCCCATATCTTTTAAAACTGATCATAGAGGTCCAAAAATTTGGAACAATGTTCAGAACAACTAGAACATCCTGGAAAAATGTTCAAAAAATCGATTTTCGAAAAAAGGGGGGGCTAGGTCAAAAACAGTTTTTCGGGTCAAAAACCCCCATTTTTGGGTATTTTTCAACAAAAAAACTTTGGTACAATGCGGAACAAACCGGGAACAACCTGGAACAACTTTCCAAAATAGTAAAATCAAAAAAAGGAGGGCTAACTTCATGCACTCAAAAATGTTTGATTCTTGTATTTAAGGAAAAAGGTGCATTACAAAATGTCTCTAAAAATTAAATAAAAACAAATTAAGGTAAACAAATAATATAGGAAGTTGTGGCTTTCACTAACCACACTTTCACTTTGGTTCTCGAGAGCTTCAAAGCCTTTATATGAATAAATATGAAACGTTTATTATGTTTTTCAATTAGTCATTAGCTTAACAAAAAATGATTTTTTTGGTACATTTATATTCTGGAAATTCGTGTTTAAATCTTGGTTCTCGAGCATTCAAAGCAAATTCACTTCAAAGCGTAGATTTCTTTAATTTTATTTATGAACTTAAAAGTTTTTGTATTCAACAGAAAATCAATTTTGAAAGAAATAAAGTGCACGAATGAGTAGCTAGATCTTTCTTATGTCTTCCAAAAAGTCTCTTTAAAAATATTTCCTATATTTTAAGGTTAAGGAATGTACCTGAAAAATAAGTTTTTCTCAAAAAAAATTTGAATGCCATTTTATTTCTCAAAAATAATATTTTTCGTATTAAGTTATTTATCGCTTATAAATATACATTTTACATGGTGACCCCTTTCTGAGATATCGAGTTTTGTAAACAAAAATCAATATTTTTTAAAAATAAAGAAAAAAAATAATCACATTTTTGATAATAAAAAATCATCATCATCAATTTGATATTTGATCATCGACAAGAGCTTGCACATAAATGGAAGATTATTGAAATGGGTTCATTAGTTCTTGAGAAAACTTTAGAACAAAAAAAAAACGGTTTTATAAGGGGTACACTTTTGGAGTAATACCAAAATATGTTTTTCTTGTAGAAAGAAGCCAAATAAAGTTGTGAAATATAAAATGTATCGCTTAATTTTTGAAAATAATCGAAATTTCGATTTTTAAGCAAAGAAATTGTATGGGGACTGCTGTTATTTTTCATATTAAAAAAATTAAAAAAACGCCTTAAGCCAAAAGGCTTAAAATCTTAATTTCCCAGTTTGAACTCAATCGACACAATGGATTGTGCTGTAGGGGCCAGGACAGACAGACAGATGGAATCGGGGGACCAACTTTTTTCGACATTTCTACCATCGTAATGTCATGTTTCATTGAAAGCTCAAGTTCGAAATTTTGTACGAATGCAATACAATATAATATGTCACAAGTAAACATCACTCCAATGTTCCCTATTTATGTGCGTCAAAAAAAAAAATAAGACGGAATTGAAGGCTTATAGTGTCCGGAATTTAAAGGCAACTTAATATTAAATTGACGATCTTTTATTCAAGGTTACTTCTTAAGAACCAGAAAATTTTCTCGTTTTCTTCGAAATAATTGTTATGAAAACAGTTCAAAGCATTACCAAAGTTTTTCCAAATTCTAAATTGCGTGAAAACAAAGTTTTTTGGTGTTTTTGACATCAAATAACTTTTTGGTGAATGTCGTTAAATTACTAACAAATCTTTAGATGAAATCGTTACTTATGCAACTTAACTGTATAAGCTTTATGCCTCATATGATCCTCCGCTGGATGCTCCATTGGTCCGAAGTTGATGAATTTTTGCTGCGTTATTGAAATAGGATAGGAATAATATGAATTTCCGATTCATATTATGTTCTTGGTCCAGTCCTCAGTTAAAAGTAGTACTTTTAGCAAACAAAAGTTTAGGAAGTAAAATACAAAATTTTGTTTTCATATATGAAAAATAAATAATGAAAAATATAATGGGCGTCATATCCATTAACTCAATACGATTGGTTATGAATTAAACAATTCAAAATTATTGTTTTTTAAACTGTGAAAACAGATTTATTGCATTTGTCAATTTTGTAATATTTTTCTTTCTGCAACTAATTTAAAACAAAAAAATTACAATTAATTGCATCGTTACATTTCCGAATATCCTTATTTTATGCCTGGGCTCACAATGTCAATTTAGCACTACATACCCCCTTTTTAAACAAATATCAAATTTTTGGAATTTTTTTCTTTCCACAATTTACTTATGTACAACAAATAATCTTCAATTAATTTCATACTTTGTTTTCCTAGAATCAATAAGTGTAGTGCTTATTAGAAATCAAATTATTTTATTGCCAACTAATTTACTACAAATAAACTACAATTAACTGCATACTCAGTTTTCTTAAATTTCGAAAAATTTTATGCTTACTTGACAGTCGTCAAATAAGACTCATTTAACAATAAATAGAATATTTTGAAAAATAGAATTTATCATTTTATAGTAAAAACTTAAACTTTTCTGTTTTTGAATATTTCGTCAATGAAAAGTGTTAAAAACACTTACCTAAAAATGAATGTTCGAAAATTCAAGACAATTTATTTTAGTTTTATTTGTAAAGCTCCTTATCAAACTATTTTAAGTGAGAATTTACATAAAATTATTTAGGCATCTTATCTACTTTGTGAAACACCAAAAACCAAGTACCTACTCGAAATTCACTCATATTATTGTGTGAAGTTTGAGAATCCTTTCAAATTTTCACTCCTTCTAACTATACATGGATGATGATGGACGTCATAAAAAAAAGCTTAACATTTTAAGATTAATAATGAATTTCCTCTCCATCATCATCTTTTTATTACCTTTCCTGTTTAAGTGATGCAAAGGTAATATACAATTTTGAATTTTGGAAAGTGTTATATTTATTATCTAAACACCACTCACCAGTTAAAAAACACCTGATACCATTTTTGTTTTTATGTGTTTTTTTTGGAAATATAATATTAAAACTCAAAAAAAGAAGGAAGTGAAATGAACTTAATTTATTCACAACGCAACCCTTTTATCATTCTACTTAACTTTAGGTACATTTAGAATTAAAATTATTTTTAACTTTGTAAATAATCCATATTTTTATATTGTGTGATAATGTTTCTTTATAAAATGTTGATATATTTTTAAGAGTTTTTCCACGATGTTTTCTTTATATTTCACTCGTGCTTTGACTCAAAAGTTATCGTTTCAAATAATCTGGGCTAAGACAAATGGAACTAATCACATTTTACAATTTCATCATTCTAGAAATTTAGCAAATCAATCGTTTGGAAAAAAATATGAAATCGACTTTAGAGAGTTGTCTCTGTTGCAGAAGTCCTCAATAGAATTCTATGAGATACACATGAATACACATTCATGTTAAAGGATAGCCAAAAAATTCTGGATATACAAAATCCAGGAAAATACGAACTTCATCAGTGAAAAAGTACAAAAAGTCATTCCCGAGATACCATCTCATCTCCTTTCCTTCATATCATTTCTATGTTTGTATAGTCAACATTGCATCCTTTACCAAATATCAAAATAAATTGTTTCTTTTTTTCTTTCTTTTTTATGTGATCCTTCTGGTAAACAAGGATCTATGTTGTTGTGAGTGTTTTGAATGCATATGAACATATTTTCTCAGAAAAATCCATGGAGCAATCAACTTTGTGCTTGAAATTGGGCGAAAGGACGAAGAGGAATCCTGCAAACAAAAAAGAAACAAAACACAAACCATAACCGCCAACCCATTAAGTCAGAGTGACAGTATCACACGGTATTTTTTTGGCATCGATTTAGCGGGAAGGGGGGGGGAGAGGTGAAATGGTTGGATATATGAAGGCAAAGAAGTAAAGTAAAAGAACTCATAGATACTTTATCTGAGGTTCGGGTGCGGGTCACAGGAGGCATCAGAAAAGTTTCAGCTTGACTCGATTTACTCGTAGCTTGCTTGGGGCTATGAGTGATGACACTTTTATAAGTGCGTGTGAAATTTATGAAGTTCCAGCAGGGTGAAAACTGAAAAATTCTTTATTGGGATTGAGAAGCCCATGGCATAAGGACATCGCCATCAATGCCGCCGCGCCGTCGCTGCCACTGCCGCTATAGTCAATGTGGACAGAAGAGAAGAAAATAATCGAAAGGAATAAAACGAAAACGAACGAACGGTATTTGATGTCCTTTGACATCGAAAATATCGATTACTTGTAATGACACACTCAAGCTGTTGGGAATTCCTCTTTTTAGCGCATAAAGTTATCCTTTCTGTATAAAAGGAGCACAGAGGACTTGTGTGGATAGAAAATATGGGGATGGGGGTAAAAGTATCTTGAACAATTTACATACATATAACTGCTGTTTTGAATTAGCTTACGTCTTTTATAATATAAATGCACATAAGTTTATAGGTACATGTATTTATTTTTCTTTTTGTATAATGGTGGGAAAAATTACTTATGGGAATTTTAAGTGCTGGGAACAAAAAAGCATAATGCTTATGGGCATGTGATTGATAGACTTATATATTTTTGAATACAAAAAGGTCAGTGATTTTTGGAAATCATCTTACTCTCAAAGTGAGTGTATGGGAGAATAAAACATATGGCATGTTGCACAGGGAATACTATAATTTTAGTAAATGGACATGAGAGGTAATAGATTATAACTTGGAGAGTAAGCATTGTGTAAGTATTCTATTTCATCGTACTTTGTTTTTTTTGTTTGTTTATTTGGGAAAGCAAACCGCCTGAAGTTATGTCCCTTGAGCTTTTGAAGTTTTTTTTTTTTAATAAATTAAGGTTGGTATACCTACACCATTTCAGCGATCGTCTTGAAATAAATTTATAAAATAAATCAAAGGTGCCTTAAACTTAACGCAAGATTTGAATTTATATTTTACACCTTTATTGAAGTTTTTCCTTTAAAATTATGTATGTATCTCAAGATGGCAAATTTATCGGAAACTCGAAACAAAAAGCTATTCTCTTTGCGGAACATCTCACGAATGTTTTTAAACAAATACGGCTACAAATCCCTTTTATTCAGGCTTATTATGAAAATGGGCGTTCAAATCAAAAAGAAAAATAGTGCACTTTGTGATTTTTGCGGTCAATTTAATAGTTCAAATGAGCGTACAATCGGAAAAATCGTGCAAAAATTTGAACAAACGGGGTCTGCAGGAAATGTGAAAATACCAGCGCACGCTCGTACAGCTCGTTCTGGAAAATATGGCTGCTGTTTGCGATAGCGCCAACCTCAACTCGCCGTGCGTCGTGCCCAAAAATTGCACTTCTAACGCTCGTCGTTGCTGAACATTATGCATTTACACGCTTACAAGGTGCAATTGACTCAAGAACAAAACCATCTTTTTATGGCCCAAATGTTTATGTATGGATGAGGACAATGTGTGGTTTCAACAAGACGGTGCCCCTTGCCACACAACTAACGAAACAATGTCTCTTTTGCTCGACATTTGAAGTTTGGCGCCAAGATCATGTGATTTGACACAGTTGGACTTCTTTCTTTGGAGTTGTTTGAAATAAAACTTTTACGTCAATAATCCAGCAAAAAATTCAATAGATTAAAGTTGATATAATTTGACACATTCATGGCCAAATAACCTTGAAATGGAGGTGTGCCACTGAAGTCTGTCATGCCAGAGGTCTTGGATTTGATGCCACCTTAAGTTTTTTTCACGGCTACTACCTTTTGAGAGGAATTGACAAATTCTCCAAGAGTAATTTTTATCATGAAAGGCCATTTCTCAAATTAACGGTTCGGATTCGGCTAAAAACTGTAGGTCCCCTCCATACCTGACAACAGTACAGGCACACAGGAATGGTTGAGAGTTTTAAGTCACTAGGCCCTAGTTCTCAACGGTCTGTTGCGTCACCCAATTTATTTATTTTTTAAAAAATAAATGGCATTCATTTCCCAAATAATTTGTGTTTTATTCAAAATCAACATCAGCCCTTAAAATTTAACCACCCTCTACATATCATGGCAACATTTCTCGAAAAACTTCTACTAATAATGATCAGCAAAATATTAGAAGAAAGAAGAATAATTCCGAGCCATCAGTTTAGATTTAAAAAATTAACATTCCATGATAGATCAAGTACATCAAATAACGGATGTGATGAAAAAGGCAATTGAAGTTGTTGCTCAAGATTTGACAAGGTTTAGGACTTGAGTTACAAACTGCATAGGGACCTTCCCAGGCAGAACTACGAAATACAGAAATCATATTTTACGAACCGACTCTTTAGAATACGATACTACCAAAACTACTCAGAAGTCAGAACTAAAGACAATTGAAGCTAGTTTACCGCAAGGAAGTGTCCTAGGACCAAACTTATATCTTTTATATACAAGGAATATTCCATTAAATATTAACGCTATCATGGCCACATTTGCAGATGATATTGTAATATTGGTGTCAGATAGTTTCGTAACAAATGCTACACAAAAATTGCAAAACGCTATTTTCTTATTTCTATAAACAGTACAAAAGTACCATACTCCAATACTGACAAATTCCTTGGAATATCTTTGGACGCAAAGCTTAAATGGAAAGTGCTAAGGCGCTAAGGAGCTAAACTTAAGGTACAGATGAAAAGAACTCTAACCTATCTATCCAGAACAAACTAATGTAGGATAATCAAGTATTTATCCCTGTTTGGATTTATGACATCAAACTATTTGGCAGTATAAAGGAAGGTCCTTCATAGAATACTAAATGCCCCTTCGTGTATAAGAAATAGCGATCTACATCGTGACCTTTAAATTGAAATAGTTACCGAAGTGTTTAAAAAGCGATTTATTACTGAATCAAAGACTCCAAAATCATACCAACTCCGAACTGGAGACAGTCTTAAATGTACGAGACAATGTTAGAAGATTAAGAAGAACCAAGCCTCAAAGAGTGATGGTCAAAAAGCTGATTAAAATCACACGCAATTCTTGATTTTTACGACTTTTCTTTTAAATTTCTTTCGATTTTTTCGTAAACACTTTGAATATGACCAACAAAATGAATCTCTCAAATCGATTAAAACAGTTTCGAGTTTTCACACACGTCAAATATTTGAATTCTTATTGGTTGAATATATTGAAAAATTCCATCTTGAACTAACAGTTATAGTATACACATTTATTTTCCTCAAATAAGTTTCGATAAACCTTCAAAAATCGCGTAGTAGTATCCTAGCGAAACATTTCGGTTTAACCTGTGATTTTTGTTGTTCTAAAATAACTCCGTTTAAGTTAATCATATCTGAAGCTTTTAAAGTTTCAACACTTTTAAAAACTTACATTTTAACTTTAATTCCATTTTCATAGTTTTTAATGCTTTCAACTTTTCCAATTCAACGTTATTTTATTTTTCGAGATGATACTTTTTATAAATCTAAAAATTATCTGAAACTAAATGTCTCTAAAGTTCGGTTCAATGTAACAAAGCTGCTTTTGGCTTCCTAATTGTTTATAAATGTAAAGGGTTTTTCAATAACGGTGGGTAGATGTTGAAATGGAGTAAAACAAGCTGTGTGTGAGGTATTAACAAATTAATTTTTAACTTCCCATAGGAAGTTATTGTAATGGGTCCGATTTGTCAAATTGAAAATTTTGACACTTCTCGACGTTTGAAGGTATCTGAAGTCGAAATAAAATATTTTTAGAGAGATGTCTGTGCGTGCGTGTGTACGTTTGTACGTTCGTACGTCCGAACGTCCGCGACGTTTTTTTCGTCGTCCATAGCTCAAGAACCAGTAGAGACATCAACTTCAAATAAATTTTGTTATACAGATAATAAGGCAGAAAGATGCAGAAAGGGCTCTCGAAAAAATTGCGTGGGTGGTTTTTTTACCATAGCAATTTAAAAAAAAGGTGAACATTTTGGTTAACCGTAAATATCTCACGAACCAATAACGCTAGAGACTTGAATTAAATTTCATATCATAATATTGTAACGTGATACCAAGCAAATATATTTTTGGAGAAAATTCCAATTAATGCTTTTTTATAAATCAAAAACTGAAAAAAAAAATAATTTTTTACCTCGACAAATTTACGAACAAAAAACGATTTTATCTCAAAAACAGTTTTGTGCAACAAAGAATAATGCTATAATGTTTTTAACATCTCGTAAAATTTTGAGAAAAATCGAATTGACAGCTTTTTTTATAAAAAATAAAAACCTACACAAAACATTACTCAAAGTTGGTAAAAATTGATTTTCGTTTTAAATATCTTTTCAAAAATTTAAGATTATGGCTTCGAACTTATTTTATCTTATAAGAAATATTGTTTTCAACATTCCGAAAAATGTTGAGAAAAATCGAATTGACAGTTTTTTACCAAAAAATAAAAACCTAAAAAAACATTACTAGAAGTTGGTAAAAATTTACTTTCAACTCAAATATCTTTTCAAGACTTTAAGATATATGCTCTAAAATAATTTTTTTGTTATAGAAAATATTGTTTTCAATATTCTATAAAATTTTGAGAAAAATCGAATTGACAGTTTTTTTACAAAAAATAAAAACCTGAAAAAAACAATACTAAAACTTGGTAAACATTTACTTTCGGCTCAAATATCTTTTCAAAAATGAAAAAATATTTCCTTAAAACTAATTTTATGTCACAGAAAATATTGTTTTCGACATTCAGTACATTTTTATAAAAATCCAAAAGTCAGTTTTTTCATGAAAAATTAAAATCTACAAAAAATAGTACGCAAAATTGGTAAAAATTGATGTTCGGTTTTCGATATCTCGTGAACAATAGAAGATATTGACTTCAAATTAATTTCATTCATCCAATTTGTATTTGTTTATATAAGAAATAAAATGTTTTAATAAATGGTACTAAAATTGGTAAAAATTGGTTTTCGACTAAAAATTTCGTTAACGACAAAATAATTTCAAAATCTAAATAATTATTGGTAATTTTTAAATTTTTAAGAATAATTCAACTGAGAACTTTTTTAACAAAAAACGAAAACCTACAAACTTTTAAGCAAGGCAAATAGACAGATAGGATGGGAAGTTATCAGCGTGGGTCACATCCCTGCCTCTTTTTAACCTTTAGGGCATCGGTCCATTGTGGTTTATTTGCATAGAACTGCGACTGCAAGAAACCCCACAGGAAAAAGTCTAGCGGGGTCAAATCGCATGACCTTGGTGGCCAATTCACATCACCCCCGTATTAGCAAAGTTGAATTGGGACTTAATTTAAATTTTTAACAAGTGAACAGAAATTAGTAGTAGGTATGTTGTTGTTTTGAAAAAAATTAAATTTAAACAATTACTTATTAAAATTTGAAAGAAAATAGATATTGCTTGAAACATTTTTTTAAACCACTTAAAAGCAATTTTCTTATGGTGAAAGTGTTGGCTGTCATTTTTACCTTTCACACATTATTAAAGCACCCTAATAGTATTTTTAGTTCAGTTTATATTTCTAAAGTCTGAGAGATTTCTGAAATATATAAACACAATGTCGTATACAAATTTTTCACATTTGGTGTCAGAAATCCAAAAATAGAACAGAATTCTCAAGAATTGTCAAACAATTCTGAAGAAAAGAAATGCAAAACCATTTTGATTGCTAAGTGAGAATGAATTTGAGTGAATTAAGTTTATATTTTAGTGACAGAGATCTGATTAAGAAAATTCTCAGAAATCTTAGAAATAACAATTTTCGAAATCATTGAAAAATTAAGCTGCTTAAATATCAAAACGAAAAAAAATAAAATAGGTATTATATTCATATTTAACAATCTTCGTTAAACTTTATTAAAATCTATAAACTCTTATGTTTTCTCTAATTCCAATAATTATTGTAAAAACACAAAGATGTAAGATTGTTATTGAAATAACAACGTGCAAAAAGATCTTAATACCAAGTTATGTATTACCGCAACAAATACCTGAGCTATGTTGAACATTTAATAACTTTTTGAGATGAAGCGAAATTTCTATTTCACAAGTAATTCTCTTTTGTCTATGATCCAACTGCTCGCATCTAAACTGATATAAAATTAATTCACATAGTTTCTAAAGTTTAACTTTTCTCAGCGATTAAAGATTTTCTTTACATTAAATTGATGTTGTTTTGAAAGTATACTTATACCCGTAAATATATATTAATTTTTAGTTCATTGGTCCGTTCATTGTGGTTTACCTTTTTCCACTCCCAGTTTCCACTCAATTTTCAAACCAACAAATAGTCTTACGAGTTAGTTATATATTTATACAATAGTCTATCGTACACTATAGTATACTTGATTAAAGAACATATTAAAGAGGATTAAATTGGAAAGGATACGTGGAGGTTGGGAATTCTGGTTTCTGGATGTGAAGTATATAATACACGTAATATGTGGGTGACTTGAAGTGCTTGTTACGCTCTACTAGATTTTAGTGGTAACTTGTTGACATTGGTCTTATTATTACTATATTTTATGTGAAGAAGAGAAAAGTGTACTTAAAGCTTCATGCTATTAGTGTCGATGAGAATTTGTACTTTATATTATATTGTCTTAATATCTTTCCGTGTATAAACATATTTTGGAGTAAAGACATTTGGATTTTGTTTTTGTTAAATTTTCAACATTTAGGTTTAAGTTTAGAGTCAAATAGGAATTGATTGAACTAAGGATATAAGTAAGCCGATTAGACCGAATATAATGTAGGAATTAATATTTGAATGATACATTTTTTCAATTGACTGAATTGCATCCTTATGATTTGTAAAAGTTTTCAAGTTCCAAAATTTAAGCAAATCAAATAAAATATTGAAGAAAAAATGTACTACATACGCCACCGTACATCTAAAAAACTTTTAGTTAATTTTTATATGTTTGTTATATACATATAATTAAGCTTCGGATATATGGGTTTTTTATAATATATACTAAACAAACAAATTGTTTCACTTTATGGAAGTTTTCAAATAAGTGAAGTGTAAGTACCGTAAAAAAAAGGCCGGACCAAAAAGGATATACTTCTTGTTGCATGTTACCGAAATATTGATTTAATCGGAGTTGACTAAATAATTTTTAAACAATATTTGCTTTTTATTAAAAATAATTCCTTAAAAAAGATCCTGGTTTTTTAAATATAAATTTGTCTTGGGTCTTTGTCTCTATATTACTGACAACATTACTCGAACACTGGAATGGTTGTAAGTCACAAGGCCCTAGTTCTCAACGGACTGTTGCGCCACCTAATTTATTTTATTTTTAAAAGAATGATTTGGTATGGTATGATTTGGAGTATGCAAAAACACATTAACTTTCCATAGGAAGTTCTTATAATCGGTCCGATTTGTCAAATTGAAAATTTTTACATTTCTCGACGTTTCAAGGTCCCTAGAGTCGAAATAAAAGATTTTTAGAGAGCAGTATGTGTGTGCGTGTGTAGCGTGTACGTACGTTCGTACGTCTCTACGTTCGCGACGTTTTTTCGTCGTCCATAGCTCAAGAACCGGAAGAGATATCGACTTCAAATAAATTTTGTTATACAGATAATAAGGCAAAAAGATGCAAAAAGGGCTTTCAAGAAAATTGCGTGGGTAGTTTTTTTACCATAGCAGTTTAAAAAAAAGGTGAAAATGTTGGTTAACCTTAAATATCTCACGAACCAATGACGATACAGACTTGAATTAAATTTTATATTATAAAATGTAACCTGATAATAAACAAATATATTTTTGGAAAAAATGCAATTAGTGTTTTTTTTTTATAAATAAAAAACAACTGAGAAAAAAAATTTGTCACCTCCAAAACTATTTTGTGCAACGAAAAATAACGTTTTTAACATCTGGTAAGATTTTGAGAAAAATCGAATTGACAGTTTTTTTTATAAAAAATAAAAACTTAAAAAAACATTACTCAAAGTTGGTAAAATAAATATCTTTTCAAAAATTTGAGATTATGGCTTTCAACTTATTTTAACTTATAAGAAATATTGTTTTCAACATTCGGTAAAATTTTGAGAAAAATCGAATTGACAGTTTTTTTACAAAAAATAAAAACCTAAACAAAAAAATTAATAAAAGTTGGTAAAAATTGATTTTCGACTCAAATATATTTTCAAAACTTTGAGATATTGGCTTTAAACTACTTTTATCTTTTAAAAAATTTTGTTGTCAACATTCATTAAAATTTTGAGAAAAATCGAATTGACAGTTTCTACAAAAAATAAAACCTAAAAAAACAGTAGTTTTTTTTTATAAAAATCCAACAGTCCGTTTTCTCATAAAAAATAAAATCTACAAGGAATAGTGCGCAGATTTGGTAAAAATTGATATTCGGTTCTTGATATCTCAAATTATTTTCATTCATCCAATTTGTAAAAATTTAAGAAATGCTACTTAAATTGGTAAAAATTTGTTTTTGACTAAAAATCTCGTTAACAAAACTAGATTTTCAAACTAAACTATTTCTTTATATAAAAAATATTGTTGGTAATTTTAAATTTTTTAATAATAATTTAACTAACAACTTTCTTAACCCAACACGAAAACCTACAAACTTTTAAGCAAGACAAATCGACAGACGGGATGGGAAGTTATCAGTGTGGGTCGCATCCCAGCCTCTTTTTTATTTTTGTATTAAATATTTTTTCATTTATCTTAACCCGAAGGATTTTTAATTAAAAAACATTATATCAAAATATCATTACCGTATGCCCGTGTCTTACAAAAATAAATAGACATTTGAGATATTTCGGTTGATAATCGTTCTAAATGGCTCAAAGTTTGAACATATTAATTCAGATTCAGATCGACTTGTGAACCTCATTCCCTTTGACAATATTGTTATAATTTAAATTTCATCTTTGAATATAAAAATTAAACAAGTCCTTATTCTGAAATTGTTGAAGAACCGAAAAATAAAGTTGTTTGACAATAAAATATCACACAATTTTTACAAGTTCATTATTTTTTGTATTTACCAAATTATTTCAATTACCAAATACCCAAGTATTTAAAAACAAAAGAATTTCCTAAATTTGAAATTAGTGAAATCTCAAACAACAATTCTCATAAATGATGAAAAATACCACACTGCTTAAATTAAATAGACTGAAAAGTGTGGTTTATTTTCCAATCCGATTACTAATGTAGTTTTTAATCTTCAAAAACATTTCACTGATAATAGATAAAAGACCTGCAATATTCCAGAGTTTTATACCTAGAGCTTCCTATATATTGAAAATCCATGTCGTCGCATCAGTTGGAGTCGTCATTGAAGGACATTACTTTCAATTGATTGATTCTGTCGAACTCTTTCAATACTATTTTGTTTGACGTCAATTCCATCAACCATCATCGTATCGAACTATTTTATTTTTCATTCTACCAATTTTACTCCTTCCGTTCCTGTATCAAGGCTACTTTATTTCAATAGCTTCCTTTTGTATTGGATTGATAGACGTGGGAGCAGTGACATAATGTAGCACTATTTATTCAGAATTGAACTTGAATCAACGAACAACCTACGTTCTTTATACGACGTGTATTCAAACAATTAACGTTAAAAATAGTGAAATAAAATGATTCCTCTTCCTAAACATTTGCTATCCCATCACTTTATTGGAAATTCCTGTAACAATTTTTGGTTCTCATTTACTATAAATCGTTTGTTGTTGTAATCGACATTTCTGTCACTCACCTCACCTAGTGTCAAATATATAAAACTACATACTATAAAATTCATTTTTAACTCTGTACCAATGTTTTTGTATAAGTAATTCTGAAACTTAGACCTTATAGATCCTTAAATTGAAAAAGGACACTGAAAATATTCCATTAGTAGGATAAGGAAGTACCTATACTTATATGAAAAGAATGTTCTTTTGTTTGGTTTAAAATCCTTAAAACGTTCCACATTGCGTTTCATATAGGTTGGTATCCTATGCCAATACCATTCCAAGACTATAATATATGTATCTTATTGCACACATTAAACAATTCAACAATGAATTTTTCGATTCCAAAACGTGATATAATACAAAGAATAAGAAACCATGCTTCTACCTACACTGGCGGTACTCGTATATTATGTAGGTATTGAAAATCCAGATTGCTTATTCTTATAGTACTTTTCACATCTGTCGCAGGTGCATTAAATAATATCCTTCTCTTTTAATAGAAAATATCTGTTTCAATAACCAACCAGGATCCATCCAGGACCTTTCTCGTTTATCACTTTGCTTTGATGTGTGTCATCCTCATCGTCATCCTCATCGTCATCCTCATCGTCATCCTCATCGTCAGAGTTATATTTTGTTTTTCTTTATTCTTAAACTTATTTATGTTGCCGATTTACCTGCTCAGCACATTTCTGATGGTGTGTCTTGTTGGCGTTTTTGTGGTTTGAGGTTTTCTGGAATTGATAAAACTCCTCCAGCAATCGGCATAAAAGGATAATTTTTCAGGAATTCAAAAACGTTCTCTATCTTTATACATCGGACCCATGATGATGGTCGTTTCCAGAGCCAGAACCATCTAGAGACGTCTTATCAGAAAGAAGGACAACTTGAGCAAAGTTCTGGAGGAGGAAGTGTCAGGGAGAACCTGTTGGTTGGTTTGGTTCAAGTTGAAGTTTGTTTGATTTGTAGGGTATATGTTGCTATAGTAACGAGTGTATATCCATAAAAAGGACCTATGCAAATCGACTTCAAGGAATAAAAGAATTTCTTTACAACTTTGTATATAAATTGCTTCTTCCTTTATACATACACTGGTATAGAAATATATATATATTTATATTTTGTTTTTCATTTCTTCATTTTTTATTGTGTGGAGGATGCAAATTGCAATCATCTGGCGGATGCAAACAAGCAGATGATAAATTCTGTTACAAAGGAGTCCTTGATTTATGGTAGACCTCCTGTATTCGACCAACGCGGACGCTGCGTTCTGTCTATAGATATAGCAACAGTACCCATTACTTTATAGCAATTGCAGCAGTGTCCTTTTCACAACTGAGTACAAGTAGGTATACATTCAGATCAGAGCTACTGAAGTGACTGCTGTGGTGACGACTACGATTGGTGAATGGTGAGTCCAATCAGTTTGTTGGCAATGCAAGGGAATATTTTATTTTTCATTTAAACTGACGGATTTATATGTCCCTATAGCAGATACCCACGTAGATACCTTTTAGAATTCTGATGAAGGAAACAAAAATAAAAGAAGAGAAAATTAAAAAAAAACAAAAATTGTTGAAATAGCACTTTTATAGAAATAAATACTAAACAAAAATGAGCCATCAAATTGATTGCTATACAACCAATTTTCTATACGTTTGGCCATCATGTCGTCTACCTTGAATTTAAAGGAGCTTCATTTGCAATTTAATAATTCAGTACTATTTGCTTTTTGATTTGCTTTTTTGAAATCTTATTTGCTTTAAATTCTGTTAAATTTGTTTTGCTTTATGTTATTTTGTTAAGTTTACTTTACTTTGAATTTTTTTTAAAGTACATTATTTCAAAAACCATATTTACCAAGTATTAATTTGTGTACGTTAACCTTTTGCAGGTTTGTTTGGTTTGTTTGTTTGATTGATACCATTGATCAATCAGAATTCAGCGCGTGCCACATGTTAAAATTCGTGATAAACACAAAGTTTCCATGACATAATATTGATTACAATATTTTATTTAAAATTGCAATGATTTTTAAATTCATTTATATAAATGAGTTGACATATTTGTTTTATTAAACGAAATATTATAGTGGTTGTGAACATACGCAGAAATATTGCAGAAAAAGAGGAAAAATAAATGTATCGGTCTGTTTTTTCAGATATATTTGAATAATTTTTTGAAATCTGATTTATTGATTGAAGTATGGCATCAGCTTTGGTTTTATGTCTGTCCATACTTCATTCGATTGTTTAAAGCTTTGACATTAAATTAACAAAAATTTTAGAGTGTAATAATACACCTATTACATATTTTTACTTAACAGTTAAACATTTGTTGTTGATACACTGCAAGATTTTGAAGAAGATAATGGAGAATTGGGTGTGTAGAAAATAGAAATTCGATTACTTCTTTAATTTAACAATATAAATGTCAATACTACAAGGTTATCCATTTTGCGGTTTCAAAAGTAAAAGGAAATTAAACACATATTAAATACTTTTGTCAATGATATTTCTTTTTTATTATAAAGTTTAAACGTTGACATTATGTGTGAAACACTACATCATTTCAATGACCACCTCGAGAATTGTTGCAAGCATCGATTCTTTTGAGGAAATTTTATATCACTTTTTGATACATAATGGGTGGTATCTCAGCCATAACTTGACGAATGTCGGTTTTTATGTGCTCAAGAGTTAAGGGTTTATCTGCATAAACACGGTCATTCAAATAGACCCACAAAAAAAGTCCAGCGGTGTTATATCGAATGATCTTGGTGGCCAATTGATATTGCAAAGACGAGCAATTACGGGGCCAGGAAATGTCTCCTGCAATAAAGCCACATTCCTTCGAGTTGTGTGGCATTTGGCACCGTCTTTTTGAAACCACATATTCTCCAAGTCGTATTCTTCAATAGAAGGCAAAAACAAAATTCGGTTATCGTATTACCATAATGCTTCGAATTGAAACTGACAGTTGTCCCATCGTCGTTTTCTAAGAAGTAAGGTCCAATCACACCTCCGGATTAAAATAGGAAGTTATTGTAATCGGTCCGATTGGTCGAATTGAAAATTTTGACATTTCTCGACGTTTCAAGGTCCTTAGAGTTAAAATAAAAGATTTTTAGAGAGATGTCTGTCTGGGATATCGACTTCAAAAATTTTTTTTTATACAGATAATAATGCAGAAAGATGCAGAAAGGACTCTCAAAAAATTTTGGGTGTTTTTTTACCCATAGAAATTTAAAAAAGAGGCTGGGATGCGACCCACACTGATAACTTCCCATCCCGTCTGTCGATTTCTTGCTTAAAAGTGTGTCTATATGTATCAGTTTTTACCAAATTTGCGTACTATTTTTTGTAGATTTTATTTTTTTATGAAAAAAACGGACTGTTCGATTTTTATAAAAAAAATTACTGAATATCGAAAACAATATTTTCTGTGAAATAAAATAAGTTTGAAGCCAATATTTGTAATTTTTGAAAAGCTATTTAAGTCGAAAGTAAATTTTTACCAAGTTTTGGTATTGTTTTTTTTTTAGATTTTTATTTTTTGTAAGAAAAACTGTCAATTCGATTTTTCTTAAAATTTTATCGAATGTTGAAAACAATATTTCTTATAAGTTAAAATTAGCAAGAAGCCATTATCTCAAATCTTTGAAAATATATTTGAGTCGAAAATCAATTTTTACCAACTTTTGTTAATTTTTTTTAGGTTATTAATTTTTTGTACAAAAGCTGTCAATTCGATTTTTCTCAAAATTTTTCCGAATGTTGAAAACAATATTTCTTAAAAGATAAAATTAATTGAAAGCCATAATCTAAAATGTTCGAAAAAATATTTAAGTCGAAAATCAAATTTTCACCACCTTTTATAAATTTTGTTTTAGGTTTTTATTTTTTGTAAAAAAACTGTCGATTCGATTTTTCTCAAAGTTTTTCCTAAAGATGAAAACAATATTTCTTATAAGTAAACATGAAATAGAAGTCAATATCTCAAAGTTTTGAAAAGATATTTGAGTCGAAAATCAATTTTTAAAAACTTTTATTAATTTTTTTTTAGGTTTTTATTTTTGGTAAAAAAAACTGTCGATTCTATTTTTCTCAACATTTTTCAAAATGTTGAAAACAATATTTCTTATAAGATAAAATAAGTTTGAAGCCATAATCTCAAATTTTTGAAAAGATATTTGTGTCGAAATTCAATTTTCACCAACTTTGAGTAATGTTTTTTTTTAGGTTTTTATTTTTTATAAAAAAAAACTGTAAATTCGATTTTTCTCAAAATTTTATCAGATGTCAAAAACATTATTCTTCGTTGCACAAAATTGTTTTGGAGATGAAATCATATTTTAGTCGTAAAATTTTCGAGGTGACAAATTTTCTGTTCAGTTTTTTTGATTTATAAGAAAAAACCGTTAATTGGATTTTTTTACAAAAATATAATTGTTTTGTATCACGTTACAATATATAATATAAAATTTAATTCTTGTCTCTAGCGTCATCGATTCATAAGATATTTAGGTTTAACCAAAATGTTTACCCTTTTTTTTAAACTGTTATAGTAAAAAAACCACCCAGGTAATTTTCTTGAGAGCCCTTTCTGCATCTTTCTGCCTATAACAAAATTTATTTAAAGTCGATATCTTTTCTGGTTCTTGAGCTATGGACGACGAAAAAACGTCGCGAACGTACAGACGCACGGACGTACGGATGTACGAACGTACGTACACACGCACGCACATACATCTTTCTAAAAATCTTTTATTTCGACTCTAGGGACCTTGAAACGTCGAGAAATGTCAACATTTTCAATTCGACAAATCGGACCCATTACACTATGGGAAGTTAAAAGAGGTTAAAATTTTGGCTAACCCCAAATATCTCACGAACCAATAACGCTAGTGACTTGAATTAAATTGTATATAATATAATATGTATTGTGTTTTATATTTGGAAAAAAAATCCAATTACCGTTTTTTTTTTATAAATTAAAAAACCGAAAAAAAGAATTTGTCACCTCGAAAATTTTACGAATTAAAAATGATTTCATCTCCAAAACAATTTTGTGCAACGAAGAATAACGTTTTCAACATGTGGTAAAATTTTGAGGAAAATTGAATTGACAGCTTTTTTAGAAAAAATAAAACCTAAAAAAATTTTTTTTTAATTTGGTAAAAAGTGATTTTCGACTTAAAGATCTTTTCAAATTTTGCGATATTGCCTTTAAACTAATTTTAAACCTAAAAAAAAAAACAATACTAAAACTTGGTAAAAAATTACTTTTTACCCAAATAGTTTTTTAAAAATTAATAATATTGGCTTCAAACTTATTTTATCTCACAGAAAATATTGTTTTCGATATTCAATCATTTTTTTATAAGAATCCAACAGTCCGTTTTTTCATAAAAAAAATAAAATCTACAAAAAATAGTACGCAAAATTGGTAAAAATTTATGTTCGGTTCTCGATATCTCATGAAAAATAGAAGATATTGACTTCAAATTAATTTCATTCTCCAATTTGTTTTTGTTTATATAAGAATAAAAACTTTTAAGATATGCTACTAAAATTGGTAAAAATTGGTTTTCGACTAAAAATCTCGTTAACAAAACAAGATTTTGAAACAAAACTATTTCATTAAATTCAAAATAATGTAGGTAGTTTTGAAATTTTTAAGGATAATTCAACTGACAACTTTCTTAACACAACACAAAAACCTAAAAATTTTTAAGCAAGACAAATCGACAGACGGGATGGGAAGTTATCAGTGTGGGTCGCATCCCAGCCTCTTTTTGTGCATGTAATGTCCTCTCTTCAATTATTTGAGGATTCTCAGAACCCTAAATACGACAATTTTGTTTATTAAGTGAGAAACGAGCTTCGTCGTTGAAGTAAAATCTTGTTTGAAAAATCGCCGTCCACGCACCGCCTGCGCTTGTTGTTCAAGCACCCTTTCAATGTATCTACGACGTTGTGAATGGTCAGCTGGCTTCAGTTGTTGTGAGAGCTGGACTTTATATGGATGTAGGTGTAGATCCAAATGCAAAATACGCCATAATGTGCCGCATGCCGTAAGATAGTCCAAATTTTTAACAATTTTTATGTGTTGTGCGATAGTTAAGCGATCCATTTTTATAAATGTCAGACTTTCAACTTTCAACTCACAAAAAAATTGGTTTAAAAACTTAGTTTGATAGATGTCGAATTCCAGCCCTATACTTCAAGATAATAGAAAATTATTTTGCATATTTAACCAATTTTTAGTATGAATTTTTGAAGATTTTCATTTCTTACAAAATATACTAAGATTGGATATTTTTAATATCTTATCTTATAAATATAATTTATTTTTAAGTCAGTAGTATGTAAAACAATTGCGAACATTTGTAAATATTTAAAACCTACTCTAAACCATTTTTAAATTCAAAGTTGACTCTTAAAATGAGTTTCAGAATAAGATTTGGCTCTTTGATGATTTTAAACCGTATAAAGTATTCTTGAACTCTAAAGCATTCGTCTAACTTTAAAAGCTTTATTTGTTCGCAAAATATTCACGTATTACGTCACAATGTATCGGGTTAACCAATAGGGACTTGACAACCTTGATTTCAATTTTGAAAGCACCTTTTTACTAATGATCGAATTATCTTTGACAATTTATTCAGTAAACTCAGCATTTTCATCACGCTTAAGTAAATGAACAAACAACGTCTCCAAGTTATAAAAAATTTCTACTAAAACTCGGCGTCGGTGAACGAAACACTAAAAACGCATTAGTTTTAAGTAACGAAGATCATTTTTGGCTTAATGAGTTCGTCAATACGCGAAATTTAATTTATTGGCCGGGTGAAAATCTACATACATATGTACACACATACCTATGATTTATGAATCATCCACAAAAATAACTGTGTGGTGCGGTTATTGGGCCTTATTTTTTTTTCGATGATAACGATCGTGACGTTATTGTGAATGCCCAGCGTTGTCGCGCCACAATTACCGATTGCACACTAGCCACACAGCAAACCTCACGAAGTTGGAGAACTCAAAGCCAACATTAAACATGAAATAGCGGCCGTTTCGGTTGAAATGTGTGACCGAGTCATCGAAAATTGGGTCCAATGAATCGTCGGCTATCAACGTGCCTGATGTGGCTATATGAACGAAGACGCGTTCCATTGATAAATGTTTTGATTGTACTTCAAGCCGAGAGTAAGTACAATTTTTGAAACACCTCAAGTGGTTTGTGTTGTATTTCAAAAGAAAGTTGTCAAGTCGTCATTAGAAAACAGTTTATATTATAGAGTTTAATTGAAGTCGCTATAGTTTTATTAGGCTAAAGTGGCTGTCCGTGATGGAATAGGACACACTTACATAGGTCACTTTACTGGCCCATTGTGATAAAAGTTTTATTGGTTCGTGAAATAATTGGGTTCAACCAAAATTTGTACTAACTATTTTAAAATTCTTTTCTGCATTTTTAGATGGATTGGCGATATTATCTGTAAAATAAAATGTATTTTATATTTCTGCCGGTTCTTGAGAGATGTTTGGCGACAAAAGAGGTTTCCCAAATGTACCGACGACGTACACATAGACATATCTCTAAAAACCTCTGATTAAGATTCAAGGACCTATTTGAAACTTCGAGAAATGTCACATTTTTCAATGTAAAAAAAAACGGATATAGGAAGTTAATAAATGCGTTTGTGAAGTATGTATGTATCGTTTAATTCAAAGGAATAGATTAGTTTTAAATTCTCAAACGAATGAAGATGACAGTTTCAAAAGTGACAGCTGCCCAAATAGTTTGCTTTTTTATAAAATGAAACCTTTTATTGGAAAACCTTCAACGGGATTAAAGATATGTATGTACATATGTATATCAAGATAAAATAAAATTAAAATAACTCGATTTTGATAAGCAAGACATTCCTCAGATCTTGTGTGGTCTTAAGACCATCCCTACCTTCCTTACCTCAAACTAACAAATATTTTGTAAGTGAGCATGTGTTCTAGAATAAATGATGAAAAATATTACCTGTGTACTATGAACAAGAAAAAATATTTAAAAAAAAACTGTACTCACTTCATTGTCTGCATTTCCTTTTCAAAAACCAACAAATCATTCAGGAAATAGTATTTTTGAACAACAAATACCATCATCTACTGCACGCGCATATGGTTTTTCTTTTTTCATTTATTTTTTCCAATTTCGAAGAGAATAATGAAGTGAGTTGCAATTTGTATCGTTTTTTGATGAAACTTTTGTCTGGCTTGTTTTTTTTTGCAAACTAACAGATGCAATTGGAACAACCAAATGTTTACCTTCACCATAAAAAGACTTTATTTCCGGAAAATATTGATTTCATATTTTTGTCTTGAGGCCATCATATCCAAACACGTGTCATCATCAAAAAAAAAAAGATAGCAGACAGTGTTTTTTAATTTTTATGAAAATGGTAATTTTTGTGTATTGTAAAGTCAAACATCAATATTGAAAAATAAATACATATGTATAAACTTTAAATAAAATGTCCATTAAAAATGTCTACAAGTACTTTTATGATGTTCGATTTTTAAACCTTGAACATTGAACAAGTGTAGGTGGGACTTTGTAAAAGAAATCCAAATACCAAATAACATTTGACCTTTGGTCTTTTTTAACAAAATATTGAATATAATGTAAATACACACCTTTTGTTTGTTTTTCTGCCTTAATTTTCTTATTCATAATGCGACCTTGTAATATTTTTAACTGACATGTGTCGTATCTAATTCCAACAACAGATTATTATTATTTCTTCGTTGTTCCCATGAAAACAAATTCACATGATCTTAATATCATAATAAGCATAATATTATGAAAATAAAAACCGAAATTGGGCCATAAATTAGCTTACAAACGAGCTACATATGCATCATCTTTTTTTAAATGATATTTTGATTTATTTTGTAAACAATAACAACAGATGTCATCAAAACACACAAATTTGTGTACTCGTAAAAAATGATGCTCTTAAGTAAACCATCATCAAGTCTTACCAATTATATCCTTCGTTGCACACCTGAAGTAAAACTCAAGAAAAAAAAAAACAAAAACCAAAGTGTGTATGTCAAAAAATAAAACACCTTTCCAGATAATCGAAACTGCACGTGTGTACCGAAAATAGATATCCTTGTGCGAAGGAATAAATAATTTTCTCACATGATTACTGAGTGCAGATAGGTTGGTATCGTATTTTTGTTAAAAAGTCTCATGACATGATTTAAATAACGAACAAAAACAAATTACTTGGGCCAACGAAGGGGTCGTAGGGACTTACATTTATGACCAAGAAGTTATTGAAATATTTTTAACATTCGACTTTGAACTTTCCATTAGAAATTGACGTTTCAAAATCTTTAGAATCTAATTACAGTTTTTGTTTTTAGAGAGATACAGTGCCGTTTGAAACATGTTTGTCAAACTTTTTTTCGATTTGTATCGAATTTTGACAAATGTGTTGAAATAACGTGATATTTTTTAATGAGGTTTTGTTTTACTATTCGGTTCAAATCGTTTTATGATACAATAAGAATTTTTGAGATTTTTCTTAAATGGTCACGGGAGCAAATAGTGATTATACCGAAAAATGAGATTTTAGGTAACTGCTTCATTTTTAAGGATTAAAGAAAAATACTTTATTGGTGCAGTTTTTTTGTATTGCTTCTCAGAAACATGTTGTATCTAATTAGTACTTTGTTGGACCTCTTCTTGCTTTTATTACGGCTGCACATCGGCGAGACATTGAATGAGATAGGTTTTTTCATGTAAGTAGTTTTTTTAATTCATCAACTGACTCTGGGCGCTTCATTGCAACCTCAAGTTAACTATAGACCAAATATATAAATCTGGAGTGTAGGGAGTTCAACTTAGCACATCGATATTATTTTCTTCGAAGTACTTTTTAACCTTAGAAATAAAAAAAAAATCCAAATATTAGTTTTAGTCATAAAAGTTTTAGCGTTTTTTAAAGCTTCATACTTACAATTTTGGCTGTATGACAAGGAGCGATGTCCTGTTGAAAAATGAAATTGCAAATGTCTCCCAAAAAGCTATAGCACCGTGGGCACCAATACATTTTCCAGGACTTGAAGGTAAACTTTTGCATTGATTTTGGAGTCTAAAAAGCTTATTCTACCTTTTTTATCTCCAGAGAAGCATCCCCACACCATCACACCTTCAGTTTTGGTTACCTTCGAAAAAAGCAATTAGAGCTTAGTCGTTCTTTCGGTTCTCTTCGCACATCTCCAATATGGAGCTTGAGTTTTGATTCGTCCGAAAAGATGATATTGTTTCACATGTCTTCAGTCCAATTTAGGTGCTCTTGAGCCCAGAGCAATCGTTTTCCTTTGACTCTTTTTGGAAAATCTGGCTTCAGTACCGGCTTGAGTGCTCTAAGTCCAGCTTTCACGAGCCTTTTTCTCATTGAAATTGACGAAATTACTTTGCCTGTAGCTCGACACATATTGTTTTTAAATTTTAAGGTCCATCGAAGTCCTGAACCGATGCCGACGACTGTACAACACCAAAAAACGATGTTCTACTGGGGTCGCCTTTTTTGGCCTCCCTGAGCCTTTTTTCCTGCTAGTAGTCCCGGTCTCACGATATTTTTTCAAATTCCATGCCACAGTTTGTTGAGCAATATTCAGTCTCTTAGAATTTAAAATTTAAGAAGTGACAGAAACAAAATATTGGCTTTATGTTTCGAACTAAATTCCTAAATTCAAAGAACTGATCTCGAAAAGGGTAATAAAATGTTTGTCCAGAATTTTTCGAATAACACTGCATGTCTGTTTGGGCTCGTGAGCATATTTGTTACTTTAAAATTATATACTATAGGGTTTTCCAATAAAAGTTTTTATTTTTAATAGTCCGCTAGTTAGGAAGCTGTCATTTAATTACATTTGACAAAAAAGCTTTTGGTGGTTGGTTTATCACAACAGCAATTTAAAAAATTTAAAAAAACTGCAAATAAAATTCTTTTTAAGCTTAAAAATGTTGAGTACCAAAATCGGCACTATTTTTCTTTTATTGTGCGCGGACTAATGGGGTTATGAATACCCTTATAATGGTTAGACATAGTGTGAGCAATTAGGAAAGGGGGATAGGATTAGAAATGAGAAACCGATGCATATTGGTTTTGAATGTCTGCAATTGCATTGTAAAGCATTCCACATTCGTGTAGTGCGGTTAAAGAAAGAATCCCTGTACTTAAAAGTACGTCCGAAATTGGACTCAAGGGTAAATTGATGCAGTACAGATATTATGGTTGAATTGTTTAAGGGGAGGAATGTAATTGGATATTTCACTAAAACATT